>JBBYHM010000021.1:380290-422329 GCA_038381775.1 Adansonia rubrostipa | reverse complement strand
ATAATTACAAAAAAATTTATATAATCATATAAAAAATTACTTTTATGAATAAAATTCAACCATACCTGTAAAAAAGCTTTAACTCGATTACTTAACTTTTAATAACACATTAACTTGATTATATTCTTCTTGAAATTTTTTTCTCCTTATTGTTTAGGGTTAAGAGGAAGGAGGGAGCTCCTTTATAGAGGGCTCCCTCCGTCTCTCCATCAAACAAAGGTCACGGGTATTTCACCCGTAACCTTAAGGGATATGATAGAAGCTTTATCCCTGTGTAAAGGCTGCTGCAGCCTTGTGACCCTTATAATTTAACAAAAAGATAAAAAAAATCAAAAAAAAAAATCCCATGCTGGGTTCTCAATTATTTTTTCAATTTCTTCTTTCCGATCATCGGATTTTGCAATTGTTTTTGCAATTGTTGAGAAATCGCCATCTCATTTGATGATTTCTTACAATAAGTTGAGAAATGGCCATCTGATTTGGCGATTTCTCAATTAAAATTTACAAATTGAGAAATTGTCATTTGAAATGGCGATTTCTCAATTAATTTGAAAAATTAACCTATTTCGATAAATAATCTGCTTTTAGCATATTTTCGTAATTAAAAAAATGTATATTATTAACATAAAAAAGCCCTAAAAATAAATCCAAAGAATTGTATTGAATATATATACTGACAGACAGAAAAATAAAATATCTCTTCTTGGTCAATTTCATAATAAAAAGTAATCTTCAAAAGAAAAATTTTCTGAAAATAGTATACTTATTTATATGGTAAATATTTGACTAGTTATTGTCTTCGTAAAACAACTTTTAATGGATTGGTTATTGAACAGAGTTGAGCAGTAGTACCCTGATGTCTCGCATTCCATTCCACATATAAAAAAGGACCATTTGTCTGTGATTACTTTTGTGAAAGTTCTTCTGCTTCTACCAGCTCCACTTGGTGGGGACGATGATGAAAAGAAACAAGTTTGAAAATGAATTAATAATCTATTGTTTAAGTTATAATTTTTTTTTTAAAAGGTGATTATGAATCTTAATCATTGGATTCACACGTTTTCCATCCCTAATGCTTGTCATTCCTCTTGCCGAGTAAGCCCTTGATGCGGTTGTCCTTTCTGCTTAGCTTACCCCGGAAACCTTTATAATTACTTTTTAATTATCCAATTAAGAAACCAAAAAGGTTTAATAAAAACACACAAAATTTATGTTTCGTTTCTTATCATTCTGTCAATAGCTGGGATAATTGAAGAGAAAATTCAGCCCTGCGTCATCTGGACGATTGCAAATCAAGTTAAGATGTTGTAGGCAGTAAACAACCTGGATTTTGGCGGAGCATATTATTTCATTGCTGCCTATTATATAAAAGCAAATGCATGCAGTTGCTGCTTGATTCAGTCGTAATATTCTATTTACATAACAGCTAGCTAGGCAGGTTACTAGTGGCTGTTACTTTTGATGCTAGAATCATCGCTGCAAGAATATAAAACAGTACTAAAAATGGAATGAAGAGGGAGAAGTTCACAACAAAAACGATTCATTCCCATTGCCTGCCATTTTTGTCAACCCAGTCATTTCTTAACATATGCGTCCAAGAGAAGATAGAGGAAACTATACAATGGTTATAAAAATAGAGCATAATTAAGAATAAGAGGTTGGTTTAGCCAAAGAACTTGGGATCATAGCCATTGCTGGAGGTGGCCAAGATGTAGTAAGCAACAATATGGCCAATAGACCCCCAAGCAAGAACATCGACGATGTTGAATCCGACAGGATCGTTGGACTTGAGAAGGCTAACATACTCCTTGGCTCGTGTGTCCCCAGCCTCAAAGTGGGTCAACCCATTTTGCTCAGGCACTTGCTTGGCAACGTTCTCTCTTTGGAAGTTGAAGAACACAAACCTACCCAAGAAGAGGGAGAGACCCGTGCTGAGGCTTATCACAATAGGGGCGCTCAGCTCTGCGTTGATAGCAAGCCTAGGCCTAGCATCTGAGTTTCTTCCTGTGATGGGTGTGAGCTTGGATGAGGATTTGGGCTGGCTGAGAGGTCTGAGACCCTGGAATGAGATGCTGGAGGGGGTGGCACTGGCATGGTTCTTCTGGATGGTGGAGAAGATGGGGGTGAACAAAGTTGAGGAGGCTGCCATGGTACCTGCAGGATAACGTGGATTGAGAGAGGTGATTGATTGGGGGCAGTGGATAGTGAAAAAACAAAATATATTTTGTAGATGAGATGAGATGAAAGATCATAAAAAGTAGTGGTAGGCTAGGGAATAGTGTAATGAGATTGGGATTGTGAGGCTGGCAAATGGAATGGGAACGGTGGGAGAAAGATTTTGGATGTTGACTTGGCTTCTTTCATTGGTTTCCTTTGGATCAGAGATCTTTGGTTCCTAGTTACAACATGGGACACAGTTGTTTAAACTCTTAATACAAAATTTAGCTACTTTGCAACTTAGGAAATCAGAAGGCGAGGTTGTGTTCTAGCTTCAGTTTTCTCGACCGAAATTTCACGTAGGTAAAATAATTACCTTTGTAAAATGAATGGCCTAACACCCTGCAGGCACACCTACCGGCTCTGTTAAAACTTGGTTGATTTACGAAATCCAGCTCAAAATTGAAAATGATTATTTACCACAACGTTTTTTTTTTTTTTTTTAATTCATCCTGGTAGAATAGAGGCAACGGAGTCAAGTCCACCGCCCATAAATAAAACCGTCTAGCTCGCTCCCTCCCTCCAACCCAAGGAAACATAGTTCTCTTTCATTCTTGTTCAAATGAACAGCTCTATCTATAGCCTTTCTCCCATTAACATCCTTATGATGATTAACCCCGCCCGTTGCACAAACTAAAATCAAATTGAACAGCAATCACCTAAAGTTACAGAATTCATTTTACATTTACAACGACAACCCTCTTCTACTGCTTCAAATATTACTATGTTCCTCAAATACCATCAACAACCACACCAACATCGCTTGTTTTTGCGTACACCATAGTCAACTCATATTAGGGAATCAAGGTACAAGTAGTAGTTCCTCCGCCGGCCATACTCAAGAAGGCTGCCATATGTACGATCCCATACACCAATAAAGAGAGACTCTGTGTCCGGACTAAAGGATAGGCCAGATATCTCACCAAAAAAGTCGATTTCTTGCTCATTCTCGTACCCACTTTTCACATCATACACATGCACAAAGTCAGCTGGCTCAGCCATTGCCATGTACTTACCATCAGATGTATAGCGTATGGACCGTATTGCTCCAAGATTTCCCTTGAGAACAGCAAGTGACCTGGACAAGTTCCGAACATCCCAAATTCGACAAGTTTTGTCTTGGTTCCCAGTGGCAAAGGTGACACCGTCAGGATGCCATGCTGATGCAAATGAGAAGTCCAAGTGTCCATGCAAGGGCATAACACTCTGCAAGGAAATTTCCAAATCAGCCAATTCCACATGCCAGCCCTCGCAATCTCCAAAACTGTAAACAATAATCCAAAAGCAAGCAGACAACTACCTTCCCCGTGTCAGAGTCCACCAACATAACGTCAGGGTTGTCTCCAACTATTATTAGAAGTTTCCCATCAGGGCTCAGAGAAGTATGCTGCAAAAGCAACGCATAAGCAGAGGTTATAGTATTCCTCACAATGTGCCTTAACAGGATTAACAGAACCAATAATTAGCATATTGCAAATCGAAAAGTTTACATGGAATATATTAAGCTTTACCAATCTAAAACAAATGGAATCCCAAAATAAGGAACTTACATTGACTGGCCAAAGAAAATGAAAATGTTTAGAAAGCTGATATTTCTCCATATCAAAATCTCTGACCCCACAATCATTATTTGAGGCCGTAAAGTGAACTGCACCACTGGTAATGCCAAAACAAAGCAAATTAGATTCAGCTTTAATGCGACCAATGCTATCAGCAGTTCAGAGAACAGGAAATACCTTGGAGTGACATAAATCTCAACAGCGTTTGTAATGGCATTGTCTTCATAAGTTATCCTAGAGCAAAAGCTTATTCCAGGTCGATCTAAACGCTACATTACAGTTCAAAATCAACTAATTAATTCTTAAGACGACAGATAACAGGCAACAGGACAACAGTAACCAAGGGGAAAAAAAAAAACTATCTTCATTTGTATTTTTAGCATTTTTTTTTTGCCATTCTCAAAGTTTTAAGCAATAAATAGTTCAAAACAAGTTGAAGAAGCAGATAAGATTTGGAAAAGAATGAGCAAGAAAACAAAGATCATGAATTCTAAAATGCTTAATAGAACCATTTAGCCAGAGCCATCTTATAACATGATAGATATTTCCAACAATAGATTGAACTAGAATAGTTAAGATCTAAAAACTTGACCTCAAGTGACTACCAAAAACTGAGAAAGAGCTATATTGCATGGAAAAGCAGCTCCGCAATTGCTGCACAAGGGCTTATCCCTTTTTCTGATCTCTTTCCTGTCAATAAAGGATTTAGGGGGAAAAAGTTACTTCACTTACCTTACATATTAGTTCACCCTGGAATCCTCCAGCAACTAGCAGCTTATCTTTTACTGCAAGAGTACTGACTTGAGTTTGTGTAAAACCTTCCATCAGACTTCCAGGATGTTTCTAAAAGGAAAATTATGTTGAACAATCTCAGAGAAAATGAGATAGCAGGAACACAAGAAAAGGGGGGAAACCAACAATTCAGATAAAAAGCCATACTGCCAGAACACAGACCTCAGATGGTGCCACATGCCCAGAAACATTAAGAATTTCACGCTTCCTGTGTTTCAATGAAGACCAATGCATGACAGAAAAATGTGACATAAGGTAAACATCATGTTTTGATGTAGACCATACCAAGTTCCTCAACTGCATCACCACAAATGAATATGTTTATCACTCAACAATAATGATCAAGCACAGTCAAACAGCACAAAAGGAAAGGACTGGCCATTAACTTTACAATGATATGAGAAAGAATTTTTATAAAGAAAAAAAAAATCCTTCTATTATGTCACAAAATATGAATGGGGTAAAGACAGCTGATATTTAATTGAATGAGAACTCCCATTCAGCTAACCTGAAAATGAAGAATCGTTGATTTCACAGATCTTGAATTTAGTCTGAAGTCATAGTATGAGGCACCCTTCTTGGTAATTTTGCAATCCTATATACAAATTGAAATTTTAACTTAGAACGTTTCAGTTAGATCCAAGAATTGTTACAAAAAGGAAAGTGGGCAACCTATAAGAACTTTTACCTTCCCTGACCCTTCTCCAGAGTGAGGGATATTCTCATAGTTCTTGTACTGTTCTAGCCTAGTTTGCCTATATTTTTCTCTAGTGATGCTAAGCCGATCCCAAGGTATACCCTGAATGTCTTTCCCTCTTCTAGCTTCAGCAGCAGAAGTATCAGATATTTTATTATTCTGAAATACCGTCAACTTATGTTAGACTGACTTGAAATCCATGAGTACTAGATCACAAACTTAAGAAGATTTAAATAAAGCAAAGCCTTATTGTATATTTGCCTAAGTCAATGATGCGTGAACTTAGTTGTTTAGGAAGTGCCTATGTGAATCTTGTAAAACATAAAACAAACCGAGTAGTCATATTCATCAACATCAGACTCCGAGCCAGACATATCTCTGCCATGAAACTCCTCATTCATGTCATCTATATCTCCCATGTCATAATCATCTGCCATGTATTCAGCATCATCTTCTTGGTAATAGGACATATTCTACCAGACAAAACGACACCTAACCAATATAATTTCAAGCATTAATAGTACCTCAACAATAATAACCATACCATACCAACAAAGAATCACAATAAATAGAATTGGAAGATTGTGTTCTCCTAGATTTTTTAAGAGTAAACTTTGTGTAAATTACAGTGATGATCATAATTGACCAGATGATGTGTGTTTAAAATCATTGAGAACAGCAACAGGACTGCCACAACTCATGCAAGTTACAACTTAAACAATGTAGTGTTTAAGACATTAAGATGACATTGACAATAATTATAATTAAATGATCTAATGGTCTTATTTAAGGATATTGTACATGATAATCTGACTCTAAAGGAGACTAGAAACCACACCCCAGTCACAATTAATGATAAAATCAAATCTACTGTCAGACATACGAACCCCAGCAAAAGGAAAGGAAAGGGAAAAGGAAACAAATATCCAAAATAACACGCCCCAGACAATAAAAAATCCACCATATAAGTATTAGTTTTATGCCGATTCCCAATATGTATGAAACACATACATGAGCAAGGATATAAACTAATAAAAGATTGTAATGCATGAGTCAATCCTGGCATAGGTTATCTGAGGGAAACATATGTTATATTACATTTGGAAGTAATCTTTGCAATATTTGATTCAATTATGCTATAATCATGTTAAGATAGATAAAGAGATTAGTTTTTTCATTCAAGCATTGGGGGGCTTAATAAAGAAGTCTTCATCAAATTCATACACATGAGAATTTTGCGTCTCTTAATCAAACATGCAAAAAGTGATAAAAACAGGAAAAAATGGCACAAATAAGAAAATACCTGATTAATATAAGCCCTAATGGAAATTCCGACCAAAAATTAAACTCCAAATCAGGACAATCATGCAATAACAGCAAAGATTCACCTGAGAATAATAACTGTTATCCAGAAACAAAACAATAATTAAAAAAGGGGGTAAACCCTAAAAGTGGTTTAGAAAACGAATTAATTTCTATACGCACCTATGAAGCGATTAACAGAATGATCACATAAATAAAGAAGACTCATGACTGAACATTATCAACATCAAAAAAATGAATCGTGACCGGGAAAAAGAAACCAAAAAAAAAAAAAGGAAAAAAGGAGAGAGAGAGAGAGAGAGATCGAAATTGACCTCTGAAAATATAAGAGATTATTCTGGGAGGATGGTGTTCTCCTCGGATCTGCAGATCAAAATATCAGCATCAGAATTGCAACATGTATATTGATTATTTTGAGCAGTATAAAAGGATTTTATATACAAAGTAAAAAATTCTTCCAGTAAAAAATAATGAGGTTAAATACGCAAATATGTTGTGACCCTTTATAGCAACATCGTTGGATGAAGTGGTAAAATCAGTCAATAACATTCTAAAAGACAGCTCATACATGTAAGCATCATATTAGCATAAGAAATTTGTTATTTTCAAAATTTTAAATTATAAATATAAATTTTATAAAAATATAAAAAATTTATAAAAAAAATTACGTGTAGGCATCAACGTCATTTTGATATAATCAATTTTTGTTGTATATTAATTATTTTACTGCCTTCTCCCTCCCTCTTTAAATTTTTTTCTAACATTAGAATACGATAGAATACTGATTCTAACACCCTACTAATCTTCATTTAATCTTAACATATCTCTTCGCTTTTAACAAGTCAATCCTCCGTTGCATCATCATCGTCAAATATAATGACATTATTTCATATAATGTCGTAAATTATCATTAACTTTTTGAATGAATTAAATCGGGTTTCCTTCCATTCGTACTTTATTATTTATTTTATCTTTTTCTTACAAAAGAAGAAAGCAAATGATGCGTTTAGCGACAATAGTAAACAACTTGTTTTCTTATGAAATCGACATAAATTTCAATCATAATTAAATACAATACGTCAAAAACCAACAAAAAATTTAAACAAACAAGGAACAATTAACAAATCACTGCGTAATTGGACAAAACCCACCTTTGGTTGAGCTTAACTAAAACATCTGATTAAAATATTCTAAGACTTCTTCCTTGCAATTGAAACAAGGTTACCAATACCAATCAAGTTAAGTGATAAAAAGCTTAATGTCTTTAAGTAAAATTTTAATTTCGAATCTTGTGAATAAAGAAAATATGTGCTGAAAAAGCTTGTTATGCATTTGAAGTTCGATATGACTCAACTCTTGTAATAATTGAAATCCAATTTAACTACCAAATGCCCAAAGTTGTCGGACCTAAAAAAACAAAATTTCATTGACAAATAAATAATATTTTTAAATAAGTAAAAAATGAAAGATTTAATCTATTTGATAGTATATTCAAAAATATGTCACATTTTGAATTTCAATAAAAGTGTTGAAAATATAACTCCATTTTATTGAAGTAAACTTTTTTAAAAAAGATTTGAGTGAGCTTTTAAGTTAAGCTAAGCATTAAATTCTGTCGTGACCATTTTTGGTAATGTACTTAATGCCCACCCTTGTGTTTAAATTGAATGGCCCATGTGAGCCCATTCCACTACACCATCCAAGCTATTTATTCTAAATGAAATCTACCCCTGAATACGGTTATTGATAGAGACTCGAAAGGTTGCTAGTTATTTGAATTAACTTAGGTAAAAAAAATAAATTTAAAAAATAAACTTACATAAAAAATAGATTTATTTTAAAAATAATCAAACCTTAAACCTAATATTTTTTTTTGTCCAAACTTGACTCAATTCGATTTACTATTCACTATATAAATTTTCGAGAGAGAACTATGTTTTTTATGAGAGATCAATCTTTCTTTGAAAAACTTGGATGGACTCAGGTAGACTCCTTATAAAGCCAGATGAACCTAAACATAAAATTATGCTTATATTTCAAGTCAGAGTGAACCTAAGTTATCATATACCTACATAAATTCCAGTTCATGCACACAGCTCCTCATCCTTTTTTTTTTTTTTGAGGAAAAATCCATACACATAAATCTATCAAAGGCAGAAGCAAAATTAAGAATCCGACTCAAACATTCTAATGAAGTACATAACTTAAATTTCCTCTGTGATAAATAAAAAATTATTAACTCTACCACATTTTCGCCAAGTACAAAGACAAAGCATCGTGCTGAAGAACCTGATGTATGAAAATGCTGTCATCTTCACAACTGTGAAACTGGGAAAAATATATATATATATATATATATATAGAAAGAAACAATTGGGACATATGAAATTTCACCTCATAACAACATGAATAAAAACACCGGGAAGCCAGCTGTGGCCATTAGCAGCAGCGATGGATTACATATTATCTGACTGCCACTAGCATTTTCTGACGCGGACGGCGGTACTGCAGGGCAAGCAAGCCCTTCTTTCCCTTCACGACACTCACTAGCAAAAAGACCGGGAGGATACTTCCCATAAAGATTAATGTAGCTGAACATAGTCGAAGCACAATCGGTTGTCAAGTCATTGATCTGTTCTACGTAAGGACAAGCAAATTCCTTTAATGCTGAACAACAATTTTTAGCTGGAAACTTGGGTCCTTTGCATTGGCTTGTGATAATTGTGTAGTTCAGAAACTCAAAGTTAACTGGGCAAGCTGCATATATAAAGAGTAGCAAAATAGTATATTCATTATATTTAATATCCTTCCATGGTTAAACATCAGAGCCTACCAAAAAAGTTTACCTTCGAATTATCATATCTATATTCAATACACTCCAAGAGATCTTAAGATGGAATCGACTTTCTTTAATACTAGAATTATGTGATGCACAGGCTTAAGGCGTTGAAATTCACATTTGGAATCTTAAACAAGCCACGCAAAAGATGATACATATGCACTAAAAAGTCAGCATAGCTGAGCAGTTATCATATGGGTATCTAATTATGTGAAGCATTGCATAGCTTAGCAGTAATGGGCGGAAAGATGTACAATATCACATAATTTAAGGCAAAAGTCTGATGGTTTAACATTTTCCATATCGATTTGCAAAATATTGAGTCTCACTTAACTCTTAGAAAATAAAATTATAGGAGTAAATCTGCATAAATATTGTGTGTCCTTCAGTAAGAGCATCTACCCCAATCAAACTCATGTTTTTCCTTTACCATGTATGATTCAGTATTAAAGAGAGAAGATCTGAAATGGGGTGACACCAAGAAAAGAAAACCCAAGGCATCAGATCTGGTACCCAATGATTTATCTAACCCTAATCGTAAACAAAATTCAGGGCAGACGAGACAGAGAGGGAAAGTAAAAATGAAATGGTGGTGATGGCATGAGAAAGAAAGAACCTTTCTTGGCCTGTAGGAGGTTCCTTCCTGTTCCTGTTCCTGTGGAAGTGAGAGAGTGGAAGGCACCATCTGCATACAAATCATCACATATTAGAAGGTGAGTAATGGATTCAGAAGCTGTAGAATTTGTTGATAAATACCTGAAATTGATGTGGAAGCAGAGAAACCCAAGAAAAAGAAGACAACTGTAAACCAAGAGTACAACTTTTGTCTCCCCATAAATTTCTTTCCGTAGGCTTTGTTTTTTTGCAGAAAAACAAAAGAAAACAGTACAAAATGGACAACTAGCACTAGAAAAAAAAAATCAGCTCCTTTATGCTTTGCAACTTCTATTTGTTTCTCTTCTGGCTTTCAGACAACACCGCAGAAAGTTCAAAGCTTTGAAGTTCAATTGAATTATACCATAAAATGAAGAAAGAAAGAGAGAAGAAGGCCGTTTTGTTGGTGATGATTGAAAATGGATTACAGCCAAAAACGCGAAAACTGGGGTCTCCCTGCCTTATTTGTCTTTAGGTGTAATTTTCAACTGCTTCAGAATGTAATGCGTATGATTGAATCGAGGGTGCCTTGGGTCCAAAAGTCACATGGAGGGTCAGGGGAGGGAGCGATTACTCTTGTTCTGCTGCACCGACCTTAATACTATATTAATAGTAATAGTAATAGTATGTAGTTGGATTGGATCGGAAACAGTTTTAGCAAAATAAATCCAACACCTTAGCACAACTCAACCATAAGCTGAAGTTTCTTATTGTTAATAACTTATACGCTTGGTCAGCTTTCCAGCTAGAACCAGCTCAGCCATTCATAAAAAAAATAAAAAAAGCTCTTTCTCATCATGAAAAAAATGGATGCTTGCATCATCCTAAGCTGCTGCAGCTGGGCCAAATGCTTTCGGCCCAAGGGTATAACTAAGAACCCCAAAGTTGCGTAGGTTCTTCCATGGGTTGGCTCATCGTGAACGATCCAAACCCTTACCAGATCAATGTCTGGGACCGCTTCTGGGGCTCCACGTGGATGCTTTCAGACGCCGGCGGAGCAAATGATCACCAGGCGATGTGACTTTAGACTCTATAGTCTCTATACCTATAGGTACAGCGTCGTAGTCTATGTACCTATAGCTATAGCGTGCACTTGAAAAAGGTAATCCAAGTTTAATGATCGGGAGAAATGGAACGAGGAAAGACGCACGCTTATTAATCCTATTTCGCCGTGTGAGCAGCATCACTGTCTCGCTGCCCACAAATCGCAATTGAATTCAGTCAGGATTGTATACCAGGAGCTTGCAAGGAACTCTTGCACTTGTATATGCGTCCAATCTCTAGCAACACTCATATTATGGGGCGCCAATTCCCTCAAAAGCCAAAAGATTTTGCAAGTTATGGATTGCTTTTACCTCTATATAGAGGGGAATCTATCTTGGACATCTTCCTTTTATCTAAAGCTTTTTTTTTTCGGTTAAGCATACAAAAAGAAAAACAAAAAACAAAAAGAAAGTTACGAAGACATTAAGGCCAACAGGATGACATTCTCGATTGTCCTGCCTGGTGAGCCAATTTTGCAACCTCAGTTGAGAGTGGGTGCCATCCCTTTGTGAATTGAACCTTGCTGATTAAGTCCTTCATATTGTTTATATCATCCAAAGCTGGTTGCATTGTCCAACGCACTTTCGTTCTGCCTAGGATGATCTTCCTCCATTTGCTCTGAGTGTCTCTGCACAAAATGGTTTCAACATTATGAGTTTCCAGGGAAAGTCGATACAGTACTTGTCTGATCAGTAAGATTCTGGCATGGCAAGCTGAGATGATGCTTTGGGGACTTGGATGCCATTCCCACTCTCAATCACGCAAAGTGAAATGGGTTAGTTATTTATAGAGGAATTAAAACTTTATTCATTTTACGTGCCCTTGGACTTGGAGTAGTGGTGGCTTTCTCCATGGAAGATGGAAGAATATCGCCAAGTTAGGATTCAAATTTCCAATAAAAAATGCTTGGTGTTTACATTAAGTAGGACATGCTATGTTCATTCCAACAGAATGAAAAGGAAACAAAACAAGAACATGCCATGCCATGCCGCATTGTCAGAAGATATTTCACGAATGTTTTTCTCCCTACACTGTTTCAAAGCTATGATAAGTCGTCCATATGCCACAAAAAAAGATGGCCCCAGATGAACTACTTTATCTGCATTAAGCTCCTAGCTCCACTCTGTCTACAAGGTCAATTTCCAAATGTTCAACAGAATAATCCTCGTTGCTGCAACAAGTATGCCAACCATCATCACCTCACGTCAAGAAAACAGTGACTTGAAAAGAACTGATATTACACCAAGAAATAAAGCGGCGTTTGAAACTCTAAAGCATGGCTAGAAGATACAGCTCACATTGCATAAGCTTCTAATATTTTTATTTTCGTAAGCAGATCAGCAAGAGCCTAGATGGTTGCCTTTCTCAAATAGAAAGTTAAAGCAAAGTAGGTCTTTAATTCCTTTTCATTTGGTGTGAAGGCAGCGATGCAATGGCTTCACTTATTACTTACCCCTTCTTTCTGCTGCCCGTATCTCCGGACAGAGTATTAAAAGACATGCAACCGCCTAAACAGCAGAATGCAGGATCATGTTCAAGATTGCAACCCTTTGGAATATACTATTTTATGGAGAACGAAACTTACATGACATTTGGACTCACGTATATTTTCTAGCAACTCTGCAATCTCAAGTTGCTTCATTACTGTAGTACGTAGAACCTGTAAGATGACACCATTGTCAAAAAAAAAAAAAATGTCATTATCAACGTCCAGTCAAGTAAGATAAATCATACTTGCTTTGTTTTATCAAGGTCTAACTCGACAGATTTGATCCGGTCTAGAGATTCTATAAGCATTTTCTCCTTTTCTACAGGAATTCCAGCAGGCTTGTTGCTAAGTTCCTCAAATGCTTTCTCTAGTTTCTGAAGGCGCTCGATACATAGAAGAACATGGTCTTCTTCGTTAACAACTTCTGGTGCTGTTGATTTTGAATGGCTGTTTGTGTTGGATTCCATCGTATGCAAAAGATGGACATTGTTTGGCTTTCTCCAAAATTCAAATCGAACTGTACAAAAAAAGGTAGCCAGTCTGACTAATAAAGCTATCAGCATTTTTGCCATGGAATGAATGTTCCTTCTCTCAACCTTTTCCTTGACAATGTCAAACCAACGGTTAACTGAAGTTCCTGAAATTTGATATTAACTGAGAGAAAAAATCCAAAGGGTAGGTAATTACAACAAAATATCTGTTGACTATATGGTAAATTATCTACATCATATCTATGAAAGCAGATAGTAAACAAGAAACACCGTCCATACACTATCAAAAAACCATATAACAACGTAAATTCAATGTATCCTCCTTGATGAAGCGAAACTGATTACTGCAATAAAATAGCATTTACAAATACCTTCCAAATAAAAAGAAGATGCTGATTGATGAGATAGACTATCTCCACTACTAGAAATAGGCAATTGATCTGGGGAATATAGCAGTCCTTGCTCACCTTCTGTAGTTTTCTCAACAAGAGGGAGACTATCATCACAACTATAGTAAGCACTTGGATCTGATACACACACCTGCATAAATTACAATCAGTTTTATTTAAAAGGCACCAAAATACACATTAGTTTGCACAGAAAACACAATTCTCTGCTTTTGCAACTCACTTCTTCATGAACTGGCACCAAACAAGGAAATACAGAGCTTCTTCGTCCAATTGGGGAACATTGCACATCAATTTCTGACCCAGACTCTGCTGTTGATGAGTCACCAGTCCATGCCTGATAGTATGTGTTAAATCACGTGCAGAGAAGATACAATCACAGAGCATTACTGTGCTTAATGATCATGAGACTCAATACTTACCTTTAATGGCCGTATCTGAGCATAAGACTCACATTTATGCTGGTCATTAGATACTCTGGTGATTTGCCTCAAAACAGTCGCTTCTGGATTATGTACAAGCTATCAACGGAACCACATGTTAATCTCCAAATAAAAGTTGAGTAAAACCGAGGATCATGTCTGACAAACATTTCATGCTTAAGAGGAAGAATCATCATATTACATCAAACAACTACTTTGATTGAAGTGACGGCTACCTTCATTATTTCAGGATAATTCCATGGACCTTTGTTGGATCTAAGACACACTCCATCTCTAGAGCAAGTGCACGACCCTCCTAAGAAGTCTGGCAACTGACTGAAAGAAGCGAAGGAAAAAGCAAGGACTTACAATGGACCATAGGTTGAATTCTCTTGGAGTTAAGAATGAACAGAGATAATTAACAGACCTATAGTCAATGGTCTCCAGTAGCCTGCCCAGAGATTTAGGCTCCAAAACCTGTAATTTGTAAATAAAAAATTGAGTAAACGAGGGAACAGTGGAAGGGGAATAAAAAGAAGAAAGCCTAAAGCAATATCCCTTACATTTATCTTTCCAACTGTCTTTGGATCAAGAAATTTCTGAGCAGCAGGCCAAAGCATCTTTTTGAATCCAGCACCTGCATTGACTATGTACATCCTGTGTAACGTCTGTAAAGCATACAAAAAAGAGTTACATACCAATTACAAATAGCAGAAGAAAGCAAAAATATAATTGGATTGGAGCATTGGACCAGATACCTCAGGGTAATAACTGTTGTCTATTCTAGTCATGGCAGCCAGAAGATTTGCCGCAGTCCTGCTAAAATTCTTCACGCCCTACATTCAAAAACAAAATTTAATCACAGATTATAATTCTACCATTAGACTTGATTTAAATGAAAACATAAACCCTAAACCACTAAAGAGATTCAACATTCCACAGTGAATATGATTGGACCTATTAGTAATATATATATATATATAGAAAAATTTTGAGTTTATTTGTAGTGTAAAATTTTCTAAAAGCTACAAGGCTAGCAAAGTTCAGCCATATCGTTATATCTGATGCTGTCAAATCTTCAATTTGATAAAGGATATCAAAGATAAGAGCCGAATACCAGTCCTTGCACATCCAATATAGTAGTCGTGGAACAGATTTGCCGCTTTGCTGCAATTGAACAAGCAGGGAACTTCTTCAACAGAAGTCTCTCAAATTCTTGGACATGGTACTTCAAATACCTATCAATGGTGGTGATTCGCATAAGCCTACTTGGATGGGCTTTTCCTAGCCGCTCCACGTAAACAGGTCTCCCTTCTTTGTCAACTCCATGGTACCCTTGAGGATAGTATTGCAATACTTCTTCCAGCTCTTCAAACTCGAAATCCTAAGTATTGATTGATTCGACAAAAGGTTAAACTTGCATGATAGAAGATACATGAAAACTATAATCGTAACTCTTATATACTGTGCATTATAAGCATAAAGCAACATAATCTCTAAGGTGCAGAAAACTATTTGGGCTTGCATCAAATAAAACTATTTGCAGTTTTATTTCTTCCACTCTTCTACAGTGAAGCAATCCAGATTTAGTTAACATGCAATGAAAGTCATGAAAGAGATAAAACAAAAATTACATTTCTCACCTCCAAAATAGTGTCTGTTCCGAACTCTTTCCTCCATTTAAGCATTTCTTCCCACATCTGGATTGTTTTTTCAATGTTAAACTCTCTAGCTTTCAAGAATCTACAAGTTAAAAGTCGTAGAAATTCTCAGCATACTTCAGTTGGACAGATATAAAGTGAAACATTCAACAAATAGAATAAAGGCTTACATCCTTGCTTGTGAAAGCACCAACTGACCTCAACAACGTATGATAATCATCATGCCTAGGAGGCAACAAATCCTTATGAAGAAGTTTTTGACGTAATTCATGAACAGCATTCTCCTCTTTTGCATCCCTAACATCCTCAATGGGTACAGAAGGGACTCTGTAATCTATTTTCCTCTTCCCTCTTTTCTTAAGAGAGTCAGTAAACTTGTTGGATGCATTTATGGCCTTCTTTTTCAGATTCCCAATTTTGGATCTCCTCCTCTCATCCTCAGAGTTGTCAAAATCGGACCTTCTATCTCTGCTTTCATCATTTGCTCCAATTTCTTCCACCCCTTTCCAATATTAACAGAAACAAAGAGTCAAAAAGCAGAACTACCTTTCACAAACTAGCGAACATACAACTAGTTTTAATTACTATACCGGATATTTCAGCCATTTAAAAGGGAACAGCTTTGATCTTTGAAGCTATTAGTATTTGTTCAACAAAATCGAAAAAACAAACCCATCATGTTCTGCACATTGTGGGAAAAAATTAGAAAACCGAAACAGAAACTAATGAATCGAAAATGAATCATCTGGCATGAAAACAATAACTATAAAGTAGCAAAATTTACGAAAAACTAAACCTTCAATGAAAATGAAAATAGAGTTGAAATATAAGCCAAAAAAAATGATAAAGAGATCATCAGATTCAGATCTGGACAAAAATGAATAACCTTTTCTCTCGGTCTCAGTTATCTATAAAGCTATTAGTTTTCTTCATGGCTTTAGAAGTTGAACTATAAACTTAAAAACAAAAACAAAAACCCGATTCCCAAAAATGAAAAATCTCTTCTCTTCAAACGAAAAACAAAACAAAAAGAATCACGGCAAGTAGAACTAAACAAAAAATGACTGAAAGGATGAGAGACGAGTGAATTAGTGGTTGGAAAGAGTGAAAAGCCGTTAAAAATGAGAGTGAAGCACAGTTAAAGCAATTAAAAGATGAAGACGGCGCAACGCAACGCATCCGATGTCTTACAATGCTGATTAATAATCCCTCAGCCAGCCAGCCACCAATAGTTTTTATTTGAAATGCAGAGAGAAAGCAAACGTGGAATCAAAAGAAACACACCGAACCTATGGAGAAACGAGAGAGAAGAAAACAGCAAAAAGAAGAAGCTTTGGGAGAAAATGGTTGGCAGTAGTGTTAATTGTAAAAGGAAAAAGAAGAAAAATGTTGTCGATTGTTTGTAATTTTGAACTTTCTATTTTCCCAGTTTCTCTCAAGGAAAGTAAGCAAATTACGAAAATGCAAAAGCTTTTTCTTTTCTTTTTTCTATTATTTGTGTCTCTATCTAAAAAAGAAAGAAAAGTTATCTGGAAGAGCCAGACAGACAGACAAAGCAGCTGAACGGAATGGGATGACGCTGACTTTTCTTTTGACGACACAATCAAATCAAACCAAACCTAACCACAGCATGCTTGCTCAACGCTCAATGCTCGTTTTCACTTAGATTCTTGTATTATGATACTGAAATTAAATTGTTGTCCGAAATTCTGTGTCCAGTGGAGTAATATTTTAGGGTAATTCATTAAACCAAAAAATTAATTAAGGAACATAATGATGATGATGATGATTCTCTCCAATACCACCTCAACATTTGCACTGATTTAGCTAAAACAACCTCATGAGGCTAGACTAGGTTAGGCAAGGCAAGAAGGCTGAGGTTTACTGACATTGTCAAACGCCATCCACCCCAACTTCTACTTGCATGGCAGCTGCAATTGCAAGAGGATATACTGTAATAGTGTTGTCTCATTGTAATCTACGCTGTTCTTAGCCACTTTGACTTGGCTTAGCTTTTTCTGCATAGTGGCATCAAATCCATGACCCCACATGCCAATTATCTCATTACTAATGACCAATTGAATTGACCACAACCCAACCTCCAGTTATAGATTAACTAGTTTATACTAGTCCGTTGTACGAATTATTTTTTTATTTGTATATGCGTATTGATTAGTATTTTTAAAATTTATATTAAAGTTTTTAATATTTAATATATATTATGTATATATCAATCAATTTTGAATTAAATTTATTTAATTAATTTTTTAAATCTATTCAATTTTTTAAATTTGCATGTATATTTTTTTCATGTGAAATATATTTAAAATTTTTTTAAAATTTTAACATCACATCAAAATTAGATTATATAAAAAAAAATTGTTGCATTGCCAACCTTTTTTTTCCTCAAAACAATTGAATAAAAATTTAATTAAATCATAAAAATAATATCATACATTCACTGCTATGTTGCACTTAAAATACTCCTAATACATAAAAAATGTTGTTTTTAAAGCAATATATATTATGATAAATTGAATAATCATACCTTTGTTTTTTTTTTTTTTTGAGATTTTGACTAAATTTTTGTACAAAATAGTTAGTAAATATGCATCAAAAGAAAAAAAAGTGAATTAATAAAAATCGCACATTTAAAATGAAAGTTTTAAATTAAAAAAAAATTATATATGTAACACTACTATTTATAAGTTTACTAGATGCCAATAAATAAGATGCGTAGAAAATTTTAAATTTATTAATATCTTTTGAATTTAAAAAAATATGCATCTTTTCAATTTTAAAAAAGATGATAAGAAAATTTATGAAAGTAAAAATTTGAGATTTTTTAATTTAAAAAAGAAATAGATAATTTTGTCAAATAATGAATTCTTTAATTTTTTTTTTTTACAATTTAATCTTTGATGTTAGATGGATAAAAATATCAAAAGATTAATAATAGATAATCATATATTTAATTTGAAAAATATAATATTGAAAATATATTTAATCATATATATATATATGATTATTCATAATTAAAAATTTTTTAAATTAAATTTAATCAATCATATTGAAAATTATAATATTAATTAAAATATATAAACAAATAAAATGATATAATTAAGTTATGGATACAAATTTTTTATCTTGATAGATTTGATAGTTTTTTTAATTTAAGAAAAGTTTTTGGATAGAATTTAAGATTTGTTGTAATTTTAAGTACAATATATATTTGAAAATTAAGTGAATTATTTAAGATTGGTTAAATATAAAATTGAAAAATTTGGATAAAGATTTTTTTTAATTTTAAAATTAAATATAATATAATTAAAATCAAGGTTATCCTACGTGTCATCAAGAGAAGATGTTCATGTAAACTGTCATGTCAATAATACTTATCATGTAAGCATGTACCTTGTTATATTATATATATATTAGATTAATTAATTAATTAATTTTTTTCAATCCAACTAGAAGCTGGTTGTTTGTCTTCAAAAACCTTCCAGAAATCCACCTTTAGAGTGTGTGTGTATGTGTGCGTGTGTGTATATATATATATATATGCCACACTCAATGGTAATATGTCTGTATAGTTCCTATATATGTATTTACGTACTAATCCCATAACTATATATATTGCATTTCATGATTGTTTTTCTCTTTTATTTTATTGGCCAACTATGACTGTGTTAATTAATCAATATATAACATGCAAGTTTCGATTGTTTTTTTTTTTTGGCTGGGTGGGGGGGGGGGGGGGAGGGGGGTGGGTCTCGTTTGGCGTCAGGGGGAGGTGTAAGTCCAAAGCTGGACGATTTTGGTTGGGGTACGCTGAATGAATATTGATACTGATATCGAGGTGAAAAACAGGAAAACAACACAAGAGGCACAGAGAGAGAGAGAGAGAGAGAGAGAGAGAGAGAGAGAGCTGCATAGAGTGGGTAGAGTAGTCACTCTGGAGAAGACAAAGACCTTACACTCCAATTCCAACCTTCCATTTGCAAAAACCAAGAAAAAAATTCAGCAGTTAATGTATAGTCCCCGTCAGCGTCAAGACATACCTAAACCTAACTCGCCAGCTGATCTTCATCCTGCGCTTCCTCTGCTCTGCTGCACGCCTCGCCTATATAGCTTTTATTATATATATATATATTCATTTATTTATATTTATGTAATTAATTAAACTGAAAACAACTGAAATTAAAGAATGAGTATTGAATGAAGAGTAGTATTTTCTGTATTTTAGCTGAAAATGATTTATGCATCGATGATCGATCAACCAGCAGCTTTTTTCTCGTGGGTGCAAGTGCAACTTGGGAAGACAAGGATTGCATCTGCACTGTTTATTATACATGTTGTCTCAAGGAGTGTTGGCGATGTTTGTAGGCATTCCTATGTTCCAGAAAAAGACAAATTAATGCGAACATCTTTATATATAATTCACCTAAATGCCTGCCTGCTTGCCTACCTGCCCCTTTCTCCCTCTCTTCTCTTGTTGAATTTTCTGTCACTTTCTCTTTTCTTTCTTCTTTTTTTTTTTTGGTTTTGTTTTGCAGATTCGAAATCTAAAAAAACCTTTTCACGCACATTTGCACTCTCTCTTTGTATGTATATGCAAGTAGTTAGTAGTAGTAATAAATTAATATGTGTGAAAAAATTCCATTGAAACCCTAACGCCAAACCCGTTAATGTGATTGTTTTGTCTGTGACAGTAATTGGCATGATATGTATCGGTTTCCTAATTCCATGCAATAAACTCGTCTTGCCTGCCTGTAAAGAAAGAGGGAACAGTGAAGATTTGACCATACGTCCTTGGTCAAATGAATTATTGCATTACCATTAATCTAGTCTAACTCATCTTACTCACATAAACATTTTTGGTTATGCCCTTACTCTGTCTCTCATATCTAGTTGATCGTTGATGGTTGGTGGCCAGCCAACCCAGGAGGCAAAAGCAACAGCGAGATTTGAACGAGTATGGAATGGATACGTAATTAATTAAGGAATTAGTGAAAATTAATGTTAGCGCGGTAGCAATGATAAGAGTTATTACTGAATTAGAGAAAATTGAGGTTTCGTTTTTGTTTTTTGTAGCGACTGCAGACATATTTTTTGTTGCTGATGACAAGATTTGAAGATACCTCTCCGATGCTATCCTACCCTCAAGTCAAGTGAGCTCAAAATGTACGTTTCTTTGCCCTTTTTTCTTTATAGTTGAAACCATTTCATTCAAAAAATGTTTGGTCACCTTGGGAAATCCATACACCACCATTCCCATTCCCATTCCCATTCTGCATTCAACATACACTTTCTTCCTACTGCTTTTCAACAAAAAATAAATAAACAAATAAAGATATCTTTTAATAGTTAGACTGCAGGAAGGAAGCCAAGCCAACTAGCTAGACTGAATGTAGCAAGTAACAAGAGCAAAACAAATAACACAAAGGGCCAAAAGAATCACGACTTCTTCTGCTTGGATTTTATTGGATTTAAATGAGATAATAACAAATCGTGAAAGTTCATTCTGCCTGCCTGCCTCTCCTTTATATCTTTCTCTTTCAGTCTCATATTGGTTCTCTAATTCCTCATGCATGTGATTGTGATCATTTTACTACTCTACTACGCCAGAAAATTTAGACAGATAAGGAAAAGAATGAAACTGAATAGACCACATCATCCACCCTGGCCCCAGAGGGACAGAGAGGAAACATCCAATGCAAACACCATCGGAAGGGTTGCTGCTGTGCTGTGCTGTACATCATGTTGTCCTATCCTATTTAATTGCTCAAGGGTGAGGGGTCCCCTTTTCTATCATTTTCTTAATGCTGCTGGGTTTTGTATTTTTAGTTGTTGTTTTCTGGCATGTTTTTTTTATCTAACTTATGCCCGCAATTACAATGCAAGGTAAAATAGCATAGCACATATAGAACCATAATCTAACCGCGTCTTCTTCTTCTTCATATATATATATGGATGATATTTGACATTTCTGTCTGTCTCCAGTTGCGCTTCAATTCAATCATAGTCTCTAGGCTAGTAGAAATGTCCGACGCAAAACAAATTCCCTCCCTCCCTCCCCAATGTCACGTTGGATCTACTTCTTCCTTACTTCCTAGCGTTTGCTATTTACAGTTTATGTTTGCCAGTTTATTTATTGCCCTCAAATTTGACAAGACTTTTGAGGATCAATGCCACCAAAGCCCCAACCATCAACCCTTAACTTCATACCATTCATTCCCAACGCACTAAAAGGAAAGCCTAAGCCCTGCACTTTTTAATCACCCTTGACCCTAATGGAACCCAGCCCTCCCTTACTCCTCTCCTTTAACTTCAACTCAATTTAGCATTCAGCATTGTTTCATCCAACTATATATAACCAGCAGCTATTATAGGACCTGTTTCACTTTGTCTAAATTATAAAGTTTAAAATCCAAGAAAACAAAAACACTTATCAAACATCTTAGGACAGTTATTTCTGTTATTTACTAACAATAGGAATCAACCATGGCATCTTAGCAGATCCTCCATTCATTGCATATTTCTGGGTCCACCAGCGGGCAGTGCTCTCATATTTGGCACTACCAGTCTAGTACATGTGAGCAATCTCAGGCACCAGAGGGTCATCAGGATTTGGATCTGTAAGAAGTAAGCATATTTACAGAAGAACCTAAAAAACAGACAGTTACAACTAATTACAGGAAGGAATCCCTAAAGAATGCATGAAAAATATAATATTTTTTTCTATAGCTTTGCTAGAATTGTAAAAATGTTGCTGCGCTCCTATCCCGTGGCATGAGTTATGATAGCTCTATTCTCGCCCGCAATCCTGACTAGTTCGTAGCTTCTTCCTGTGCCGCCTCGTTCGACTACTACTCCTATTTAGATTCAACCCCTTCAAATCACCTTATCTTAGTAAAAGCGAAGGGTTCAGGAAAGAATGCCCAAGAGGTAGAAGACTCATTATCTGTTGCTTATGTCTTGCAGCAATCAAACATTGCCTCTCGTAGACATTCGCATTCCTGTGAGGTTATCATGTGTATATATTAAGCGTATTACCATGTATGTGGTGAGGGCAGGATTCCACTGCTCCTTGAGAATGTCTAGACAGATGCTTCCATTGCTATTGATGTTAGGATGGAAAACCTTTGTTCGAAAAGAAACCTTCACAGAGGACACTTAAGGCAATCAGTTAAAATAGAACCAACCAATAACTACCTACTTTTTCAGACTTAGTAGAATACAAGGCATCAAAAGGTAATAAAACAAATTAAGTTTAAGAAAAAAAATACAAATTAATGCCAACTTCAGACACCATAATTAGCATAAATATCAGGTAATAAAATACATTTGAGGAAACAAAAGCAAAGGCATATTCAGAGACAGCAAAAAATTTCATTGACGCAAACAAAAAGATTGCTAACACATTTTCAAAACATTCACGTAGAAACTCTTGAGAGGACCAATGTTACAGAAACAAAAACAAGTGGGTCCAAATATGGACCATTACAAGGTCCCATTTTTTGCATACTAAATAGTTTCCTTACACTCTCGAACATTAAACTTTTTCTCTATATTTTCTGTTTGTTAAAGCTGCTAACTAAGAAAAGGTCTAAATCTCTTGGACGTGACAATAATACAATATCTGGCCTTAGCCCAACCACCAACCATCAAAACCAAAATGATGCTGATGTTTCAATTATATATAAAATAAAACAGATCTCATCAAAAAGAGAAGAAGAGAAACATCTCCAAGTATTCCATGACATGTGCACAACAAATTTCTTGATAGGCAGTCAAGAAGACACATACATAGTTGGACGAAATAAGTTCAGTCTTTTTTTAATAACCTTGGGTGGCTTGAAATTATAGTCTGGAGGGAAGTGAATGGCAACAAGAAAGACTCCTCAAAACAAAGGGACTGTCTGCTGGGCGCCCCATGATTGTTGCTTGCCAGTGGAACATATCATCAGCAACAAGGCCTGCATATATGCATCATTTTTTTAAAGAAAATATTAAATTAATTATCATGAAAAACTACAAATCTGACCGCATTCTCTAATCTACAAAGTGACCATTTTAGGTTTCTGGACGTATTAATTAAATCTCTGTGTGTATCTAAACACAATAACAGTATCCCCCTTCTTCAAGGCAACAAACAGATTACATCTGACAATTTGTGGTAATATTAATTGCCACTTCATACATACATCTACCTTGAATAATCAAGGGATTCAATTAAAAAGTCTATATAAATAAAATAATGGGTGAAGCAATAATATAGGTAAACAAAGTAGTAGGAATCGAACCACTTTGGTTTCATTGATTCACCAAATTCATCATGACTAAAAAGTATCCAAATTGAATGAGTAGCTAAACCAAGGGAACAAACCAGCACTGCATGAAGCAGGGGGGGTCCTTCTGCAGATCCTTCAACTCCTTGTTAATCCGCTTTGAAGCCATTCAGGAACTCTGTCTCAACTCCAAAAACAAAACAATAGTCTGGTAAACTGCAGCAAAATCAAATTGAAATAATAATAATAATAATAATAATAATAATAATAATCAAATAGAAATAATAGTCAACCAGGTAAACAAACTATTACAAAATGATCAATTAATAATATATAATATATTAATACAATTTATTTATGCTGAGCGATGTATTGAGAGAAATGAATGGTTTTTTTTTTTTTTTTTAATTTTATTCCAGAATTTCTAGGTAAGCAAACAAACAAAGGACACATAAATTATGGGTACATAAAAAAAATAACAAGGAGCAGAGAACTAATTAAAAAAAGAAAAAGAAGGGAGATGAAAACGTCGATCCTATAAGCAATAAGATAATTAGATTAAAGAAAGGAAGCAAACAATAGTGAAAGAGAGGTACCAACCGTGGAGGTGCCGGTGGGAATTGGGAACGAACGAATGGGTGGACTTACAGGGTATTATATATACCAGAGAAGAAAAATGTTGGGGCTTTGGCTTGACTTTGGATTTCATTATACACAGAGAGCGAAAGACAGAGAAGAAGCGTTGGTGGCGGTGATTCACTGCCACGCGGCCCTCTTTACTCTTTGCTTTCTTCGCTTTGCCTGCCGCCTTTTCTTTTCTTTTTTCTTTTTTTTTTTTTAAATTTCCCAATCTCATTTTTATTTGGATTTTTTTTATATTTTCTTTTATGATCACTCATTTTATTTGAAGATTAGATAATATTATTTGCAGCCTAACCTAAATGAAATTTTGCTCTCAAGGAGAATTATTATTATTATTATTATTATTAAGACAAAACCAATTACTCTAGGCAATGAATGCATGAATCCAGTTCTCTTCTTCTTATTGGAGGCATATCACTCAGCCATCAGAAAAAAAAAATGCACGATTTTTCAACCACAGCCACAGCCACAGTCACAGCCAGCCTGATGATATATATATATATATATATATATATATGTATATATATACACACACACACACACATACATACCATGAAATCATAAATCATATTTTAATAAGATCAACGTCCTTGGTTGGTTCATGCACTCGTTTGTGTTTGTTTTTTTGTTTTTATGGGAAAAGTCAGCGCATATAATTTAGTTAAGTGTCCTACCACAACACAACGGGGGAGGCGCCTGGAAAATGGACTCAGATCCCCCTACTCCAACTCCTAGTCCTCGTGAAACAAAAAATACGTGGTGGGTTCACCTTATAATTTGCTTTCTAAAACATGATCCAACATCATCAAACTACACAACAAAACCAAACAAAATCAACCCCTCTCTCCTCCTCTCATCTTCCTTCGTTTTACCTTTCTCCTACTCTTTTCTTCAGGTTGCATGCTGTTGCCTCTCCTATTTTCCAATCTGGACCTTGCTCTTCTTGTTAGCTGTTGCTGTTGTTGTTCGGAGCTCAAGTCTTAATTTTTTTTTCATTTTAATTTTCAACTTGGTTGATTTCCAGCCTCTTCGATTTGGCTTTTCTGCTTTTACTGGGTTTAGGTACCACAAGTCTAAAAGGATCCTGCTTTCTTTTTCTTTTTTTTTTTTTTCTTTCCTCTCTCTCTCTTTTGGGATATTATTTTGGTTTTTGTTTTTTCAGATCAAACCTAATGCCTTTTTGTCCTGTAATTAATCATTGACTGCATGCCTGAGCCTTATCATATGTTAACCATTCATTATTTGATGCTGTATCTCTCTCTTTGACACTGCATTTTTACTCGATCTATTGCTCTTAGCTACGAGCCGTCATGTTGATAGTAATATTAAAATAGTAGATAAAAGCTGTTGATATATAGTTCATCAAATATCTGATCTCCACTTGGAATTGTTTGTTTGTGCCACTACACATCAATTTTTTTGCTGCTATGTTTTCCTGGTATTATGTATGTTTATGGTCGTAAGAGCATAGTGGTTGCTGAATAAGTAGAACTGAATTATTGATTTATCAGGGATCAAAAAAACTTACTCCATCATCATTATCATTTTTGCTACGGTGAACTGGCCTGACTAGTTTTTAATATATTCTTCTTGAACTCCAGGCAAATACTTAGCCTATTGTACTGTCCCCTCCCCTGCGTCCCACTAATATTAGTTGGAAATGGGAGGTGCATCGGGGAAGCTTGAATCACCTCAAATGGTGTGGGTACCAGAAACAAAACTAGAAGCTAAAATGGTTGAAGCTATGCAGCGAAGGGCATCTCAAGGAACTGCAATGAAATCTTTTAACAGCATAATCTTAAAATTCCCTAAAATTGATGAGAGCTTAAGGACGTGCAAAGCTATTTTTGAGCAGTTTGGTAAGTATATGTTTCCCTTTTACCCCTTTTAAATGATTGTTCAAAATCAAAACTTATCAGATGGGTATTCTTAATGATCATCCTGACTATAAGTCTAAACATGAAATTTGTGATACTGTAGCCTAATGAATCAAAATTTTAAGCATGAAAGCTATACAAAATTTTTTTGTCAAACAATGTTCTTACAAAGATTAATATTCCTGTTATATATAGTATTGTTCTCAGGGATCAGTCTGTATTATCATATGTATGGTTGTTGCTGTGAACCAATTAAGTTTTATGTTGAAATCTTGAGCCAATGATTGTTTATTTATGCCATAGTTTGAGAGGCATGTTTCCTTCCGTTGCGTTTCTTCGCAGATGAGGACTCAAATGGTGCAATCGATCATGAAGAGCTGAAAAAATGTTTCCACAAGCTTGAAGTTTGTTTCACGGAGGAGGACATAGATGATTTGTTCAAGGCATGCGATATCAATGAGGATATGGGAATAAAATTCAACGAGTTCATTGTACTTCTTTGCCTTGTCTATCTTCTCAAGGACAATGCTACTGCATTTGAAGCCGTATCCTTAACACGAAACTTGAGTCATTCACTGTGTTTCCATTTAAGGTCGTGTTTGCCGCGGTTTTTTCTTTCTTCGTCTTCCTTTTTTTTTTTTTTAAAGTCGGTCTTAATCTTAAGTCATAGTATTTAGCTGCCCTGGAACATTTAACTTGAGGTGGTCTGGTTCATATCCCACATGTCTTACCTTCTTGATGGTGTCAACTTTTGTTTTGTTCTTTGAGGTCTTAGGGTGTTCCTTTTATGTGACAAAGCCCATGTTTTTGGAGCACAATCAATGGTCATCCTTCTTTCACCATCAATTTGGTTGTGCTGATTTCATACGGTAAATTTTCAAAAACTTTTTCTAGTGGCATTATAAGCTTTGTTTAAGGTTCTAGACCCCTGAGGCTGAGATGAATCTGGAAGTTAGGTGAGCTGGTTGAAAGGTTAATTTCCTAAAATAAAGAGTCATGTATTGCAGATGTACATCCCTGTAAGTATAACAATTACTATTAGTGTGTGTTGTGGTGTGTTATGTTGGTGTTCCATGACCATTACAATGATAGAAATCAAGAATGGGAGTGCCAAATTTGGAGGCTACATTTGAAACTTTGGTTGATGCATTTGTGTTCTTGGACAAGAACAAGGATGGTTATGTTAGCAAGAATGAGATGGTTCAAGCCATAAATGAATCTGGGGAGCGTTCATCGGGACGAATAGCCACCAAAAGATTTGGTCAGCTCTCTCTCTCTCTCTCTCTCTCTCTCTCTCTCTCTCTCCCTCTCTCTATATATATATAGATATATATATATATATATATATACACACACACACTCACTCACTATACCAGAAATGGTGTACCCAAACTCAAATTCACATGTCAACATGTGCATTTTGTGCGTACTTATATAGACATTTGTGCAGAAAAAAATCATCTATATATATATATATATATATGTATATATATTGTTTAAAACGCAAGAGGCACTTGTGGATTGAATTTCAGAAAATAAATAGAAGGAAGAAGATTGTAGGTGCACAGCATCCTAGATTCATTAAATAACTTAGCTGTCACAGATGAATCATATCATGTGCTGAGTTCCAAGTTTTACTTAACTAATTAAACATATAAGAAATTGCATCAACATATAATAATAAGAATAATAATAATAATAATAATAACTTGGTAACAGCTGGAATGCACTTTCCAAAAATGGGAAATGAATCCATACATACATAGGTTTAGGTTTGTTAAGGCTGATAGTGGGTTTTGTCTTTGTATTTTGTGTTTGTATTGTATTGCGTGATTGCAGAAGAGATGGACTGGGATAAAAATGGATCGGTCAATTTCAAGGAATTTCTCTTTGCATTCACAAGTTGGGTTGGAATTGAAGCCGTCGAAGACGATGAAGAAGAGCAAGGGACGACATCGGTGGTCTGAACCAACATAAATATATATATATATTTTAATTATTGTTAATTAACTATGTCATCATGAATAAGTCGTCTAATGACTAGCTGCTAGCAGTCGAATCGTGAGGAGTCCAGTCTCTACTTGCTCCTCTGTCTTGTGTTTATTCTTAAGCTTTTCAATAGTAATAATAATAATAAATGCCTTCTCTTCAAATAATAAATTTTTTGTTAATAATACCTAAAATACAAAACAACCCCACAGAATAAAATCACCTCATTACAAGCCCATAGGTTGACTTCCTCACATGTACCATACTATACGACCTAATAATAATAATAATAATACAAGCCAACGGTTTTTTAGCAGAAAATGCAAATGCAAATGCAAAACTGTAATTAAACCCCCCATAACATCATTCCTCACTGTGTAACACTTACTACCATTTAACCTCTCCCAATTCCCAGCACACAACTTAAACACACACACACGCACTTCATAACTCTGTTCCAGTGCCCCGACGGCAGTTGGGGGCATCAACCCACACCTGCAATGTCGGGGAACCTGCTGCTTTTGGCAGCAACTAACATACAAGGCTCAACAGCTAAGCCCACATGCAGGGACCCTTCACCCCCTTGTCTTTGCTCGCTTCATTCCAAGGCTGTTGTTGTTGTGGAAGGGGGATACAGAACCAGACATCGGTGAACCATCCTCACGAAGTGTACCATTCAGCATTGCTAGCTCTCGCAGCTGTTGCTTCTTATAGAAATCTTGGGACTCATCCTATTTTTC
Organism: Adansonia rubrostipa; assembly: GCA_038381775.1. Lineage (NCBI taxonomy): Eukaryota > Viridiplantae > Streptophyta > Magnoliopsida > Malvales > Malvaceae > Adansonia > Adansonia rubrostipa. Next base: position 393,195 of record JBBYHM010000021.1, on the reverse strand, counting down.
AAAAATTATAAAAACACAATTTCAGGATACCTTATAAATACTTTAAATTAAAAAAAAAAAATTAACACAAGCCAAGGAAATTTTACTCACCACAGGCTTGAGCAAATCTTCAAGTATCTCTCGTGCTTGCATTAGGCGAGCATCAACTATTTCAACAGGTAATTCTGCCTCAACTAGGATATGAAGAGGTTCATTCAGATGTTCATACCCAGGTTTTCCTCTCATCATTTCCTCCTTCACAATTTTAAAAGAGAACATTACTACATTTATTTATATCCACATAAAGAGAGACAGAAAGAATTTTGCTTTCACCAAAAAGTGCAGAAAATTCAACATCGTATACCATTCGCTGCTTCTTTACAACTAAATCAAGACTTAATTCATTGAACTTTATAGTCCATATTAGGAACCGCTACAAAGTTTAGGGCTACATTTTTCATAGGTTTCAGTTTCATCAAATCTTTGAACTATATATGATCAGAGATTTTCCAAACTTGCTTAAATGAGCAACAACTACACAGAAAGATGCAAAGAAAAGGATCATTACCCTAGCTGGATCCTTAATACTCCCCCTCCCTCTGATCAGGACTCGGCACTCTGTATTTGCCTCCACACGCTTAAGAGAGTTTCCCCTAGGACCAAGGAGGCGGCCAACAAAATTGTACTGCAACATTAAATTATTTTAGATGCTGAAAAAGAAAATTTCTAAAATCACTTCTAGGAAAGGAGTTTACTCATACATTCGGATATTTGTCTACAGGAATATCCACTCTGATCGTTCTCTTAACAATAAGACCAGAAGAGCTACCTTGGGAACTCAGCCAGTTCTGTGCCGAAGAGGGCTGTACTAAACCTGACATCTGCACCATAAAATATTCCAGGTTTTGTTAAAAAGCATAGCAACAGGTAAACGCAAATATCTTCCATCGTAATTACACATATAAGATTATGGAACGGAACACCCATTCCTTTGACAAGCACCAGGGATTCCACAAAGGCATTTCAAGATAAGTACCTTGAACAGATCAAATGAAACGTTCTAACAAAAAATATCCACAGAAGAGTAAAACTAAAATCCAAGGACTACCAAGCCTAAAAGTAGTAATATATGATTTTCCAGCCCATACTAGTATATACTCAACCATCAAGTTCTTGGGATCAGATGAGACTATCTAAGCAGCTTCTATGAAACAATGGGTGAGCTAGTATTTCCACAAATATATATACATATAGCGATAACTGTAATCAAGGAAACCACTTTGGAGGGATAAAATGACTGTTTAGCTATTTGAGTCAGCAATTAAGTACACAGTTCATTAGAATAGCCCTCTTATCAGAACTCATAATATGCACTGTCTCATACTGGATCCACATTTCCGGCATCCGTCCTAACAGAAACTGTGGTTTGAACCATATAAGATTAGGAAAAACTGTCATCCCCTGCATATCTGATTTTATCTTGACAATGATAAAGGCCAGAGAAAACACCGAGTTATATGATTAGGCACAACAGCCTGAAACATTTTCTAAGCTAAAACTAGTTTTGAGAACTTCTTCATGTTAGCCTCAGACTGCCTGTCATGAGAGAAACAACAATGCAAGCTACAAGTCAAATAAAGTTTAGGTTAGCAGGAAATGTAGTAAAATATTAAGTCAGCAATACCTCTGAAAGCAGTAAAATTAGATGGTAAAAGAGTTATGTTAATGGTTAGTATCCATACTTCTGATTGAAACCGCGATGTCCATCCGTTCATATCGCCTCCTCCATTTGAAAATATTCCTCCAGAAGCCAGGGGGCTAGCTTGTTCAAGCCCACTTTGACCTAAAACTGATGCATTCCCCAACAGTGTAGTTACACGCAAAATTTCTGCTCCAAAAATGTCATTTTCAAGAATAAGATGTACCAGTTAGTTGTTAAAAAATCAGTCAGCAGTCACCACAAAATGGACAGACTACACGGAATGTTAATTTAGTCAGTTAAAAAAAATCAACTCTTCCTTTATCAAAAACATATGCTACTCTTCCAGTTCGATGCAATCTGGAACAAAATAAAATGAAAGAAGTAATGAAATTCTATTTTGGTTTATTTATACATCAATAAGATTCTTATATTAATTAAAAAAGAGTTTATTTTACTGACTGTCTCACAAAATCATGGAGAAAACAGATAAACTGTTAGAATCTGAAAAGGAAGCACCGAAACAAACAATACTTAATTGCACTGCCACCTAAAATTAGCACAGTTGCATGACAGTTTTGTACAATAAATAAATGAAAGAGAAAACAAACAACCACCTCTTTTGGCTAGAAGTTGGCAACTAAGATCTCTCACAACTAACCTGAATGAACTAAATCTTACGGGCAAGTCTACCATGATTTCTCAATTCGTTAATAAAATTTGGGATCCATGATATGATGACGTTAAATGGACTATTAAGGCAGTTATTTCAGTTAATTTTTAGAATATCTATCCTGTTGCATTTGGCAGTTTAGAACCTACCATCCTCACATATTACCAATTTTCATTAAACCAAGCATAGGCTGCCTGCCAAGATGAAAACCTGTAGGATCACTATCTTTCCCTCTGTAACTCTTTCTTCCTATCCATCTTCTGTCATCACTGTTAGTGCGGTTCAGAAACTTCCATTCTTGTTTATATTCTTTTCTTTTCTCTTAAGACTGCACTAGCAACCTCCTCTTTCTTCCTTATCCTTTGCTTCCATTGCTTACTAAAATATGTCTAACCATCCATTTTTGACAGAGGAGCTATCAAAGTTCATATAAGATTCATCGGACTGGTTTTTTTTTAAGCCAATTTAGAGCCATAGTTAATGTTCTCTACCCAGAAAATTTGAAAGTGTAAGCAAGTCTCCTGCAAGGGCTCAAATTTGCAGGCAATCAGACCTCAATCATGACTGAACCGAATCTTAGTAATTGCCAGTTCTATCTATTGAGGCATGTTTGTATTCACATAATTTAGTAAATCTGTTAACTCTATCTATGAAGCTTTTTATAGGAGATTAATAAAGTTAGTGTTAGCGATTAGATGATTTAGATCCCTAAATAGCATATTTAGCCAGTTACTTGTTAAGCTAGCATTTAACAGTTAATATTTGCTTTAAGTTGTTGTTTTAATGACATAAAAAAGGGAGGGAGATATTTTTCTGCATTATCCTTTGGAAAGAAGATTGCTATTTCAAAAGACTCACCCTGGTTCAACAATTGATAGGTATGAGGAAGCACTGGCATAAATGGACCAAGTTTGTGACGCTCTGCCAATAAATCCGAAAGATATCTGAAAAGGAAAACAAAAACCAGCAGCCAATTGTTGATTAACACATATAAACAAAAGAATCATCTCCGACTACCCAATAGGCGATGTTATAGTTGAGCCCAATATTGTCAAGGGGTGCGCCTAGGTGCGCCTGCACCTTGCGACTTAGACAATAGAAGTGCCTCATACCCTTTCGGGCAAGGCGCACGCCTCGGCGCGCCTAGGCACTTTTTTCCTTTTTAAGGTAATAGGCACAAAAAAAAGCCCGCCTAATTAAAGAGAACTTTAATTTGAACTTTTTTCATTAAATGTATATTTAATATTAACGAAGGTTCAGTATTAAACTCTTTACTTTTCAATATTTGAGTATTCAACTACAAACATGAGACCGTAAAAAAAACATAAATATTTTGGCCGACAAAAAAAATTGCAAGTTTTGTAGATAACCTGGACCACTCTTTAGAGTTTATTATCACAATTATATATCTTAAGTTTATTATTATTATATACATTCGCACACAGACACATATACAAAAACACAGACATATACATATTGTGCCTTACTTCACTCAAGCAAGCGCTTTTTTCGCCCCTTGCCCCTGAGGCAATATAAGGACTCTAGCGCCTCGAGTGCGCCTTGCGTTGACAACATTGGTTGAGCCGAAACAGAGCCATTAATATACTTACACGCGATCCACAGTTATCTAGCTTCAATTTAATACAACTACATCCAGATCACAACTTAAACCTCCAAAAACACTACACACCACATAATGAAAGCATCAAACCAATAGAAATTCACCAACTACTAAATCTGAACTCATCTGTTAATATAACTACAACATCAGCAAAAAGTCAGGACGAAAACCATAATCAAATAAAAAAATCAATCGAACACCAGATCTTGGAAATTCGAGCAGAAATCAGTTAACAGAACAAGTTTAACGATAAAGATTAGAGACAACATCACTACACTAACGAAAAGATAATTGATATTCAGTAGAATTGAAAGCGAAGAAATAGTAGAAGAAAACAGCAAAGATCGTAAGGGGTTGGATTAGAATTAAGAAAGGAAAAAAGAAGAAAAAACATACTTCTCCTGGTCGAGGAAGGCGGCAGAGGAAGCGGCTGCTACAGCGGAGCGAAAGCCAGATAGATGGGGAGAGTGAGGGGCGGAAGGCGAGGGAGAGTAAGCCATGTACCTGCCTCCACCACCGTCGGATGAAGTCATGAGTAGAAAAGAAGGGTGTTTTCAGGAGGCGGTGGTAGTTGTAAATATATATATATATATATATATATATTTTTTTTTTCTTTCTTTTTATTTAGGTATGTGAAGAAAAATAATATATATATATGATGTGTAAATTAGTTAATTATTTAATTGCTGTAAACATTGCAAAGAGGCTATGTGCGGGAGTGGCATTTTGTGGTGCTCACTCTATTGCCTATGTCTTAACGGATTGAATTATAGGTGTGCAGGTTTTATTAAATTCTTTCGAATTTAAAAATAAAATATTTTAAATTTTAATTAGTTTTAATTTAATTTTATGTCATGAGTAATAAATAAATTTATTTATTTAGAATTATTATTAAAAATATAAATATTAATATAAAATATTTAATTTTTAATATATTTTAAAATAAAATAAATTTTTTAAATTTAATAAATTAAATTTATAATCGAATTCTTCAAGCTTATTAAGTTAAGTTCGTGTTTTTTTTGAAAGACAACTTTATTAATAAAGTTAAGTGGGTCCTGGATTGACAAAATTTTTTACCATTTAAGTCTAGCTTGATTCATGTCATTTGAAAACTTTTTGTATATAATTGCTTATGTAGTTTTGCCAACAAGTCCATTTTAAGTATTGTTTAAAATTAGATAATGTATTATTTAAAGAAAAAAAAGATAATACATTACTTATTATATACTATATTAACGTAATAATAGATAATTTTTTTTTTTTAAATACGATGGTGAAAATATTTTCTAATGATTTTGTAATGAAAATGTTATTTATGTAAAAACCAGAATTTAAAACTTCTTAAAATTTGTAACAACCTACAAATTATATATATATATATATATATTAAAAATTAATCATTTTAAAATTAAATTAAAAAAGATTAATAAAATTTTTGGGTTATAATAGTAGACCACTCACTCATGCTACGGTACTATTATTATTATTATTATTATAACATGCATACATTTTTAAAATTACTTGTGAAATTGAGGTTATGTAAATTTTTGTTTGTTTTTCTGAAATTAGTTTTACCCTATTAGTTTACGGTACCCCCCAAAAAAAAGTATCAGTAGTCTTTATATATATATATATATATATATATATATGTATAGTGTTAAAGCCTATAATATAAACTTTAAAAAATTAAAAAATTTTCTTTCCTTTAAGTAAACCTGCCTTGCTGCAAGACCAAGCCCCAGAAAGGAAGAGAGATGGAGGAGAAAATAGCCTTCAAGAATCTGCATAGCAGGGAGTATCAAGGTCACAAAAAGAAAGTAAGTTCTTTTATTTTTTTTTCTTTTTTTTTCTTTTTCCCTCTCCCTCTCCTAATTGAATATTTTGATTCTTTGTCCAAAGGTGCATTCGGTGGCCTGGAATTGCACGGGCACCAAGCTCGCTTCCGGTTCTGTCGATCAAACCGCTCGAGTTTGGCATATTGAGCCTCACGGTCATGTAAAGCCCTCTCCTTTGTTTCTAATTTTCTGCATTCTTCTTTGTTCCTTTCTCTTCCGGGTACTTTTTCATTTCTCCACAGAAAGCTAGGGAGCAAAAGAATTTTGGGTAATTTGAATGAGGCTATTTGTTAGAACACTGAGAATGATTTGGGAGTGGGTTCGAGATGGAGCTTCGTTCTGATGGTTATCCTTTTGCTTACGCTTTTAGGATACACTAGTACTGGCACTTTTACATACCTCAATAGAATCTACTCTTTTGCATCGGTTTTATTGTATCTTTAATCACCAAAAGCGTGTTCCCTCTGCAAAATCTATCTGAGATCAATTTGGATTGCATCTTGGATGTTGGAATTTAATAATTCTTTGTTGCTAATAGTGAAGCCGCTATGGTTATTTTGTAACGTCTGGTGCAGGGCAAGGCTAAAGATATTGAATTGAAGGGTCACACTGATAGTGTGGATCAACTATGTTGGGACCCTAAACATGCTGATCTCATAGCAACTGCATCTGGTGATAAGACTGTTCGTCTATGGGATGCCCGAAGTAAGTTAATGCTCTTTTACGTTATTGTTTAGAAGACTGACGAGGAAAGGGAAAGACAACTATAGTTTGTACAGCTCACCCACAGTTCTTATGTTGAATATTATGAACACTTCATTGATTCTGAATGAAAGCTACTTATTGGAGGCAAACTAAATAAATAGTTTTGATGTTAGTCATACTTGCTTAACCATCAGATAGTTGTTTATCCTTGCCTGCATTGGCTCTTGCAGGTGGAAAGTGCTCCCAACAAGCTGAACTTAGCGGGGAGAATATAAACATCACCTATAAACCTGATGGGACACACATAGCTGTTGGTAATAGGGTATGTCCTACTGTTTTGTGTCATTTGGTGCACTTCAGCACATCTGTCATTTGGAACCCCTTACATGCACTTGATTTTGAGTAGCAGTAGAGCAGTTTCTGTTGCATTGTTTCTACACACTAATGAATTATTTTATCGTTGATGTTACTCTGTTTTATTCTACTGTAGGATGATGAATTAACAATACTGGATGTTCGAAAATTTAAGCCAATTCATAGGCGCAAGTTCAGTTATGAGGTATTGTTCAGTTCATACTAATTTGCTCTCCTCTTCTTTGTTATTTATTTTATTGCCCTTCAAGATGATGATTTTGGAAAACACATTGATACTTGCATTAGCGGCCTAGTTCTCCGAGGCGTATGTTTTACATAAAACACGAACTTGACTATTATAAGGTAACAGCCAGATTTAAGTGTGCAATGAATTCACTTAATACATAATTGGCATTAATGAAATATCATCATTAACATTTTTTGGCCATTTCTTAGTTAACTCTTTGGAACTAATGGCTAATCATAGGAAGCTAGAAATTGTTATTTCAGATGTGTAATTAAACAGATGAATAAAGTTTCTGTTATGCTAATTCAGTGTTTGAGTAATACATTTCTTTTTCCAGGTAAACGAAATTGCTTGGAACATGACAGGAGATATGTTCTTTTTGACAACGGGAAATGGTGAGAACAATTTCTTTGTTAGCAATTATGCTTCTCTCTTTGATTCAATAATTGTTTATTGTTTCTCCTTAATATATAGGATGTTTATGTTCTATATGTTGTCTGTTCTTCTCAGGTACTGTTGAAGTACTTGCATACCCATCACTTAAACCAGTTGACACGCTCATGGCTCACACAGCTGGTTGCTACTGTATTGCAATTGACCCAACAGGAAGGTTTGATCTTAATTTCTAAGCTTTTTTGCATCTTGACATTGTTGGTTACCAACATTCATTATCTATATGCACGTATCATGTAAGGACAACTCTGGATCTATGTACTACAATCTATCTCTCTTTATATATTTTTCATAATTTTCTTTTACATTTGAGGTGATATTTTGTTCCTTGAATATGAGAGGTATTTGAGGTCAATGAGAAACTGTTTTTTCCCACATAGATGATAAATGTTTCAAATAAATTCATTACTCTTGTATGTTAGATATTTTGCTGTTGGGAGTGCTGACTCCTTAGTCAGCCTTTGGGATATATCGGAGATGCTTTGCGTGCGAACATTTACTAAGCTTGAGTAAGTTTCACCTGATTCCATAACTTTGTATTAATTCCTTGATCTGATATATCTGTACCTTCTTGCATCTGAGATTGAGACTTTTGTCATATTTGTCATGGGCATAAAATGACCCTTTGTGTTTCTGTAGGTGGCCTGTCCGGACAATAAGCTTCAATTACACGGGAGACTGTATTGCTTCTGCCAGTGAAGATCTATTCATTGATATAGTATGTATTGGTTGGACTCCATTATTTATGAAACAGTTAATAAAATATTGTGTTCATGTTTCTTCTGTTGTCTGAAACAGTCCAATGTTCACACTGGACGAACTGTGCATCAAATTCCTTGTCGAGCTGCCATGAATAGTGTGGAATGGAATCCGAAATACAATTTACTTGCTTATGCTGGAGACGACAAGAACAAATATTCAGCCGATGAAGGTGTATTTCGGATATTTGGCTTTGAAAGCAGTTAAAGAAGTTCTTCTACAGCTGATTGAATGCTTACCAGTTCTCTGCAAAACCAACTGTCCTTAACTTATGCATTTGTGCATTCGTATAACTTGATTATGGTTTTTTTTTTTTTTTTTTATCTAATGAACGAATTTGAATTTCCATCATGTTGTTTCTCTTCTGGCACATGGCTCATGGTCTAATGAATGAACTAAAAATGCAAATTGAGAGCAGGGAAAATGATACATTAAGCAGACGGAGAATTGGAAGAAGTAGGGGTGACGTGAAAATGCTGCACATACATGTTAAAAATGAAAGACTGAATATTTTTTAATTTTTTTTATTTGAGTTGAATAGAGGAACTTGTACAGCTAAAATTGAGCACACAAGTTGTGTTGCCAATGAAGTTATCAAAACCATTCTGAAAATATGATACGAGATCTGAGGTCTGTAAAATGGTTCCTTTCTGAACAATTCCATGCTCAGGGCCAGGGCCAGGGGATAGAGCCTTCTGGCACCAAGTCTAATCTAGTATTTGGGCTCTGAAACTGAGGAATCGCAGTTGAATGCATCTCATCTCCTTGGACTCAACAAGGCCTCACAATTGCCGCTACAACACTGTACTGTGGCGCTCAATAAAATCAGTCCTTGAACAACTCCAAAAAGGTTTATCTGCCTCCTAGAGTTGATAGCTCCAAAAAGGTTTATCTATTCATTCATTATCGGACCAAGGTGCTTCATCCCCAATGAAACCGTCAAATGGGATTCGGCTGTCAGCATCCATCCATCCATATCGTAATTCTCCAATGAAAGCCAAGAGAGATCCGCAGGCCTCTATAAAACAAATGAATTGAAATCAGAACTCAACATAGCCTCCATTTGGTACTGCAAGGATGGGCAATGCAATTCACCTCTCATGTTGATCAATCATAGATTATTGATGATTCTTTTCTGTTGCAGTCTCAAGCTACCCAAGCTGCAAAGATCCTCTCCATTAAATTGACAAAGTAACAGAAGTTCACAGAAAAATCAATTGACATTTTTGTTTTTTACTTGATTTTAATCTAACCGGTAAAGGGTGCTGATATTACCTTTAACTTGGAAGTACATCTTCTAAATGTGGATCCGTTGTGATAAATCATAGTAATATCAAAATCCACAAAGAATGAACTTGCAGGCTGGAAAAACCAAGGCTGAGAAGCAAACAAGCGAAATAGTAATCAGGTACTGAGAGCACCATGTAAGAGGCTTCCATTTAATTTCAACGCTGGAGCTCTTCATTTTCCTCCCAATGTGCGGCTCCTTGGACAAATCAAAGCTTGCCCCTTTCATCCTCAGTTCTTGAATACATCTTGTAAGTGCCCGGTTATCGTTTCTCTCTCTCTGCAACTGCTTCCAAACTTTCCAGTACCTGTAAAGCTTAACCTGAACCAAAAACACGAACACAAGTGAAGTTGACACTGAAAGAATGGATGGTATCCACCATTTCTTGCAAGTGTAGTGCTCTTTGGCACTAACAGAAGATGTAAACAAGATGTTGAAGAAAAACCCAAGAAAGATAAAAAAGAAACAACACAATTGAAAGATCTCTCTTTTGATAGAGTCCAGTCTAGATTCTTTAAGAGCAATCTTGCGACCGATAAGGTTTTCCTCTCTTTGCCACAACTTGAGAAGCAAAAGATGGCCTGGACTCTGAGAGATCTCCATTAGTGGATGGTTTTGGATTGCCGTGATTGTGTTGAAAGCACATGAGAGCTTCTGTTGATGCTCTTCATCTACCGGGATTTGTACAATATGGGCATCTTTCATTTCAGCCATTACTAAAGAAGAATAAAAAAACAAAGAAACAATCTAGCACTAATGTAACTAATTTAGAACAATGTATGCAGGATAGCAGGAAAGAAGAAAATGAATGCTGCTGATTGTATTCCGTTAAGAATATGTTGAAAACAGGAGAAGTAAATAGAGAGATTGAGAATTTTTGCAGATTAGATTAGATTAGACAGATCGGCTTTTGTTGTGGCAAATGAGGGACAGGTTCCAGATATTTAAACTGGTTTTGCCCAAAAATAAACGGCCTGAGATTGGTAACGGTAATATTTGATATCCCAACGGTCGGATTTTCTTCCCATAATTAGATTCACGTTTCACATAGAAGCGAACGGTCACTCCTGTTTTCTTTGGGCTGCCTTACTGCCTTCACTTGAAAAAAAAAACCTTTTAATTTTTAGCCCAAAGCAAGGCCCAACATTCTAACTGAAACAGGTGGAAGGTTAAATATTTTATTATATAGGTATTGGTATTACTATTAGCATTAGTTGATTTCAGGAATATATCTAATCTAATGTAAAAAATATATATATATAAACATAAAAATATTTAGTAGAAGGAATATTGAAATGGTTATAGTTCAATCTTCTATTAGTGTTGGTGGGCCAAGATAAACAGCTATGGTTGGTGAATGCAATGATGATGCTTCGAGGCATTCCAACAATTTTAACAAACAAGCATGTAATTTTTAGCAAAGCTCTTATAACTTGAGCAATATATGATATGGAATCGTAATATTAGCAGTAGCATTAGCATCATTCGTCTATCATTATCCATGTACTTCCGAGGAGAAAGGAAAAAAAAAAAAAAAAAGGAAAGGGAAATAATAATAATAATATTATTACATGAGAACAGATGATACGAAAGTAAGTGAAAATTGGAGTGTTGTATATTAATTACTTAATGATGGTTCCTTCTTTTTGATGTGAAATAGTGGTAGCAAAGCCGTAGACGGTGGCGGTGGCAGTTAGATAGACATGCAGAGGACTCATCCATTCCCGTTCTTTTCTTTGTTCCTAAATCCTAACACAATGGGCATTGCGGCCTTAAAACCCAAACTATTTGCTTCAGCAAGCGGATTTATGAACTGGTATAGAAAAACAAAATTGTGTGGAGTGGAGTCACCGTAAGACCGCAGTAAGCTCAACATGCCTTTTTAAACCATCTTCTACTTCTTCTTCTTCCTCTTCTTGTGTTGTGTTAGATTATATTAGATTAGATTATTGAATGGACCAATGGATGCCACGTTTATTAATTGAATTGTCAAATACACAAAAGTACCTCTATCTGTACAAGATATTAATATATCTTAGGATATCTCTAACTGATAGATAAAGACATTTTAAAATTTTTATTCAAGATTTAGATAACTCTGCTGAGAATAAAACTCTCACTAAAATACAGGTGTGAGTTGTTATTCTTGTTGCATCCTTGCAGTATTTATATCATTGAATTGGAGCGAAAAAATTGTGAAATTCAGCTTACAAAATATCAACTCCTTCACTCCCCTCCCTCTCCCCTCTTGCCATTTCCCCAATCACATGTACATGTAAAACTGGAATTGTCAAAATAAAAAATGCAGCCAGCTGCCAGCCCTTATGTTTTATTTTGTTTCGTTTTTGTTTGGTTGCTGTATTATATTTTTTTTTAGAGAAAGAAGAAAAGCTTAATCTTTTGCATACAAATATGCATCAATGCAATTCACCAAGCTTAGCATTGCCTTAGCTCAGCTACGAAATAAATTTGTCCAACTTAATTTGATAAATAATTTTAATTTTTTTATTTCTCGTTATGTGCCATTTCGAGATTAATTCTCGAATTATGTTTTTCTTTTTTATGTTGGGAACTTGGCCACTGAGGGGGCAAGTTCCCTTCTTGTTTTACTAAAAGGGAGAGTTCCAAACATTTTTTTTACATCTTGCTAGATTATTTTTTAGGCCTATATTATGATTATCTAATTCTTAATTTTCATTAAATGTTTTTAAATATAATGTAATCTTAGGCTTATATTTGAATAAATACAATGGAATTTCAAGTTTTAATATGATGGTATTGATTTATGTTGATAGTTTAGGTTCATTTCGAGTTTAGGGTACGTTGCGCGAGTATATTACATTCAGTAAGGATATCTGAATATACTAGCATTTGAAAATGGAATATAAATATTTAAACAACTCCGATTTACATATGAGTATTAAATTTTACATTAACACATCATTTACTAGAATTATTGTTGATCGAACTCTTCCCCAAGGTGCCAGATTTGTAAGGATATTTATTACTTCTATGTCCTTTATTCCTGCATAATTTGCAACACTTTGTTTGGCGTCTATCCCTAAGGTTTATTTCATTATGAATACGACTTGATTTTGGCTGACTTTTTAAATCTTTCCGCATTTCTAGTTTAGGACATGTTGTGAACTATTATATTTCGACCAATAATCCTCATGCTTGATGAGTTGAAACTCATGTCAATAGACAATGGATATTGTCTCTAGTCTATAAGCATTACCCACATATAGCATGCAATCTATATAGGCATGAGCACAAGCAAAAACAACAT
>JBBYHM010000021.1:354009-364999 GCA_038381775.1 Adansonia rubrostipa | reverse complement strand
AATAATAATAATAATAATAATAATAATAATTTCTTGGTTAAAAAGAAAACGAAAAAACAACGCTTCAAATCAATTCACAGGCAGCAACTACAAATAAATACTCTTCCAATCTGAACTTCCGTTCTCATTCCTTCATTTCTCTTTATCATTTCCTTTTTGTTTCGGTCACAATTCATAGTTCATTCAAAGCTAGAAAAAATAAAAAATAGCCGCTGAGTTGGCTGCAGACTTGACAATTCAGATATGCATCTCTACAATGCATGGCTGCCCCCACCCGTTGCCGAAGAAACCAAGAAGGAGAAGGTATCCTTCTCTCGGGTCGTTTCTTCTCTCAAGGACCTTTATCGACCCGATGATCCGGACTCAGTTTACTCCACTCTCAATTGGATTTCTGTTATCGACCTGTAAGTGTAACCCTCTAATTTCTTTCTCTACTCACCTGCCTTTTCTTTCCTTTTACATTAATTTTTGGTCTCGTGTTTTCATCATTTTATCAACAATATCACTTAAGCACTTTTTTTTTTTTGTCATTTTCAATTTGGTTGAATTTCCGTTCAATAATGATTCGAAGGACATGTTTTTCTGAAATTTTTAGCTACCAAATATAGATAAGGACATGTTTTCATCATTTTATGGATTTTTGACTGATCATTGAGTGTTTATTGAGGTGAAAGTTAGGAACTTAAAACAGTTAGGTCGAAGGAAGATGCTTGCAGTTTATTTGGGCATTCAATCTTGAAGAGCTATGTAGTGGTTGCAACTTAGATTTTAGTTGACACCTTCAATCTGGAAGTTTGGTATTGAGACTTGAGAGAGTTGGGGAAGGAGAGTGTTACTATAGCTATGGGTCCTCAACCAGCCATGACCTCTGTTTTAGTGTCCAGTTGGATTTCGTAATCCTTTACCCTGATTGGGAAGCCTTATAATCACTTGTGCAATTGGATCCATGTTGAATGCAGTCAAGGTGGCTGGCATTACACAGGCTGAACTTCGTCATGCATAGTTTATCGTTGGACTGATCTATTTTAGTTATACATGATTCGTGAAGTAATTTCCTTTGAATAACAAATTCTTACAAGTATCTATGACGTTTTTGCAACCTCAAGTTTATGTGAATATTTATCATTCTTGCATGTCCCTTTATTATCTGTGAGTACTCGGTGATACGTACTGTCTGTTTTTAATGTCACATTCACGGTCATAGTCTTGGCAAAGACTAGATTGGCACATATAGACATGTTATCACTCCTTTTTTTTCTCTTTCCTTTACATCCGATATATGGTTAAGATGTTAAGTGCTTATTCTTCTTCTTCAGGTTAAATTTTTGTAAATCTCTATCTTTTTTTATGCGCTAAATGGTGTCTGTATGATTATGATTCTTGTCTACTGAAGATTTCAGTATTACGTTTATGAATTTATGGAAGTGTAGACTTTGTCATTTCTTCCTTACTAGTTGTATGCAAGTGTAGACTTTGTCATTTCTTCCTTACTAGTTGTATGCAAGTGTAGACTTTGTCATTTCTTCCTTACTAGTTGTCTATAGATAGCAGAATTAGAGAGTATAACTTGCATGGATTGCCTTTTGACTGAATAAATCTTTTTCATAAAGTTTGTTTAGTTTTTATCTCTTGTTTGTTGCATGGTTGTGCTTGTTCCTTTCGTTTGTCTGATAAGTCATAACCTGTTATGAGAGCATTAGAATCGCTTTCAGCAAAGTAGATGTAAGTATATTATGTGTTCTGCATCACAGATTGAGAATAAAAGGTGGATTACAGCTTGTCGAATCTAACTTATTATTTATTGCTTTGCAGTTTTATAAAGGCGAAAAGTGATCTAGCTCTGGAAGACGTAGTTTCAGTTGTTGGGATTGGCTTAGAATTATTCCTCAAATCAGAGAGCCAGCTTTATATGCAGGTGGTACATTGAATGCTAGAAAGAATAATCTTTTTATTTGTTGTTCTATCATTCTTGTTCTTTTTTTCTGATTGATGGTTCTTTATAACATATTAGGTTAGATGGGGAAATATCTTAGTCAGATTGCTTAATAAGTATCGAAAGAAGTTGTCCTTGAAAGTTCAGTGGCATCCTTTGTATGATACTCTTATTCATACGCATTTCATAAGGTTAGTTATTCAACATGTGCTTAAAATGCATTGCATATGTATTTTTGAATCCATATTATTGGCAGATGACTAGTTAGCAAAAATATTTTTTATTTTTTAATCTTTCCTCCCAACGTTTCCCTTACCCTTTTTGTGTCATGGTAAGATTTGGAGTCGTAACTACCACAGATGGCATATGGTTAGAGTTCTCAGTTTAAACTTTTATGATGTGGACTCTTACACTTAAATCCTTGTCTGAAGAGGAAAGGATTTCATGGACATTTCCTTAAATCATCTCTATTTAAATTTCAGCTCCATAATAGGTCAATATAATATAATTATGTACTAGTTTATTTGTGTATTTGCTGCTTGTCCTTTTATTATGTACAATTTTCAGGAATACAGGTCCAGAGGGATGGAGATTGAGACAGAGGCATTTTGAGATGGTTACTTCCCTTGTTAGATCGTGCCGACAGTTCTTTCCGGCTGGTTCTGCCTCTGAAATTTGGTCAGAGTTTAGGCAAGTGCTCTGAGGTTTTCTCAATCGGTTTTAGATACATTTTGGCTCTGCATAAACTAGTGCGGTTTTTTGTTTTCAAAATTGATGTCAAACTGTTTTTAAAGAAAATTTAGTTGCTGTTCCATCTTATTCATTGTATCTGACATACATAAATCCTTTTAGTTTGACTGTTCATTGAAACGAAAATGTACTAATGATGTTCTATTTTTGTTAATGGAGTTTCTATTTTCTTACAAACAAAATTTATAATCCTCTTGAATACTATTTTCATGCTAAAAAGTGGCTAGCCAATAAGAAATCAAGGTGGTCACTATGGTCTTTGTATTGGGACCTTATTGACCTCTTCCTTTAGTATTCACAGTTCTCATAAGAACTCTAGCCTTGGTTTTTTCCATCCCTTGTGAAATAGAATTATCTTCTAGGCAATTTTGGCTAAGATTTTTTTTAAATGCTCGATTAAATTTCTAAAATCTTTTTAATATATTCTCAGATCTCTTTTGGAAAATCCATGGCACAATGCAACCTTTGAAGGAGCTGGATTTGTGAGACTATTCCTTCCTACAAATGCAGACAATCAGGATTTCTTCTCAGAGTAAGGAAAACATATATTTGGGGACTTTCACTGTATTTTTTCACCTGAGTATCTTGAGAAAATTAATTTCCAATTTTGGCATGGCAGAAATTGGATTACAGAGTGTATGGAACTCTGGGACTCAATCCCAAATTGTCAATTCTGGAACAGTCAATGGACTGCTGTTGTGGCTCGTGTAGTGAAGAATTGCAAGTTTATCAACTGGGAGTGTTTCTTACCTACACTATTCACTAGATTTTTAAACATGTTTGAGGTGAGTGTATGTTTCAAATGTCATTGATCCTTATTTATTGCTGGTTTTGAAGAAATGATCCTTCGTATTCAAATAGTTGAAGTTGCTTAAAGCTCCTAAATGCATGCACCGTTGCTGATGAGTGATATATGAATTCATCTTTGAGAACTGCTTATCAGAGACATTGTCAAAACTTAAGTTGATCTTAGCCTTCTAAAATAAAGACTTTAGTATACTTTTCCTTCTTGTTATCCTGGATTTTTAGCGTTAAATTTCTCCATTCCCTTTCTTGCCATTTCAGGTTCCAGTGGCAAGCGGAAGTGGATCTTATCCTTTTTCTGTGGACGTACCCTCAAATACAAGTTTCTTGTTCTCCAATAAGAGAGTCACTCCAGCAAAGGCCATTGCAAAATCAGTTGTAAGATGAGAAAACCATCGCCCATATGTTGCAAGATTTTTGAATTTATGCTCATTTATGGTTCCTAGTATCATTTTTGATGATCGATTTGGAAAAAAATATAACAGGTGTATCTATTACAGCCTAGTAGTGGGGCACAGCAGCATTTTGGGAAATTGGTCAACCTCTTAGAACAGTTAGTTTGCCAACATTTTTTGTGCTTTAGATGTGATTTCAAGTTATCTGTGCTACTAAATTGGTTCTTAGATTGTTTTCGTTTTTTGTTTTCTTTTCTTTGTAGATACTACCATCCCTCTAATGGTGGTAGGTGGACATATTCATTGGAGCGATTTTTGCTCTATTTGGTGATTGCATTCCAAAAGCGCTTACAGCATGAGCAGCAGTAAGAATATTCTGACAATATTCTGTATGTGTTTTTCATTTGGAATGTATACTATTTATGTGCTGTGAATGCAGGAACACACATAATGATAATCAAGCTGAGCTTTACTTAGGAAAATTAGAAAGGACTGCATTTGTCAATGTGCTGCTGAGGCTAATTGATCGTGGTCAATATAGCAAAAATGAACAACTGTCTGGGACTGTTGCTGCAGCAACATCAATCTTATCCTATGTGGAGCCCTCTCTGGTTCTTCCATTTTTGGCTTCTCGGTTCCATATGGCCTTGGAGACTGTTAGTACTGTTTGTATGCATTTTTTGTATGATAGTGTTGTTAAAATTTTATGCTGGTTCATTTATTGCTTAATATGTTTTGATCATACTAGTACATTGGTCTGACTGATGTGTCTTAATTCTCTTTGCTTGTAAAGGTATGGTTCTTTCTTTGAATTGACTTCTTTTTTCCAACTTCGTGTCTATCAGATGACTGCCACCCACCAATTGAAAGCTGCTGTGATGTCAGTAGCATTTGCTGGACGTTCTCTTTTTTTCACATCCCTATCAAGTGGTTCAGTTAAGCCAGTTGATCTTGGAGGTGGTGATGATAAGTTCATTGCTCTTCTCATGATTTCATTATCAAATGCACTACTTGGGATGGATGCCAATGATCCTCCAAAAACCTTGGCAACTATGCAATTAATAGGCTCCATTTTTTCCAATGTAAGCTCCGAGCCCCTCATCCTCTTAGCAATTTGGCTCACATTTAATCTCTTTCAAATGCTTGTTTTTTTTAATTATTTTTGTTCATTTCCCTCAAATCCACTTATAATTGCAGATGGCTATGCTGGATGATAATATGGACAAGCTCTCATTCATGCCCATGTTTCGCTTTTCTGAATGGCTAGATGAATTCTTTTGCCGCCTTTTTTCATTACTTCTACATTTGGAACCAAGCAGTGTTCTGTAAGTAATTGGTGCTATTTGGTTACTGTGTTCGGTTCATTATATTTAGATCATTTGTTTCTGATTTTGCAGGAATGAAGGCCTTCATTCATCAGCAACATCAGGAACTTTTCTTGTTGAAGATGGTCCGTACTACTATTGCATGCTCGAAATCTTACTTGGGAGACTTTCAAAACAACTATATAATCAGGTTCCTGTTTTTGGTTCAAATGATAAGGTCATGTATTTTGCTTTTTGGGAACACACTCCCGTTAACTTTTCCTCATAATCAGAACAGGCTTTAAAGAAAATCTCCAAGTTTGTTCGGACAAATATTCTTCCAGGGGCAATTGCGGAGGTTGGACAGCTTTGCTGTGCATGTGTTCGTTCAAATCCCGAAGAGGCAGTTGTTCAACTTGTAGAACCAATTTTATCGTCTGTTTTATCCTCTTTGAATGGAACGCCTGTTACAGGATTTGGAGGAAGAGGAATTCTGGATCTCTCTGCTTCAACCAAGGTTTGTTTGCTTGTCAATGGTGTTCTTGGTAGTTTTGTTGCTCTTCCAGATTTTTGTAGTGGAAGTTGATATATTTTCATTGTTTTTTCCTTTTTAGGCTAAACCCACCCTTTCTCCAGCTCTCGAAACAATAATTGATTATCAATTAAAAATATTATCAGTTGCCATTAGTTATGGAGGCTCTGCACTTCTCCATTATAAGGATCAATTCAAGGAAGTGATTTTTTCTACATTTGACTCTCCATCTTGGAAGGTTTTTCCCCCATCTATAACTTACATGTTTTATGAAAATGTTTTTTTAGCTTTGTTTCTTTACTTCTTTGTTTGACTGACTTGTTTCGAATAACAGGTTAATGGGGCTGGTGATCATATTCTTCGCTCCCTGCTGGGAAGCCTGGTCCTATATTATCCTATGGATCAGTACAGGTATTTTATTTCATTTCATTTGCTCAAATTCTCAAATGATTATGACTTTTTTTTTTTTTAGTTTTTCAACTTGCCTCGGAACAAAATAAAGGAGATTCTGGCTTTTAGGTGTACATTCAATCACCCTGCTGTCGCTGCATTAGAGGAATGGATCAGTGGAAAAGATTATTCTGATGGAGCACTGAAGGGGCCTAAGTGGCATATTCCAAGTGATGAAGAAGTTCAATTTGCTAATGAACTTTTGGTTCTCCATTTTCAATCGGCTTTAGATGATCTTTTAAGAATATGCCAAACTAAGATCCACTCTGATATAGGTAAAACACACTCTTATTGAATGGTGTTGAAGTCTGATATCCAAAGGGGTTCCGGGAAATCACTATGCTGAAGAGTTTCTTATTTCATTTTGGGGGATGTTCATGAAGTATTGATTTTCTTAACATCATTGGTTAATTTCATATTATGGTAGAAAATGGTACTTCTTTTTGACATTCATGTGCAATTTATGATGCAGGCAATGAGAAAGAACACTTGAAGGTGACTCTTTTACGTATTGATTCTTGCTTGCAAGGTGTATTATCTTGCTTGCCTGATTTCAGGCCACCTTCCAGGAATGGCACGATCCAAGGCTCCAGTTATCCTTCTTTTCTAATAGCTGGAGCTACTGGTTCGAGGGTTGGTAGCACTGAACTGCGAGAAAAGGCTGCTGAGGTTTTACACACTGCCTGCAAGTAATATTCTAATTTCTTTGCATCTGAGCGATACAATGTTAGGCAGCTATGGCTGCTGAATGTCTTTTGCTTTTGCTATGTGCACAGATGCTTACTAGAGGAAAAATCAGATGACAGCATTTTATTGATTCTCATTATACGTATCATGGATGCTCTTGGAAACTATGGTAACTGACACTACATGCAGATGAAATAAATTTCTTAAATTTATGGGAGATGTTAATCGTAATTAATAGTTTGCTTTAATTGTTTTTCCCTTACTGACCTCTTTCTCCTGCCTCACATCAATTTATTTTTCAACCTGTTTCATATAGGAAGTTTGGAATATGATGAGTGGTCAAATCATAGGCAGGCTTGGAAGTTGGAATCTGCTGCCATTATAGAGCCTCCAATAAATTTTATAGTACCTTCACATTCTAAAGGAAAGAGAAGGTAGAGTGTTCTATGTTGATGTTTCTTTTGACAATTACTGTACAATGTTGAGAGGATCATGGCATCTAAATTCTGCAGCTATTTTTGTGCATTCCAGGCCTAGGTGGGCTCTAATTGACAAGGCATACATGCACAACACTTGGAGGTCATCGCAATCGTCTTATCATCTGTTTCGGACAAGTGGAAATTTCTGTCCACCAGACCATGTAATTCTGTTGATGGATGATCTTTTAAATCTTTCTTTGCATAACTATGAAAGCGTTCGCAGGTAAGTCCTCCCATTTTAATCATTCTGTCATGTCGTTTGAGGACCACTCACTTAGCATTTAACTTGAATCTGTTAAAATGAGCCTATACTATGAGCAGATACAGACAAGCACATAACAAACACTCTGTCTTGAAAATCTGTCTGAAAGTCTAGGACATTTAAACTTTACAAGTGAGAACTGTTATCCTTTTATTAGTTTATTGAAATTGTACTAATGACAATTTCATTTCTGTATATTTCAAGCTGTTAGGGAAGTATGCTGCTCTATGTGTACAGGATCCTTGTGAAAACATGTCTTTGGCCTTACTTGGCAATATCTTTTGCTTATTTGTTAGGCTTGCTGGAAAATCTCTGTTGAAGATAATGAAGAGGTGGCCATCTTTGATTTCAAAGTGTGTGCTCTCTCTGTCTGAGAATTTGAGGAAACGCAACTCACCAGAACATGCAGTTCTAGGTTCTTGTGCTGTGCTCTCTGCACAGACAGTTCTCAAGCATTTGATAACGGTAATCACCCAGCATAAAGTGGTCTTAATTATATTCTAAAATACTGGTTTCTTATAATTACTCTATTATATCAGGATCCAAATTCATTCGCCCCATTTCTCCTGGCTATTCTATTAAGGTGACCTTGATTTCTTCTCTGGATTTACTTTAAAAGTGCTGTTCTTTATGTTACACTAAATAGCATTGGTTTTATACTTTTTTCCTCGATTTGCAGCTCCCATAATGAATCACTAAAAGCCCAGAAAGCGATCAATGAGGTACAGTCTTCTCCTGTGGTAATATTCTTGATGTCATCTGTCAAAATATCTTGCTTATAATATCTTTATGCTTCCAGCTTTTTGTCAAATACAACGCCCACTTTGCTGGTGTTTCTAAAAGCATGTTTAGGACGGTGGACAATCATATAGATACCCCAGATTTTGCCGATTTGGTGTCTCAGATTGGTTCTATGAGTTTTGATTCTACAGGTTTGCATTGGCGGTAAGAATAACTGTTTGCCCACTTGATATGCTGTTCTTGCTTGCTTCTTTCTGATTAATTGTGCACATTGATGTGGGTTGTCATGCATTTCACCTATTATAAATTGCAGATGTGCACTAGTTTCATTTTTGATGCACATAAGAATTATTTTCCTTGAAATAATTTTATATCAGACTGAGGCTCTGTTTTTTTTTTTTCTTTTTTTTTGGTGTTTTCTTCGGTTCCAGGTATAATCTGATGGCTAATAGAGTTTTGTTATTGTTAGCCATGGTGTGCCGGAGTGACCCACAAATTTCACCAAGAATCCTTTCTGAAACTGCTGGTGAGTGTTTTTCTTGGTCACAGTGGATTTTGTCTTAACTGTCAGCTGGTATTTGTCCCATTAATTTAGTGGAAATTTTTCAAATCCAGTTTTGCCAATTTTTTTCCTGCTTAGGTCACTTCCTAAAGAACTTGAAGAGTCAACTTCCTCAGACAAGAATACTTGCAATCTCAGCACTTAATACACTACTAAAAGACTCACCTCATAAGATTTCAGCTGATGCTCGACCGATATTCTCCGGGAATTCACAGGAAAATGTTAAATCTGCCCTTGAAGGAGCATTACGGGAGATATTTCAGGAAGGGGGATTTTTTAATGAGACCTTAAATAGTTTGTCCCATGTCCACATAATAACTGATACTGACAGTGCATCTTCCAGAGGAAATCATGGAAATTCTTTTTTTCAGAGCTTGGGTGACAAATTAACAAGCCCTTTTTATTTTGACTTTTCAGCTTCATGGCCTCGTACTCCTAGTTGGATCTCTTTATTAGGAAGTGATACTTTTGATTCAAACATTGCCTGTATATTTAAGCGGTTAATACAAGAATGTGGAATGCCAGTTTTATTGGCTTTGAAAAGTACCTTGGAGGAGTTTGCAAATTCCAAGGAGAGGTCTAAGCAGTGTGTTGCTGCTGAAGCATTTGCTGGAGTGTTGCATTCTGATGTCAATGATCTTTTAGAGGAATGGGACAGCTGGATGATGGTCCAGCTACAGCACATTATTCTTGCTCAATCAGTCGAATCCATTCCTGAGTGGGCAGCCTGTATACGTTACGCAGTTACTGGGAAAGGAAAGCATGGAACTAGAGTTCCCCTTCTGAGACAACAGATTTTGAGGTGCTTGTTGACACCTTTACCTCCAACTGCGACTACAACTGTAGTTGCAAAGCGCTATGCTTTTATTTCTGCTGCGCTTATAGAGCTATCCCCACAAAAAATGCCTGTGCCTGAGATACATTTGCAAAATAAACTTCTTAATGAGCTGCTGGGTAATATGTGCCACGTGTCGGCCCAGGTAAGCTTGCCTCCCATCTACATATGTCAATTTCGCATTAAAATTATTGTGGGTGTGAAATGGTGTTAGCCTCTCTCTCTCTCTCTCTCTCTCTCTCTATATATATATATATATATATATATATATATATATTATATAATGATGCAAATGGCTTAATGCATTGGGAAATCTAAATTGTCCTCACTTCGGTTTTGAGTTCTTGGATGGCATTAAAATTTTGGATATGAATGTGGATATCTCGAGGTTTTTCTTTTGTAAATCTCTCATAAAATCTTGTGTTGGGCAGGTAAGGGAAGCTATTGGGGTTACCCTATCTGTGTTGTGCTCTAACATTCGTCTTCATGTGTCATCTTCGCAAGATCATTCAAATGAAAGGGGAGTGGCTGAAATTAATTTCCAACTTAAGCAGGAAAACTTGGTTCAACTACTAACAGAAAGAGCATCTGAAGTTGTTGTGAACATTCAGAATTCCAGCCCCTCTGACGTGTTAGATTCCTCAACAGACATAAATATTAAAAATGGTCATCAGAATGGTGATTCACAGGAAGATGTCAGATGGATGGAAACTGTATTAATTTGTTTTTTATCTCTTTTGTCATTTTGAGTTACTCTCAATTTGATCTTCTTTGCGTTTTTTATATCTTGGTTTGATCACTTTTCCTTTGTGATATGGCAGTTATTTCATTTTATCATCTCCGCTTTGAAGTCTGGAAGATCTTCATATTTGCTTGACATTATTGTGAGGCTTCTTTATCCTGTTATTTCCTTGCAGGTATGTAAAACACAGTTCTTTTGGTACTTATTTTAGATTCTACATAATGGGATATTTTCTATGGCCTTACATCAACTTGAGTGCTTTATATTCTACTTAGTGTGTATTTTTTCCAAAAATTATAGTTAAAATCACATTTTTTTTCAATCCAAAAAAAATTGTGGTTTTAACTACAATGTAAAATGGAGAAAGAAAAAATAGGTTAATTACTAGTTACTGAAAAATTATTTTTGTGTTAGAGGTTGATTCTGGAAGTAATTCATTCTTCATTCAGTTGAAGAAAAATATATTCATAGCATTTACAGTATGGTTTGCTGTCAACAATCTTTTTCATTTTAA
>JBBYHM010000021.1:333789-353909 GCA_038381775.1 Adansonia rubrostipa | reverse complement strand
CAGCTTTTTCTGAAAATTTTAGCTACCCAATATAGATATTTAAGTTATTTTTGATGGAATTTTTACTGATCACGGAGTTTTTATTAAAGTGGAGGTAAGGAACAGGAATGTTAAAGGAAGATGCTTGCAATATGCTGGTATTCAATCGTCAAAAGTTATATAATGATCGCCACCTAGATTTTGGTTGAGACCTTCAATCTGGAAGTGGAACTTTTGGTATTACGATAGCACTGGGTCCTGAAATGATAAGTCTGTTAAGGAGCCTTATAATTACTTCTGCAGTTGGAGCCATGTTGAATGAAGTTAGGGTGCTAGGTACTGCACCTGGAAAACCTGAAATCCAATATAGACTCATCTATCCCCTTCTGCACTCAGTGAGTCATTTACCTTGAAGTCCTGTCCTAACTGTTTACTAGCAAGTAGCAAGGTTGTTCGCTGCCTCTGAGCAGAATAGAAGTAAGAGATGGGTAGTGGACCGTGTGTGGCATATACTATGGATGCTACTTTGACATATACCCTTATACACCTGAAAAAGTCAGCATTAGAGATTTTTGGTGTTCGCTGCATCTGCTTTCATAATGCAACATAGTCATCAATGCCTGATCATCTATATACCAACCTAGGTGGTAAAATTACCAAAAAAAAAAAAAAAAGTAGTAAATATATAATTGGACATAAAAGTATAAATGAGGATTTAGATATATTTTAAATTAACTTTGTTTTTAAACTTTTTACATATGCATTTTGGAAAAAATTATTTATTCCTATAATTGGATTTTTTTCTTCTTCCACTTTTTTTTCACACTTCTTTATTTCTTTTCAACTATTCTCTCTTTCACCTGCACGGTAGGTGTGCCACAAACCTATTTTTTAAGAAGTGCTTCGTATCACTTCTAGGGACATCTTAATGCCATAGGGGGATCTTTATACCTGATTTAGGGTGAACTTTTCATTTATAATTTTTGTTAGACTAAGGTATTTTCATCATACATGATTAGCGAAGTATTTCCTCTCTGAATTAAAAATCTTTGAAGAAGAATCTATGGCGCTTTTGGAACATTCAAGTTTTATGGGAATATTTAGTTATAACGCTTGCCCGTTCCTCGACTCTCTATGTCAACAGTTGCTTAAGTATGGCTGATTTGAGTACTTGGTGATGTGAACTGTGTGTTTGTTAACGTTGCATTCATGGTTTTAGTCTTGGCAAATATCAGACTGGCAAAATATGCTCTCACTTCTGTTTTACTTCGCATCCAGTATATGGTTAAGTGCTTCTTCTGCCTCTTCAGGTTAAATTTTTGTAAATCTATGTCCCTTTTCATGTGCTAAATAATGTCTGTATTATTATGATTCTTGTCGAAAGTAGATTTCAGTATTATGTCTACGAATGCATACAAGTGAAGACTTTGTCATTTCGTCCTTTCTAGTTGTCTGTACATGTAACAATAGTGAGTATAACTAGCATGGATTGCCTTTTGACTGATTAAAATTTTTTGTGAAGGTTTGTCTAGTTTTATCTCTTCTTTGTTGCATGGTTTTGCTTGTTCTTTTTGTTACTTCTTGATAAATAATCACCTGTTAGCGCACTAGAATCTCTTTCAGCAAAGTAGATGTAAGTAGATTATGTATTTTATGCCACATCTTGAGAATCAAAGGTGGATTCCAGGGTTTCAAATCTGATTTATTCTTTATGGCTTTGCAGTTTCATAAAGGCAAAAAGTGATATATCTTTGGAAGATGTAGTGGCTGTTGTTGATATTGGCTTAGATTTATTCCATAAATCACAGAGCAAGCTTCATGCGCAGGTGGTACCTTGAATCCTAGAATGATTAATCTTTTCATTATGCTTCTGTCATTCTCTTTCTTTTTCTAATTGATGGTTCCTTTGTTACATATTAGGTTAGATGGGGAAATATCTTAGTCAGATTACTTAATAAGTATCGAAAGAAGTTGTCCTTGAAAGTTCACTGGCGTCCTTTGTATGATACTGTTATTGATACACATTTCACAAGGTTAGTTATAGCCATGCGCTTAAAATGCATTGCCTTTGGGATATAAAGGGTGATGGAGTTCCTACGAATCCTATATATTATAAATACTTATGTTTCATTTTGTATTTTTTTGAATGCATATTATTGGTAGATAACAAGTTAACAGAAAGCCTTGTTTTATTTTTCATCACAATGTTCCCCTTAACCTTTTCATGTAATGATAGGGTTTGAAGTCATAACTACCTCTGATGACATGCCATTAGGGTTCTTCATTTAAACTTTTATGATTTGAGGTCTTAAACTTAAATCCTTGTCTTAGTGGAAAGTGTTTCATAAAGATTTTCCTTAAGTCATATTTCAGCTCAATAATGAACCCTTTCTTGACCTCTTAAAATTCCCTCAATAAATTAATATGATGGAATTATGTGTTTAGTTTATTTGTCTACTCTTGTTTTGGAATTTTATAGCGGCTTGTCCTTTGATTTTTTATATATATATATATATTTCAGGAATACGGGACCAGAGGGATGGAGATTGAGACAGCGGCATTTTGAGACTGTTACTTCCCTTGTTCGATCTTGCCGACGGTTCTTTCCAGCTGGTTCTGCCTCTGAGATTTGGTCAGAGTTTAGGCAAGTGCTCTGAGGCTTCACAGTTAGTTTGAGATTTGGTTCTACGTGAACTACCAGGATTTTTGTTTTTTTAAATTGATGTCAAACTGTCTTTAAGGAAAATTTAGTTGCTGTTCCATCTAATTCAGTGTATCTGACTGTATTTTCAAAGCCTTTCGGTTTGACTGTTCATTGAAAAAGGAAGTTGGTAACCATGGTTGTATTTGTGTTAACGGAGTTCCTATTTTCTTGGGAGCAAATTTAACCATTAAGAAATCAAATTGGTCACTATGGTCTTTGTATTGGGACTTTTTGTCCTCTTCCTTTGCTATTCATGGTTCTCACGGGAAATCTAGGTTTGGTTTTTTCAGTTCCTTACGAAATAGAATCATCTTCTAGGTAATTATGGCTTAGATTTTTTCAATGCCTCGTTAAGTTTCTAATTTTTCTTAACATATTCTCAGATCTCTATTGGAAAATCCATGGCACAATGCAGCCTTTGAAGGAGCTGGATTTGTGAGGCTATTCCTTCCTACAAATGCAGAGAATCAGGACTTCTTCTCAGAGTAAGGAGAACATATATTTGGGGACTGACAATTTGTTGTTTTCGCCTAAGTACCTCGAGAAACTTAATTTCCAATTTTGGCATGACAGTAATTGGATTAGAGAGTGTATGGAACTCTGGGACTCAATCCCGAATTGTCAATTCTGGAATAGTCAATGGACTGCTGTTATGGCACGTGTAGTGAAGAATTACAAGTTTATCAACTGGGAGTGTTTCTTACCTACACTATTTACTAGATTTTTGAACATGTTTGAGGTGAGAGTATATTTCAAGTGCAATGCTTTCTTATTATTTGTCGGTTTGGAAGAATTGATCCGTCATATTCGAATAGTTGAGGTTGCTTAAAGCTCCTAAACACATGCAAACTTAGAGTAAGATATAAATTCATTCTTCGGGAAATGTTTATCAGAGACACCATTAAAAACTTAATCTGATATTAGCCATCTATATTAAAGGCTTCAATATTATTCCTTGCTTCTGCTCTTACTTTTTTGTTCCTTTCTTTTTCTCGATTCTTCCTTTCATGCTTGCTTTTTCAATTTTCAATCAGCTTTATACTGATTTTTTCCTAAGTTAAATTTCTCCATTCACCATCTGGCCATTTCAGGTTCCTGTAGCAAGTGGAGGTGGATCTTATCCTTTTTCTGTGGATGTACCCAGAAATACAAGGTTCTTGTTCTCCAATAAGACATCCACTCCAGCAAAGGCCATTGCAAAATCAGTTGTAAGATCAAACAACCATGGCCATTTTGTTGCAGGGTTTTGAATTGATAGTCATATATAGTTCCTAGTATTTTAATGCTCTATTTGGAAAAATAATGCCACAGGTGTATCTATTAAAGCCTAGTAGTGTGGCTCAAGAGCACTTCGAGAAATTGGTCAACCTCTTAGAACAGTTAGTTTACCAACATTTTTAATGCTCTAGTTCTGTTTTCAAGTTATATGTGCTACTCAGTCTGTTATTTATTGGTTCTTAAATTGTTGTTGTTTTCTCTGTAGATATTACCATCCCTCTAATGGTGGCAGGTGGACATATTCATTGGAGCGATTTTTGCTCTATTTGGTGATTACATTCCAAAAGCGCTTACAGCATGAGCAGCAGTAAGAATCTTCTGTCAACATTGTGTATGTGTTCTGCATTTGATGTGGCATGGATTATACTTATATGCTGTTATCGCAGGAACACAGATAACGATAGTCAGCTTTACTTAGGAAAATTAGAAAGGACAGCATTTGTCAATGCGCTGCTGAGGCTTATTGATCGTGGTCAATATAGCAAAAATGAACATCTTTCTGAGACTGTTGCTGCAGCAACATCAATCTTATCCTATGTGGAGCCCTCACTGGTTCTTCCATTTTTGGCTTCTCGATTCCATATGGCCTTGGAGACGGTTAGTAATGTTGTATGCATTTTTTGCATGCTAGTTTGCCAGAATTTTATGTTGCTTAATTTAGCATTTAATATGTTTCAACATAGTAATAAGTCAGTTTGACTGTTATGACTTAATTATCTTTGCTTGTAAATGTATGTTTCTTTCCTTGTTTTAACTTCTTTTTGCCAACTTTTGTGTCTAGTCAGATGACTGCCACCCACCAATTGAAAACTGCTGTAATGTCAGTTGCATATGCTGGGCGTTCTCTTTTTTTCACATCCCTATCAAGTAGTTCTGTTAAGCCAGCTGATCTTGGAGCTGGTGATGATACTTCCATTGATCTTCTCATGATTTCATTGTCAAATGCACTACTTGGTATGGATGCCAATGATCCTCCTAAAACGTTGGCAACTATGCAACTAATAGGGTCCATCTTTTCCAGTGTAAGCTCCAAGCCCCCAATTCTCATACCAAATTGGCTCCCATTTAATCTCTTTTGATTACCATTTTTTTCTTCTTTTCATTCTTTTCCCTTTAATCCACTTATAATTGCAGATGGCTATGCTTGATGATAATATGGGCGAGCTGTCAGTCATGCCCATGATCTGTTTTTCTGAATGGCTGGATGAATTTTTTTGCCGTCTATTTTCATTACTTCTACATTTGGAACCCAGCAGTGTTGTGTAAGTAATGGGTGCTATCGGTCACATTTTCTGGTTCCATTGTATTTGGAATCATTTGTTTTTGTTTTTGCAGGAATGAAGGTCTTCATTCATCAGCAACATCTGGAACTTTTCTAGTTGAAGATGGTCCTTACTACTATTGCATGCTTGAAATCTTGCTTGGGAGACTTTCAAAACAGTTATTTAATCAGGTTCCTGTTTTTCAATTCAGATGATAAGGCCGTGTATTTTTCTTTTTGGGAAACTGTTCTAACTTTTCCTTTCAATCAGAGCAGGCTTTGAAGAAAATCTCCAAGTTTGTTCGGACAAACATTCTTCCCGGGGCAATTGCAGAGGTTGGACTGCTTTGTTGTGCATGTGTTCATTCAAATCCAGAAGAGGCAGTTGTTCAACTTGTAGAACCAATTTTATCATCTGTTTTATCCTCTTTGAACGGAACACCTGTTACAGGATTCGGAGGAAGAGGAATTCTGGATCCCTCAGTTTCAACCAAGGTTTTTTGCTTGTGAATGGCTTTAGTGGTGGCTTTCTTGCTTTTCCTTTTTGTAGTGGAAGTTGATATTTTTACTTTTTTTTTTAGGCTAAACCCAGTCTTTCTCCAGCTCTTGAAACAGCAATCGATTATCAATTAAAAATATTGTCAGTTGCCATCAGTTATGGAGGCTCTGCACTTCTCCATTACAAGTATCAATTTAAGGAAGCAATTTTTTCTGCATTTGACTCGCCATCGTGGAAGGTTTTTCCCCCCCTTCCATAGAATATGAATAATCTATACCTAGATGTAAATGAGATGTTTTATGAAAATCTGTTTTTAAGCTTTTGTTTCCTTATTATTTTATAACTGATTTGTTTTGGATAACAGGTTAATGGAGCTGGAGATCATCTTCTTCGTTCCCTGCTGGGAAGCCTGGTCCTTTATTATCCTATGGATCAGTACAAGTATTTTAATTCTATTTTATTTGCTCAAATAATTAGCTAGTTTTTTTTTTTAGTTTTTCAACTTGTATCAGAACAAAAATAAAGGAGATTCTGGCTTTTAGGTGCACCTTAAATCACCCTGCTGCCACTGCATTAGAGGAATGGATCAGTGCAAAAGATTATTCTGATGGAGCACTGAAGGCCCCTAAGTGGCATATTCCAAGTGATGAAGAAATTCAATTTGCTAATGAACTTTTGATTCTCCATTTTCAATCGGCGTTAGATGATCTTCTAAGAATATGCGAAGCTAAGATCCACTCTGATCCAGGTAAAACACAATTCTTTTGAATGGTGTGGAAGACTATGGAGTTAGTGCTTATATTTCTCTTATCTCATTTTCTGGGATGTTCATTAAGTATTATGCGTTGGACAAATGTCAATTTGACTATTTTTTTGTTTAATAGTTAATGGGTAATTGTTTCGTAAGGTCATGAGTTAACTCCATAGCTAGATAGAAAATGATATTTTTTGACATTCATGTGCAATTTATGATGCAGGGAATGAGAAAGAGCACCTAAAAGTGACTCTTTTACGTATTGATTCTTGCTTGCAAGGTGTATTATCTTGCTTGCCAGATTTCAGGCCACCTTCCAGGAATGGCACAATTGAAGACTCCAGTTATCCTTCTTTTCTAATAGCTGGAGCTACAGGTTCCAGTGTCGGCAGCACTCAACTGCGGGAAAAGGCTGCCGAGGTTATACACACTGCGTGCAAGTAATATTCTAATCTCTTTTCATCTGACTGTTACAATCTAGGCAGTTATGGTTGTTGAATTCTTCTGCTTTTGCTATGTGCACAGATATTTACTACAGGAAAAATCAGATGACAGCATTTTATTGATTCTCATTATACGTATCATGGATGCTCTTGGAAACTATGGTAATGGACGCTACATACAGATGAAATGAATGCCTTAAACTTATGGGAGATGCTAATAGTAATAAATAGTTTGCTTTAATTATTTTTCGCTTACTGACCTCTGTCTCCTGCTTCATATCAATATATTTCCGAACCTGTTTCATATAGGAAGTTTGGAATATGACGAGTGGTCAAATCATAGGCAGGCTTGGAAGTTGGAATCTGCTGCTATTATAGAGCCTCCAATTAATTTTATAGTGTCTTCACATTCTAAAGGAAAGAGAAGGTAGACAGTTTTATCTTGATGTCTCTTATGACTGTTACTTTTACAGTGTTAAGAGGATTTTGGCATTTAAAGTCTGGATCTATTCATGCATTCTAGGCCTAGGTGGGCTCTAATTGACAAGGCAGACATGCACAGCACGTGGAGATCATCGCAATCGTCTTATCATCTGTTTCGTACGGGTGGAAATTTCTCTCCACCAGATCATGTAATTCTGTTGATGGATGATCTTTTAAATCTTTCTTTGCATAATTATGAAAGCGTTCGCATGTAAGTCCTCTGGTTTCAATCATTCTGTCATTCAACTGCTCACTTAGCATTTAACTTGAATCTGTTGAAATGAGCCATTATTATTAATTGCTGCAGACAAGCACATAAGAAACAAAAAGTCTTGAAAATCCGAGCGTGTTCCAAGAAAAGTAGTCTAGGACATTGGAACTTATGAGTGACAATTGTTATTACTTTATTTGTTTGTTGACATGAAACATTTAATAACAATTTCACTTTTTAATAGAGTATGCTGCTTTATGTGGGTTGCAGGATGCATGTGAAAATATTTTGTTAATCTTACATGGCAATTAATTTTTCATGTTCGTTAGGCTAGCTGGAAAATCTCTGTTGAAGATAATGAAGCGGTGGCCGTCTTTGATTTCGAAGTGTGTGCTCTCTCTGTCTGAGAATTTGAGAAAACCTAACTCGCCAGACCATGTGGTTCTAGGATCCTGTGCTGTGCTTTCTACGCAGACAGTTCTGAAGCATTTGACAACGGTAATCATTCTGCATAAAGTGGCCTTAGTTTATTCTAAAATATTGGTTTTCTTATTACTATTTTATTTCAGGATCCAAAAGCATTCGCTTCATTTCTCCTAGCAATTCTTTTAAGGTGACCTTGATTTCTTGCCTGGATTTACTTTAAAACTGTTCTTAAAATTACTTGAAATAGCATTGGCTTTTTATTTTTTTCCCCCAATTTTCAGCTCTCATCATGAATCACTGAAAGCCCAAAAAGCAGTCAATGAGGTATGGCCTTCTCTTGTGGTAATACTTTGGAAGTCTCTTGTTATATCTCTTGCTTATATTTTCCTTGTGCTTCCAGCTTTTTGTCAAATTTAACATCCACTTTGCGGGTGTTTCTAAAAGCGTATTCAGGACGGTGGACAATCATATAGATGCCCCAGATTTTGCAGATTTGGTGTCTCAGATTGGTTCAATGAGTTTTGATTCTATAGGTTTGCATTGGCGGTAAGAGTAACAGTTTGCCCTCTTGATATGATGTTATTAGGTTCTTTCTTATTAATTATGGACATTTCTATGGGCTGTCATGCATTTCACTTTTTATTATAAATTGCAGATGCACTTTAGTTTTGTTTTTATGTACACATTTAAGAATTTTTTTTTTTATACCAGAACCTTGAAACAATGTGATATCAGACTGAGGCTCTTCTTCTTCTTCTTATTTATTTATTTGTTTATTTTTTTATATTTAATTCTTCTGTTCCAGGTATAATCTGATGGCTAATAGAGTTTTGCTCTTGTTGGCCATGGCATGTCGGAATGATCCAAACTTTTCTCCAACAATTCTTCGTGAAACTGCGGGTGGGTGTTTTTCTTGGCCAATGGATTGTGTCTTAACTATCTGCCAGTATTTTTCCTATTAACTTTGTAGGAAATTTTGAAATCCAGTTTTTACCATTTTTCTTTTCCTGCCTAGGTCACTTCCTAAAGAACTTGAAAAGTCAGCTTCCTCAGACAAGAATACTTGCAATCTCAGCTCTTAATACACTATTAAAAGATTCACCGTACAAGATGTCAACTGTTGATCAACCACTGTTCTCTGGGAATTTTCAAGAAAGTGCCAAATCATCCCTTGAGGGAGCATTACAGGAGATATTTCAGGAAGAGGGATTTTTTAATGAGACCTTAAATAGTTTGTCCCATGTCCATATAATAACTGACGTTGACAGTGCATCTTCTAGAGGAAATCATGGAAATTCTTCCTTTCAGAGCTTGGCTGACAAATCAATCACCCGTTTCTATTTTGACTTTTCGGCTTCATGGCCACGTACTCCTAGTTGGATCTCTTTATTAGGAAGTGATACTTTTTACTCAAATTTTGCCCGTATATTTAAGCGGTTAATACAAGAATGTGGAATGCCAGTTTTACGGGCTTTGAAAAGTACATTGCAGGAATTTGTAAATGCCAAGGAGAGGTCTAAGCAGTGTGTTGCTGCTGAAGCATTTGCTGGAGTGTTGCATTCTGATGTCAATGGTCTCTTAGAGGAATGGGACAACTGGATGATGGTCCAGTTGCGGCACATTATTCTTGCTCAATCAGTGGAATCCACTCCTGAGTGGGCAGCTTGTATACGTTATGCAGTTACTGGGAAAGGAAAGCATGGAACAAGAGTTCCCCTTCTGAGGCAACAGATTTTGAGCTGCTTGTTGGCACCTTTAGCTCCAACTGTAACTACAACCGTAGTTGCAAAGCGCTATGCTTTTATTTCTGCTGCACTTATAGAGCTATCCCCACAAAAAATGCCTGTGCCTGAGATACAGCTGCACATTAAACTTCTGGATGAGTTGCTGGGTAATATGTGCCATTCTTCTGCCCAGGTAAGCTTGCCTCTCATTTACTTATGTCAATTTAGGATAAATTTGTTGTACGTGTAATTTGTAAATTGGTGTTAACCTCCCTCCCTGTCTCTCTCTCTCTCTCTCTCTCTCTCTCTCTCTCTCTCTTATATATATATATATATATATTATATTTTATAAAACCCTGCAAATGGCTTATATGCATCAGGAAATCTTAACAGTCCTCTCCTCTATTTTTTGAGTTGTATGGATGGCCTTAAAATTTTGGTTATGAATATGGATATCATGAGATATTTCTTTTAACTAAATTTTTTATCACATGCGTCGCATGTTATTTGACACGTTATATTTACAGGGACCTATATAAAAAATTATATTGAGATTTTAAATATTATTATTTTATAAAAAATTAAAAACTAAAATGAAAAAAAATACATAAATATTAATTTGATATACATAATAATAGTAGAAGTATCTATATGTATTAATATTGTTTTAGTTGCTGGTGTGGAATTGAATAATAGAAATTCTGTCTACATAATAAACAGTAGAAATTTAATAAAAACTTGTTGAATTGAAACTTCTAAATCTAATATTGATATATAAATTTAAGTATTATTTTACTTTATAATAAAAATCTATATTCATAAATCTAGCCTTAATGTTTCCATAAAAAATGTTAAAAGGAACTACAATAATTAATATAAAAGAATCGAAAATAGAAACATGAAGATGAACCAGTGTTGATTAGCCTAACTAATAGTTTGGTGTTTATTTGATAAAGTTGAGTAGTATAAAATTTGTTTGATTGAAACTTCTATGTTTAATATTGATATATAAATTTATTTATTTATCTATTTGTTTTGCTTTACTGAAATGGAAATGTGAAGCTGAGCTGAAGTTGATAAAAGTGTAATTTTCAATAATTGGTTTATATTTGATAAAGTTGATTAGTCCAATAATCTAATAGCTAGGTTGTTTTTTTATAGGTTGGCTCATATCTGCATGGTTAATTTGATAAATCCTTACAATTATTAAAAATGTTTGTTGAATTGAAAATTGAAAATATAATAAACAACAATGTCTATTTTCATAAGTTCAAAAAATTCTTCATGTCCGTGTTTTTATACATATTATAGATAAATCTCTCATAAAATTCAGTGTTGGACAGGTAAGGGAAGCTATTGGGGTTACCCTTTCTGTGTTGTGCTCTAACATACGGCTTCATTTGTCACCATCTCAAGATCATTTAAATGAAAGGGGAAAGACTGATATCGATAACCAACTTAAGGAGGAAAACTGGGTTCAGCTATTAACAGCAAGAGCATCTGATGTTGTTGTGAACATTCAGAATTCCAGCCTTTCTGATGTTTTAGATACCTCAACAGATATAAATACTAAAAATAGTTATCAGGATGGCGATTCTCAAGATGATATCAAATGGATGGAAACTGTAATAAACTTTTAATCCCTTTGTTATTTTTGAATTTTCTAAATTCAATCTTCTTTTCTTTTATGTATCTCCGTTTGATCGCTTTTCTTTGTTACATGGACAGTTACTTCATTTTATCATCTCAACTTTGAAGTCAGGAAGATCTTCATATTTGCTTGATGTGATTGTGGGGCTTCTTTATCCTGTAATTTCCTTGCAGGTATGTGCAGCAAATATTTCATTTGTATTGGTTTTAGCTTTTACTTAGTGTGTTACTTTTTATTGCCTTACATCAACTTGAGTGCTTTGTATCTACTTAGTTATCTTTTCAAACATTATAGTCAAAATCACATTTCCTTTCGGGCCAAAACAAATTTGTAGTTTTGACTATAGCGTTTCAGAAAATGGAGAAGGAAAAAAAATGGAAAAAGCTTTTTAGTTGATACTGAATAATTATCATCATGTTAGAGGAGGTATTTTGGATGTAATCAGTCCTCATTGAGTTGAAGAAAAAATTTGCATAGCATTTACAGTATGGTTTATGCCTCTGCTTTTTCTTTTTTTTCTTTTTTTTCCTTTTTTAACTTTTAAAATTTTGTTTGAACTTTTGGTTTAGTTCTCCACTTGGAGGCTTCGCCATTTTCCGTTATCTGTTAGATTAAAATATAAGACAATTGTAGATAGAATTTACTTGGTATGTAGATTGTCAAAATTTTCTTTTAATGGTCATTAAACGTTGTAAAGGTTTCTGCATCTTGAACTTTGGATGCAAATACCTTGATTTATGATTTTGTTGTACACTTAATCTTCATGGGCTTGTTTATTCATAATTTGCTGTTGTTCCTTCTAACGCATCTGCTGTTTAACTTGTGTCCACCATCTCGATTGAGTTGTGTGCTTCTAGCGTATTCTGATTTTTGTGCTACTTGACCCTCATTCCCAATGCATAATTTTTTTACTTGCCACTGCACATGTTTTGGTAGGTCTCAGCAAAATGCCCAAATTATTAAAGTGTGACCTTTCTAATCTTTAACCCTATGTCTATGTATTTTCTTTTAGCATAGATCCGATCTCAGAAGTCTTGGAGCAATTAACCTAGAGCTGCCTTATTGGATTCTCTCTCTATCTCTTTATCTTTAAATTTTGCCTTTTTGTTTGGCTGATTTGCTTAAGGATCTATTCATGTTGCCCATCCTCACTTTTATATCTGATGTATTTTGGTCTTTTGAAGGAAACATCAAACAAAGATTTGTCAACATTAGCGAAAGCGGCATTTGAATTGCTAAAATGGAGAATCATATCAGAACCCCATCTCCAGAAGGCTGTTTCCGTTATTCTTTCTTCGGCAAATGATTCTAACTGGCGAACTAGATCAGCAACTCTAACATATCTGCGAACTTTTATGTTCAGGTTTGTTACTTTAAGGGATTCTCTTACGGCATTTGGTAATTTCTTATTTGGCAAGCTAGCTGGAGGAGTCTGCTCCAGCGTATAGGTTGAGAAATTTTTGTATGTATTCTAATACAGATTTGTGCTTTGTTACAGGCACACTTTCATTCTCTCAAAAGCTGACAAACAAAAAATCTGGAAAACAGTGGAGAAGCTCCTTCAAGACAGTCAAGTGGAGGTAGATTTTTTGGCTAAATCTTCTATGACATAGTTGCATATGTTGTCTATAACATAGTAGGCTCCATTATGTGGGAGTTTTATTCATAAAGAAAAGGAACTGAAAGAAGTTATGTGTGGATTTCTGTACTCTGAAATGAAGGAAAAAAATGAACAAAATTTGAATTCTTGTGCTTTTAAGATAGTTTTTTTACAAGTGATGCCCTTGGCTTAATCTGTGGCTTGCCTCAACTTGAGGATCAAGATCCTTGGGCAGGAAATTTGATATTTTTACTTTCAACTAAAATGGCTACATTTTCTCAGGTAAGAGAGCATGCTGCAGCGGTTCTAGCTGGCCTAATGAAGGGCGGGGATGAAGATTTAGCTAGAGATTTCCGTGACAGAGCTTACATAGAGGCAAATTCCATTCAACGGAGGAGAAAAACAAGGTATTTCTATGTTATAGTGCCCATTAAATGTCAATTACTTGATTTGTCGTTTAGATGCTTATAAATTTCAGTTTTTTTTTAACAGAAATCAAAAGCAGAAAAACACTGATAAAAGCCCCACTGTTTTTCCTTTGATGGGGTTAGAGTTGATTGCTAAGTTTTATTGTCATGCATGAGATAATAAATGCTAGTAATGAAGATAATATGATCAATCTCAGTTGGACATCTCTACAAAGAAATACTATCAGCATATAGATTATCAGATACCTTCCCTTTTATGCTTCATACAATACAACTCTGCAGAAATCATTAAAACATGAGCATTGGAGTTGCATGAGAAATTTATAATTTTATGCGTGCAGTGTCCAAAAAAGTTATATGCTTCCATCTGCATCAGATTTCTAAAAATAATTCATAATAGCTTATTTATGCATAAAGTACATGTGTTCTCATTGACTTGTGTATTATGTCCTCCTTTCAATTTGTTGTTGATGATATCTATGCAAATCCAAAGATCATAATCTTACACGTGCAGGAATGTGAGTTCTGGACACTCTATGGCATCTGTACATGGTGTAGTACTTGCTTTGGCAGCTTCGGTGTTATCAGTCCCATATGATCTGCCCAGGTTGGTCTAATGTTAAATATTAATATGTAGTCACTGTTAGTAATAATTTAGGTTATATAGATTACCTGATATTTTACAAGCATAAAAATTTAAGCGCTATTTTAAACCCCGGGCTTCCAGTTCAGAACAGTTAAGAGCAATATAATTGCTTTATTTGCTTTCCTAATGATTGCTCAAGGGGCAATTTTAGATCTTACCATCTTAAGAAATATCATTTCGTTAATGCGACAGTTACTTCAAGTTTTATTGATTTCCATTTGATAGATTTGTAGAATGCATCAGTTACCAAGAACCATATTAATTGTGTCTTAGGAAGTATTGTTGGGGTACTCCTTAGAAAACCATTTATTTTATTGAAAGGTTGTCTTCACTTCATTTAGCCTAAAATAATTGGACAGAGTTTGTGTATTTTATTACAATAGCTTATTTTTAAGAACTAAACAATATCTCAGAAACATTTATGTACCAACTCTACTTCCTATAGTTTCTTTTTTTCTTTCCAAATCATGAGGGCAGTTGGCTAACTAATTGGAATTTTACTACTTGCATCGCCATAGAAGCGCAAGACTGATGCACAAGGAATGCATGGTTGTATCTAACACAACAAAAACATTGATAAGAAGTGGCAAAAGTGTGTTTACTTTAAGAAGAAATGAATATTTATTGAAGAAAATGTTGGAGAAATGAGCTTCAAAAGTGGACAACTTTTCTGTGGCTGATAAAATCATCTTTCTTGGGTACTTACAGCACTGCATAAACCTTCTGAAGTTAATTATTAGGTAGACTCCTGGGCATGCATTTTCATCTGCATAGTTGAGTCTGTATAATATGGAATTATGCATCAAAAGACCCTTGGAAACTTGGTTACCAAAAGAAACTTAGATCTTTCAGGGTTGTTAGTTTGGAAAAATTAGCGTTTAGGTTGCGCCAGAGTCCTCTCTTTCTATAATCCTATTTGCTTTGGTAGCCAAGATCATGTTTCTATCTTCAAACTTTTCCTACACCGTTTGGATTGTTATACTTCTGAAGTATTCTTTTTGTTATGTTCTTTTGACAGTTGGTTACCTGATCATGTTACATTATTGGCTCGCTTCAGTGGGGAGCCATCACCTGTAAAATCGACGGTGACAAGAGCGGTTGCTGAGTTCCGGCGTACTCATGCCGATACATGGAATGTTCAAAAGGATTCATTTACTGAAGAGCAACTTGAGGTATCTGCATAGAACCATGAATGATCATGGATTTTCATTTAAGCTGAATAATAATATGATGCTTAATTTTCGTTTTGCAATTTTCAAATTGATGCTTGCAGATCCTGGCAGATACATCTTCATCATCATCATATTTTGCTTGATCTAGATTGCTTTCCGAGAGAGGGAGAAGACTTAGCGGAAATACAATGACTGAGAATAATAAGTGTTTATGATTTACGTATTTTCACCATAGTTTATAAAATGAAATTTTATTTACATTGATTCCTATAATCTTTTCCTCAAGAAGTTTATTCTTGCCCACAGTATTCTTTGTTGTTAAAGGCTTCTCTAAATATATGATTTATAAGATTATCAGACGGTATATATCCCATAAAAAACAATCTGTACTGTATATGCTCGATGCGTTCTTAATTTCTTTTTCGCCTTCGGATTCCTAGGCTTCCTATTTTCATCCTTCCATTTCTCATGTGACCTGTCTTGTGTCCCCTGCTGTACATGTGCTTCCAGTACGCATACTCTGGAGCCAGCCTCTTCATTCCCGAAGGATGATTGCCATGGGCCATACTGACATCTAGTACAGAAGCAGGGAAAACAACACAAGGTCCTGCAAAATTAGCCATGTTGCCCCGGTAGACTCCCACGGCTTATTCAAGGGTAGCATGTCAGTCCCTTCCCTTGTATACCCTTAATAAACTAAGTTTGATTAATGTTCTTAACTGTATCATCTTAGGGAGGAGGTGGAGCGTTTCATCTTTGAAACAGCTAGGCGCCGCTTCCTCTAGATGAGCCACATTTGGCGGAGCCAGTGTCGATCTCAGCCAAGAGGTGAGCCAGTGTCGATCCCAGCCAAGA
This sequence comes from Adansonia rubrostipa, assembly GCA_038381775.1. NCBI lineage: Eukaryota > Viridiplantae > Streptophyta > Magnoliopsida > Malvales > Malvaceae > Adansonia > Adansonia rubrostipa. Next base: position 337,795 of record JBBYHM010000021.1, on the reverse strand, counting down.
GGTGAGAGATGGGCGTTGTGGGTGACAGACAGGAGGATCAATACCCATGCCTGGAAACTTCTTTAGCTTGGTGTTCCCGTGATTTTTGATGTCATTGTCAGTCCCGTCAGTTATGTGAGCTGCAATCATTGAGCGGCTACAATGTGATGCCATTTTACACAAGCTAATTGCTTGAACCAAATAGGAATAAACCAGAATCCAACAGTGCTTTATCTGGTAAAAAGGAAAACTCCTAGGATATTTGATGAATCTAAAGTCTAATCCATTGCCAAATACGAATTGGCTTTGCCAACAGGCCAGTAAATAGAGTCTTCAATTTCAACCCTCATTTCCAGTGACCTCATCAGGATTTTAAGATTTAAACTTGGCAATCTCAAGTACCCAGAAAAATATTATAGAAATGGGTTTGAGGGTTCCGAGTTTTGTAGCCCATCGATTAACCTGGAAGAAGTAAAACCCTTTCGAGCTGCTCAAAACTCTTTCAAAGGAGAGGTTCCTTTTCAATTACCAACCTGCGAATCCATACAAATCACTCTCTTGCTGACAAGAAATCCCCAATTTTTTTAACAACGATATATATGTATAGCCACATCGCAATTGCACAGGCATATGCCGTTGAATCCTCTTATTCTGAAGATGACATTATAAGAAAGATTATTCATTTGATTCCAACCCTATATATGGTATAAACCCAATACCAGTTTTTTCTAATTTCCTGAAAAAGTATAAGACCTGTCAGTCACGACCCATGACTCGCAATTGTAATTTTCCACTTAATCTACTCACCAGCATAAATTTCTATACAAGAAAAAAATCCCAGACTGTATATGTGCCTCGTGTCTTCTCATGTCCAGAATCAATGAAGTTGTTTAGCTTAATCTTGCACTTATAAGCCCTTCAATCGACCCAACCAGGGCAAACAATGTGAGGGGAAAGCAAAGAATGTTAAAACTTTGAAGCAGCACCCACTTTCTTGACCAGGCTTCGATATTTCTCTGCTTAACGAACATCTGCACTGGAAAATATATTGATAGAGGCCAAAAGTAGATGCCTCCTAACACTCCCAAAACCTGGTTGAAATATGGGAATAACATGGCGATAGCTGTTGTGGAAGCAACAAATATCGTGCGGAAACACAGCCTGAGAAAATTTAATTTCAAACCCGGCACAAGTGGGAGTTTCAAGTTGAAATCATTGCGTATGAATCTACTGTCAGGAAATTTCTCAGAGATCCATTTTTCAACATTTGCAAATAGTGGCTGACTGTAAACCTGCCAAAAGGAAGCCATGGCCATGGAGACAAAAGTTAACACTCTTTCTGCTCATAAACCACCTTTTTCCTGACAAATTAGGCTGAAATTAATCATATCAGATGGTTAAACTTTCTAGTATAGCAAGATATCATTTTTTGCAACTGAAAAGTTTTAAGAACAATGATGTGTACCTGAACCAGAATGTGTTAATTATGTAATATCTAAGTAGTACCTGATATCCTCCAATTAGATGAAGCACAATGCATGCATTAGCAAAGTCGATTAGCCAATATGGTTCGAAGAATCCAAAACCTGTCAAGAGGTTCCCTGGTGTATCATCTCCGAAAGCTGCATATCCAAGTCCTCCACAACAGAGATAGAAAAAGGTAGTAGCAGAAATTGCTATTATCGAGGCTTTCTTCATTGTGTCCGTTTCAGAAGGAGGTGACTTTAAAGTATCCTTCAAGTTTTGAAGTTGTAATAATCGTTAGTTCAGCATATCACAAAGTCTTAAACTATCATCAAAGACCAAACAACAATATGAACTCATTATACAAGTATCAGACCTGTATCTCAATAAGAATTAGGGAGTATGGATAGGCGAATGCTATGTCTCCAAGTGCTTGAGATACCAGCCAGATTTTTTCAGCAGTAGTAGACGTTGAGACTCCTCCAATGGTACCCTTAACAAAACCGTTTCCTGCAATTTTAGTAACGGCAACATCGATATGATCTTTGTCGAGTTCCTTCAAATATTCTACAATGAGAAATGTATATCTAAAAATGCAGGTTCATCATTTTACCTGCAACTTTAGCAACGCCAAGTGCGAGACCAATGATAGAATAAGCGAAGGACATGATTGCAGCAACCACTGATAGCCATTGTATGTTGTGAAAATCAGGTATCTGAGATAGTATTAATTGAACAACTCCAAAAGCTAGCATATAGTGAGCATCTCCGAAATAACAATCAGCCTTATGCCCTTCTTCATGATAACAGTTCGATTTTTGAATTGCTCTGCATTCACAAGTGGAATGGTAGGGTCTTATGAAGATTGAAGAGGCAGTGACAACCAAAGCTATACCTTTTAAAGAGGAATATCAATAACAGCAACAGCAGCAGCAGCACCACCGTGTTTTGGCCGAACTAGCCCTTAGTAATTTAGGATCAAGGAGCAGTGGGAGTAAAAGGAAGGAACTTAACAACACACCTCAAGCTAATAGCAGATGTAATCGTATATGCTATTCCCATACCATACAAGCCTACTTGCAGAAAAAGGCCGCAAACTCTTGCATTATGTTTTCCTGAAAATCCATGTTAAGCAGCCAAAATTTATTACCAACAATCATAAATGTAGTCATTAACAGCACAGGCGAAGATATAGTTTTAGCAAGTATTTGCTTTCAATATGAGGTTCGCTATTTTCTTTTAATATCAACGGCATGGCTCTGGTGCATGATTGTGACTGAAAATTACTTCACTGGCCAGTGAAGATGAAAATGTTTTGCCAAATTCTGAAATATTATTTGACTGTTGGTTTCCATTTTTTTTTCTGTTTTATGTAAGAGATTATACCACTGTTGGGTTTTATATGGGCTGATTAGATTTAATTTTAAAGTGTTACAATGTTCTTGGAGATTCCTGATGCATATATATACAGATAAGCAGGCAACCGAAACTAGAAAGACTTAGAAATTGTCAAATAGCAGAAGAATGTGGCGGACAAATGGAAACTCGGGAAAAGGCTTGCGTGAAACAGTGAAATTTAATGATCTGGTTGTGGACACCTATGCAATTTATGATCAATCCAGAGATTCAACAATGATTATACTAGTCAAAGGGCCCCACATATCATAATCAGCATCAGCATGAAGTTTTCATGATCCTTATCGATCAGAAACATCTATCAATGAATTTACCTATGCTGAAATTAATTGTTTGAAACTTGTTTATCGTAAATTAAATTTTTTTTCCTTCTAATACAGGACATGATAAGGGCTTCCTTTCCATTCATGGATGGATTTTGTTTTCATTTATTTTTAATTTTTAGACAACAATTGCAATGAAAAGAAAAATCTTGCAGGACTGCAGAATTGTGAAGCAGCAAGCTTTTCAAAATTCAAATACAATCTACCCTTTTTCTTTGTAGGTTCGGCAATTCAATCTACCATTCCATATCTACCTTTCTTTTTCAAACGACCTTCAAAACTATAGGATCATGTCAAAACTGGATAATTAGAGGACATTTGAGGTCTATCAAAATAAATAAATGGACTTGATGATTATTGGAATGATTAAGAAGATCTTTTGAATCGATAATTAACTGTTAAATATAATCTCTCACCTAAATTGATGTTGACAGCGTCTATGTAGGAGCGATTTCTGAAGGGTCCGAGTTCAGGATCAGGAGTTTTATAGCAGTTGCAGAGAAGATATGTGGAAATGAAAGTGACTGATGCAAAGAGAAGCATAGCCAAAGGTCCTGCAATCCAACCCAGCTGAGCCATGCTCCATGCCAGAGATAGCACCCCTGCCCCTATGACCCCAGTTATAATATGTGCCACCGCCGTCCATACATTCCCTTCACCAAACCATCTCCAGTCAAATTCAAATGGTTTCATGTTAATGTAATCTCATACATATAAGAATCATGACATGACAAAATAATTCAGAAATGGGATGATCATGGTCTGTCCGGAAACAAATACTAGAACAAGGGAAGAACATACCAGTTCTATGGAGAGAATTATTG
>JBBYHM010000021.1:261833-285113 GCA_038381775.1 Adansonia rubrostipa | reverse complement strand
TCGAACCTACTAAAAATTTTTATGACCATAAATATGTATTCTTACCCATTAAAAATTTAGAATCCGATTTTATGAATTGGAGAGGCATATTTTTATGAGCACTCACATCTTAGTTATTGACTCGTATAGTAAAATTAAAACACGCATTATATATCTAAGACTACGTTTGATAATTAACACTGTGACCGTGAGAGTCCTTTTTTTGCCTGTCTTGAAATGTTCATTGCTTTCTTTTTGACCATCTCTAACATTACATTTTTACATGCTTATAAAAGAAGTTTTCTATTCAATTTCATCTCTCCTTTAATGTTGCTTAACTAGCCAGCCAGCCAAAACTAAAGCAGGTAAAAGGCGAACGTTAATGGGGTACAAAATGTAAAAAAGCTTCCCTCTGCAATCATTTGAATTGAGGGATCCAACGTTCCAAATTGGACCTTAGACTACTTTTGCCTCTTCTTCGTTTTGAAAAAAAAAAAAAACATATCCACAACGTATACTTTCATTTTTCCTTTTTTGCCTTTATTCCATGGAGGAATAATGTGCTTCACAATGTGTGAAATTGGGGCCAACAACAGCCCACCAAATAGAAAGATGTAATAAACAATTCGAAAAGCAAAACAAAGAAAAGTAAAGGGTTGAATTGGTATTTAATATTCTCAATTGAATCCATTGACATTTCTCACCAACTACCCTGATTTATTCGTCACCAGTCGCTAGAATTTTGCCATATTTTGGCAAAAATAATAACAATAGTAGTAGTTACTAGTGAGACAGTTACATCATGAACAAATGAAATTACTGATAAAATAAATGCCACAAACTATTTTGGTGTTAACTGGTAATTGGCTCCCAATACACGAGATGGCAACAAATGGTACCACTAGTTTTTGAAAAACAAAGCAACCCTAATAAATTGGCATTCTTCTTTGTCAGAGTGACCAAAAAATAATGAAGTTGAAAAGAATGAAAGAGTTGGCGATTGATTCCAACAAAAGAAACCCCAATACTATCCTTGGATTGAAAAATTAAAAGGTCCAACATTTGTGAATTTTCTAAGCCAAACTCTTGTACATATGGTGAATGTCACATTGGCATTGGCATGGCTAACTTGTCACTGAATACGTTGATTACTGTTTCCACGCTCATTTGAAATCAATGGCAAACGAATCATCACAAACACTAATCAAGAAATGTAATCAACGGTGTAGGTACATGCTTAAATAATCACAAACATTAAACAACATCATGTATATATTATATTCCAATTCCAAGGCTTTTTAAAAGCAAGTGGCTACCTCAATCACAGCACTTGTCACCGCTTTGATTTCACCTTCAATGAAGTCAAACAAAATCTTAATCTCACTCAATCCAATCCCAACCCCAATCCCATCATTGGTTTTCCATTTCATCGGTACTTAGACATGTACATACGTATACATCACTACACCGATAAAGTTTCTTCTAATTAATAGCATAAAATAACATGTTCTATTGATTTGATATACTTACCTAATAAGAGTACCTATAAACAAATAATAATTTTGTATTTGGTGCATAAATTTTTCTTTCAATTGTATGAAGACATAAATATGATACTAACATTTGTTATGGAAAACCTTTCAGTGCAATGTAAGTAATACTGTTTATGTACTTTGTCACACTTTCTTGTAAAAGTAATAATAAGAAAAGCTTATTGAATGATTTGTTATTTATTTATTTATTTATTTTCTGAAGTCTTTTATTAACTGAGGACACCAACGTTGGAACTTTGAATTTGAGGAGTCCGTTTTTAGTTCTATCTGTTCTTTTCCACTCTCTCTCACAAACAAAAATACATTGTATCGGTTGTCAGATATATAAAATATCTTTTGTTGGATCTATTAAGTAATTAAACTGATCGATCACCTTCAAGCCTTCAACTTATTTTCTCTCCTAGTTTTCTGGGTTTCTGCCACATCTTCAACACCCTTCAAAGGTTTAGTGTTCTTTGCATAAGCATATCTTGTTTGCAGAAAGAGATGGTTCTTTCTTCCATGTTTTTTATTTGTTTTCATTTTTTTTTTGCTTCTTTTTAACTACACTGTTATGAACTGTTTAATTTCCTTCCTCCTTCATCTTTTTGATTCTGGCTGTCTGCTTTTCCTTGTTACTACTACAATTTTCTTACCAACTTTTTCTTTTTGGATTGAACCTAAATTTCTTTACCACCTTTGTTGTTTAATGAACTTGGTGATAATGCAGACTTGACTAACATTGTTCTGATGCAATTCTACGCTTGTTGTTTCTTCATTTTTCCAGTGATCAATATCTTTTTCAACGAATCTTCTGGGCAAAGAACTGACGCAAAAATGCCACAGCAAATCAACTCTAATCCAATTTTCACTTCTCCTTCAAAGAATCTGAGAGGTTTAAAGGCTTTAGTTTCTAACTATGTTGAGGCTTCAAACACTGATGATGTCTTCAATGAAAATGAATTAGCTCAAAGAAAAGCTGAAGAAGCAGGTATCTTATCTCAACAACAATCCTTCAACATCTAAAGAGAACTCCTTCAATCAATGTCTGATCAGTCTACCTCTTTCATATTTGAAAAGAAAAAATATCTAATTTAGTTTCTTTGTTGTCTAAGTTCCCTGAGAAAGTTACTTCTTGTATTAGTATTATTTAACTGTGTTGTTGGGCTCGTAATAATTAGATTTCAAAAGAATGAAGAGAAAGATTATAAAAAATGAAAATAAAAAGATTATACGCTACATGATGATGATGCTGCGCGAAGTGCGGGTGATCCCATGGTTCTTAAAATGATTTGGTACTGATCCCATCATAGTGCTGATTTGGGTCCACATCATCGGAGAGTAAGGTCTAATTCTTGCTAACTAGTATTTCATAGTACTTGATTAAGAGTAAACATTCATCGGTTCTAAAGTTCTAATCCAAGTATTTGTACCTCTTTCCTTATTCCAAAAATACGGCTTGCTTTGTATAAAAAAATAGACCTACTTCTGCAAATCACTTTATTATTGGTGTAGGGTATTGGGACATTCCAACTAATTGTCAGTCTGTCTCTTTCCCTTTTCTTCTTTTCCTTTTTCTTTTCTCCTTTCTTCTTGGGGCTATATAGATGATGGAAATCAATTGTATTAACTTTTCAATGGGCAGTTAGTAAGAAATAAAATGGTAATTAAAAAGAATAAAAGGAACAAGGGCTAAAGTGGCAAACTGAGAGGGGAATGTGAAATATTTTGATATTGGAGATGAAATGACAGATGAGAATATTTAAGTTTTAAGACCCTTCTTCGGACAAACATGTCCTTTTGATGATTGAGGAAAGTGAGGTCCAGACAATGTAGCTAAAAGACTTGTTTTTTCTTTAACATTCTTTATTATTATCTACCAATTAAAGGTTTTTATCAACTAAAAATATAGGATAACTTGAAAGTATAGCATTACACCAGCGAGATGTCTGCAATGAGTTGTCAAGCAGGGTAGAATACTGAAGATCGCATTAGCTCAAAGTATTTTAGGAGTAGAAAAACTAACTGCATTAATCCTTTTTGTCAATCAGCTTCCAGGAGGTCTCAAGCAGCAGAATGGCTAAGACAGATGGACCAAGGTGCATCGGAATCCCTGCCCAAAGAACCCTCTGAAGAAGAGTTTTGCCTTGCACTTCGAAATGGGCTCATTCTTTGCAATGTCCTCAACAAAGTTAATCCTGGAGCTGTTCTTAAGGTTATGAATAGGAATGCTGTTGCTGAACTTAAATTAGTATTTCTTTCACAAACTTCATTGTGTTCTAGGACGATAAAAAAGAGCTTAAGAACATCTTTAATGTGCATAAATTTAGAATAATTCTATCGTTCTTCGAAATTGAACAGCTTCTGATTATGAAACTTGTTTTGTATACAGGTAGTGGAAAATCCAATAATCCCAGTCCAGTCAACAGAAGGGGCAGCACAGTCTGCGATACAGTATTTTGAGAACATGAGGAATTTCCTGGTGTCTGTAAAAGATATGCAGCTCTTGACCTTTGAAGCTTCTGATGTTGAGAAGGTTTGAATTCTCTTGAAAGGTGCTTTTTAAATGCATGAGTCATAATAAATTTCTGAAACTCAGCATTTCAGAATACATAATTAATATATTGTTTTTCCTTTGACATAATATAGCTGGCGTTAAAATTTTGCATTTAGTCAAAAAAGTAATCAAACTGAAGCCATAAATTCCAGGATTCCTCGAGAAAATCAAATGTTAAATTTCGTGGTCAATTGCAATCACATGTTACAAGGATGTGAATAATGGCAGTGTTTAAACAAGAGAACTTAGAAATGTACTAAAAATTGATACTTCTGGCTGGTCTACTTGGCAATTCAAATAGTTTAAGTTTCCCTATCAAATGTTTCTTTAGGAAGCTTATTTCTCTCGATTGATTCGAAATTTCCGCACTATCTGTGTTAGTATCTTGATGATTCTATCTCCGTCTAGTGTGCTTTTTTATGACTATGAAGGACTTGAATCGGCAGGGTGGCTCAATGAATAAAGTTGTAGACTGCATTCTTTGTCTGAAAGGATATTATGAGTGGAAGCAAGCAGGAGGAATTGGAGTTTGGAGGTATGGAGGAACTGTGAAAATCACAGCCTTCCCAAAAGGGTCACCGCCTTCCTTGGTTGGAAGTGAAAGTGCTGATGATTCTCTGGATGGATCAGAATCATCACAATATGAACAATTATTGGAGTTTCTCCATCTCTCTAATGAAGTCACGATCGAGGAGTCCAAAACTGCAAATGCGCTGGCTTTTCTTTTTGATCGCTTTGGGCTTTGGCTTCTGCAAGCTTACCTTAAAGAGAGCAATGGGATTGAAGAATTCCCCTTGAATACAATGGTAGGTAAGATCCATGCCAAGTTGTTGTTCAATGTTCAAATATTCTGTTTGTTTAAGAAATAGTTTACTGTCTAAACTGAAATGAAGCAATGAGTTGATTCTGCCTTATGTAGTCCGGTATGATTTATTGCTTAAACTTTGCAGTTAATAGATACATTAATCCGTAAGATCGTGAAGGACTTCTCGGCATTGCTTGTTCATCAAGGAACTCAGGTAATACAAACTTTCGAGTGCCACTGTCCCTGTTACTACCTATGCCTTGGAAAGCAAGTTACCGAGTTTTTCTTACAAGGTGAAGACCTTGCGGTCATTCTTCTTGGGCTGAAGCGATCTAATAGTTTCTTTGTCTGCTTATTCCAGCTTGGGCTGTTTCTGAAGAAACTCTTGAAAGCTGACATTGATTCACTATCAAAATCTGATTTTATAGAAGCCATCTCACTATATCTTGGTCAAAAGACTAGCCTGGCATCCAATGATTTCTCCAAGTTCTGCACCTGTGGTGGGAAACGTGATGTTATTCGCCATACTGTTAGTCAGTCAGCTGCTCATGCAGAACTTATTGATCTTCAGCAGAGAGAACTACAGGTTTGAAAATTTCCCCTTAAAACCAATATGCTATCATTTGTTAGCTTGTGAATGCTTCTAAACATACCTTAGACAACCGACATCCTACTTTCTTATGTTTTGTATCATTTTAGGACATTAAATTAGATTTTCAAGAAACAAAGCTCGAAGTCAAACAAATTCATTCGAATTGGGAGAAAGAACTTAAGAGGCTTGGTAAGAATCTATAACCTTGTCCTCCAGAGACTTTCCATGGTCATTTTACAAGTTATCGAATAAAATCATGAAACTGTATATTCTGCCCTTTTAGTGCATCATATCAAGGGTCTTGAAGTGGCATCCTCCTCTTATCACAAAGTATTAGAAGAAAATCGTATGCTTTACAATCAAGTCCAAGACCTCAAAGGTTTGCACTTTTTTCTTTTCGTTACTATTTTTCATGTTAGATACATAAGCTGAATTTAAGCTTATTATGAATGGGAGTTTACTCTTTGTACGGCTTTCAAACAGGAACAATAAGAGTCTACTGTAGAGTGAGGCCCTTTTTGCAAGGCCAAACAAATGGACAATCGACTGTAGATTATATAGGAGAAAATGGAAATATCATGATTGTCAATCCTTTAAAGCAAGGCAAGGCTGCAAGAAAAGTATTTTCGTTTAACAAGGTGTTTGGACCAACTGTCTCACAAGGTTTTTTCCTATTCCATAGAGTTAGTCTTTATTATCTTTACTTCTTTGTTCTTATATTCATATCATGATGATATAATGTGCAGAACAAATATATATCGATACTCAACCGCTGATTAGATCCGTCTTAGATGGCTTTAATGTTTGCATCTTTGCATATGGACAAACTGGCTCCGGAAAGACATACACAATGGTATATTCATCTACTCTATTTGCGCACGCAACTGCACAAGGTCTTTTTCTCTTTCCTCTCATCTTGGTTTAATATTTGCAATTCTTTTTGTTTGTTCTTCATAGAGTGGGCCGGATTTGACTACTGAGCAAACATGGGGTGTAAACTACCGAGCTCTGCGTGACCTGTTTCAAATATCCAAGGAGAGAGTAGACTTTGTTAAATATGAAGTCGGGGTGCAGATGATTGAAATATACAACGAACAAGTGAGAGATTTATTAGTCATGGATGGCTCTAATAGAAGATATCCTTTCACATTTATATTTTAGTTTACATAGCTGAACTAAAATTTTATCAGCACTATCTTATTTTTGTCTAAAAATTGTGTAATTTCTATCTTTGGGGTCTAGTTTACCTTAACAACCTGTACATTGGATATTCGAAACAATTCTCAGTTGAATGGCCTAAATGTGCCTGATGCAAGTTGGGTTCCAGTTTCGAGTACTCAAGATGTTCTCGACTTGATGAGAACTGGCCAAAAGAATCGTGCTGTAGGTGCTACTGCTTTAAATGAGAGAAGCAGCCGTTCTCACAGCGTTTTGACTATTCATGTGTATGGAAAAGAATTGGTCTCTGGATCCATTCTCAAAGGTTGCCTGCATTTGGTGGATTTGGCTGGGAGTGAGAGAGTGGAAAAGTCTGAAGCCGTAGGTGACAGACTGAAGGAAGCTCAACACATCAACAGATCACTCTCAGCGCTCGGTGATGTCATCTCAGCTCTTGCACAAAAGAGTGCACATATTCCTTATAGAAATAGCAAGCTTACTCAAGTATTACAGGATTCTTTAGGTATATATGTGCCTACTTTAAGTCATTCAATAATCTGAAATACGTGAATCTTCTTTAGTTGTTCTTATTTTATTCCTTATATGTGATAGGTGGGCAAGCTAAAACATTAATGTTTGTACATATAAGTCCTGAAGCGAATTCCATTGGAGAGACAGTTAGCACACTGAAGTTTGCTGAGAGGGTTGCTTCCATAGAACTTGGGGCGGCTCGATCCAACAAGGAAACTGGTGAAATCCGAGAACTTAAAGAAGAGGTGAAATCTTAAATTTTCACACGTAATTCTTATATATTTTTCATGCAAAAATTGTCTTCTGCATTATTCAACATTTTTAATTTTTTTAAAAAAAATCTGTTTTAGATATCCAATCTTAAACTTGCGTTGGAAAAGAAGGAAGCAGAACTAGAACAACTGAAAGGTGGAAATGTTCGAAGCACGACTGAGTCTCAAAGAGGAAGAGCGGTTTCGCCTTTCCATATTCCTAGATATGGAATGTCTACCAGCATTAAGCCTGAAACGTCTCAGAGAGCTGGTGATGATAATAGAGTCTCTGAGGTAACTGAAAACATATTGGAAGTTACTTCAAAGTTCAATTACTGGATTAAACTTCAGGATTTTGCCGAATAATGAATGTTATTACATCTATTTTCAGGCCAGAAGCTGCTCTTCAGGTAAGCAGAGGAGGTCAAGATTTCCATCTGCATTCGCAGATAAGGAGACGTTGCCAAAGATGCCTATTCTAGCTGAAGAGAGACTAGCAAGGGTGGTAAAAGCAAGGTCACCGTCCCCTCCTGTTAGGAGGTCCTTGTCCACTGATAGAGGAGCCTCAACAAGAAGCAGGATTAAGGCTGACACAGTTGACAATCAGCCAGTCTCAAAAGTACTGTTTCCGGCTAGAGTACCTGTTAACAAATCCTTTGCCACAACAACTGTGATACCATCAACAGATAGCAACTCCTCCAGGGTTCATACAAGTTCCCAAGAGACGGCCAAACAAGATAATATCTCAGATGCATTATACAATCTCCATAAACTTAGCACTAGGAAAGTCCATTCGGAACATGAAGACGAGCAATTTAGGCAAGCCCTTAATGTTAGACAAGGTGGAATTCGGAAAAGCAAAGCTGAGAGCAGGGCTAAAATAAAGCAGCAACTGCCAGCAAGACTTCAGAAAACTGATGTCGCAATGACATTGCTTTCTGAAATGGATGCTGGTGAGAAAGTAGAGGAGCCTCAAAAAAGTGACTTCTCTGAGCCTGAAATTGAGCTTTCGCTTGTTGGCTCTCCTGTGCATGGTGCCTTGAAGATGAAGAGGCTTCGACAGAACTTCTCAAGGAATTCACAGAATCTCGAACCAAGGTATACTCAAATGTTTTCTTTTACCAAGGGGCTAAGACCTGCCATAATATGTACAGTTTCCATTTTTAAGTTAAGATTTAGCCTCATTTCTAGTTCTAATAAATACAGCAGGAGATTAGTGCAAGCAGCAGAACCATTGCTGTGAGAGAAAACTGACAGAATTCCGAATGGTGTAAGCCGCCAAGCAAAGGAGGGAAGGAACACTTTGGTGCCTGAATTTAGAAGGAGCCAATCTTCACCTCGCGGGAAATTTTTGGTTTTGCCTTGAGGATTCTACAGCATATAGGAATTAAATTCTTGGTCTTTGATATATTTTTTAAGTTTTGTACAGTGAGTATTCAGGTTGGTCTTCTGGGTTGGTTTTTCAAAGGATATTGTTGATCAAGATGTCATTGGAGCTGATTATGTGTATACTTAAAAAATTTATATCGTTTAATTTTATTTGATTTTCTCTTCTTCCATCCAAGGCAATCTTGCATGAGAGAATGCCTCTATAATCATAGAATATCTGCAGTTATCAGGTCAAATTTGGGAACAAAAGGAAATAGAAGAGAAAAGTCGAAAATGACTAATGGAAGGAAAGGAAAGAAAAGGAATCGACCAAAACAGGCTCTAGGTAGCAGCGAGGGAGCCAATGACTATTTATATATAGCTGATATGGATAAATGACAACTACCTGTGAACTCAAGGATACCTTCAAACACAACAAATATAAAGCTACCAATTCTATAAATTTCTTATTTGTTTAAGGCATGGGACATTGCAAGTGATGGTGGAAATCATGGTTCCATGCTGGTGTAAAGCATTGGAGAACTTCTTCAGGAATTGTAAAATCTTGAACCAATTCTGCCTAGCTAGTTATGAGTAAATGCAGCATTTCATTCAGGGAAGCAATTGCAGGCAGGCCAACACATTAATGCCAGAAAAATGTTTTCACCATATGGAATCTCTTTTTATTATTATTATTATTATTATTTTGGACTGAAGAAATTCAACGAAGATATTTTTTGCCTTTGGTACTTTTCACTGTGAGTGTTCTAGTTGGACTAGAACCATGAGACTTCATTTTCTAATAAAAACTCTGCTAGAATTTTCGAAAGGGCCACTGTATAAGATGGGATTCGGCAAGAACTTCCTCCACTTATTAGTCAAGCCTAATGAGCTTTCCCTTGTACAAAAGAAATTGTCTGATCTACAGACGTATCTTGGTGGTTTGATTTAGTTTTCTGTCACATTCATTTGTAAATGACCTGTTCTGCCCTATTCTTTTTTTTTTTTTTCCTGTTTAAAAGGATCTTGCTCGAAATAAAGAAGGGAGGGAATTTTTATGTCCTTATTATTATTATTATTATTATTATTAACTACGAGTGGAAAAAAAGACAAATATTTCCATCCATTTATTTGTCAAACAAAATACCATATAACTGTTTCTTCTATCCTTCCTTTTTTTTTTTTTTTTGCAAACAACCTTGTGCACAAATGTTCAGGTATTGCCAAATTTAGACTTTCGTTTCAATGGATTTTAACTAACTTGTTCAATGGTCTATAAATAGTAATAATAGAGGAAAACCAGAAACTTTTCTGTTTAAGATTGATAGATATTGACAACCTCAACTTAGATGTAAATTTTCGCAAAGCTAACTTCCCTTGTTACTAACTCCAAAACCACTAGTATGGAACCATTTCCTGAACTCATATATCTGCAAATTTTCAAGCCAATAATTCTTGCAGCCCAACATATCAGTTTCAATATATGCAAATTTCATAACTGGGTGTTGTTAAATTCTGTAATAGACAGATTTCTCACATTCAATCATTTTCAAGAATACGATCATTTTCAGGCATTCAGCAGTCTCGGAATAGCCATTTTACAAGTACATTTTACATTCAGCCAAAATCTGAGGCCAAATATCTCCACCATTTCATGCAGAAAAGAAGGTAGATGTGGATCATATCCAGATAAAGCAGGCGCATTAGGTTTAATTAGGAGTTGACAGGCCTCTCATCAAGAATATGAGTAGTATATTTTCTTTTTTCCTTGGTCTAGGTAGCATCAGAGTTGATACGGATTTTGGTAACAGCTGCAAGAAGCCTGCTCCCAAGGCTTAACAATTTTTGACAAGTTTGAAATACCAAACAACCAAGCGTCTATGGAATCAAATTGTCAAAACTTGTCAAAAGCCTTAACAATGTTAAATAATCCGGAAGGAGCTGCATTACCTAACATTCCAAGGCCAGCACCATCAATGGAGAAACACAAGGAGAACCAGTCAACAGCAGATAATATTGCACAATGCTCAGTCACCTCCATCTACCGTGCCGACATTGCAGACTTGTATCGCAAAGTAACAGCCACATGGTGCAAAAGCCTTGCTAACCATTCCTTTACTATCAACGTAGAAAATCATTCTAATGATCAAAGTCATTGTACCTGCAAGATTGATTTGAAAGGATGGCAATTTTGGGGAAGAAAAGGTCTCAAAAGCTTGGAAGTAGATGGCAAAAGGGTAGACATTTACTGGGATTTTCGACAGGCAAAGTTCTCCGGTAGCCCTGAGCCCTGCTCAGACTATTATGTTGCAATTGTGTCCGAGGAAAAAGTGACATTAGTTCTAGGAGACAAGAAGATGGATGCTTTTAAGAGAACCAATAAAATACCTTCCTTGATAGATCCTACCTTGATGTGCAAGAAAGAGCATATTTGTGGGAAGAAACTATTTTGTTCCAAGGCTAAACTAGGTGAGGGAAAGCAGGAGCATAACATTATGATTGAGAACTCTCTATCTGGTCCTGATGATCCAGAAATGTGGGTTACCATCGATGGCACTGCCATGATTCGGGTTATGAACTTGCATTGGAGGTTTAGGGGAAATGAAATTGTCACAGTGAACAAAACACCAGTACAAATTTTCTGGGATGTGCATGATTGGTTATATAATACAACAGGCTCAAGCCATGGTTTGTTCATTTTCACGCCAGGTGAACCGGATTCTCCGGAATGTAAAAACTCCATCACCGGTGATGATGGTTGCAACATATATGATTCACCGAGGGAAAACCAATCAAATGTTCCAAAATTTTGCTATGTTTTATACGCTTGGAAAACTGAGTAGAACCCCATTTTTATATAACTGCATTGCCTTCCATTGTGGAAACTGTAAACATGTGTAATCCTTTGGTCTTAATCTCGAGGTTCAATCTAATCTTCTTTAGTTAATTTGTTTTATGCTAGCATGAGACTTTGCAAATAAAAATTTATTATTACCAATGGATTTTTTAAAAACGTTTTTTTATTAAAAAAAAGTAAAATAAATAATAACCTTAATATTGTATTTTGTTGTTAAAAGTTTAGTTTGAGTACATAAATAAATTATGTAACTAAGTTGATATCACTTTGATGATAGCAATCGGGTCAAAAAATTGTATGTATGGATAATTGGGAATGATTGTCCTTTTCAATGCAAGATCTTTTATTTAAATTTTTTTTTTTTTTTTAACTTCAAAACAAAACTCGGTTAAAACGAAGGTGCGTCGACAGCTTAGGGATTTGGAAAATTTAACAAACTAAAGCCCTAAACTTGAAATTAAGATTCTGAAAATGTCGACTTTTGCGGGTAATCTGGGCTTCAAAATCTCATCCAGCCTTCGGTTTCGAGTTGTCTCAATCCCCTGGTAAGCTCTCCTACTCCAAATTTTGGGTTTTTCTTTTCCCATTCTCTGTTTGTTTCCCAGAAAACTGAAGTAAGTGAAGCAAAATTGGTACTTTGGGAAAAAACCAGTTCATATATGAAGTTAATTGCGTGCTTAAGACTTTGAAAACGATAAACAGGCCATGACTGTTTGTGTAATTGAAGGCTATGATTTTATGGTTTTGTTCTAAAGCTTTGATTTTTCAGGGTGAATGGAAACAAGGCAATATTTTGTTTGAAAGAGAGGGAATATAGTTCATCAGTTCCAGTAAGGTATATACCTAAGAAATCTTTGGAAACTGAAGAGCCAGAAACTTCTCCACATGCAAAGGGTTTGAGAAAGAATGACTCTCATGAAAGTTCTGCTTCAAATACATTTCGAAGAAAGGGCTCAAACAGTAGGAGCAGTACTATTGATACAAAGTCGCAAACACGAGGCAGGATGACCAAGAAAAATGTATTATATGATGATGTTAAACAATGTATGCTGAATTTTCAAGGACCAAACTTTTATATTTTAATTGGTTTGAAAGATAGTGAACACGTTGTAATATGTAATGCTTGTGGATTGCTATTGGGAATTGATGGTTTACAGGACTTATGTATGCAAAAACGGGTAAAAGTTTTGGAGCATTGCGGACGAAGTGGTTTTTTGAATCGTTCTATGTCCATTTATAGAATTTCACACTGGTAATATAGGTTAGGGCTATTGATGACCTTTTAGATGGAAACACTTACATGTTACTAAGTTTAGTCCTGCTAGTGTCTTTGGATTTGTGAAAATTGTGACAAGATATGGTTTAAATCATTTATCACACTCTCTATTTGTTCTGTAGACAATGAAATAATGGAGGAGCCCATAAAGGTGGTTGAGGAGATGCCTCAAGGACAGGATATTAATGGAAAGAATGTGCTACAAGTTTGCAAGAGAATGCCGGATGCTGAGAAGTTGGCAATTGAATTACTTGCAGCAAGGTTAACTTATTACTATCCCTAGCTTTATAACCGTTGTTTGTTATTTCTCGGATGTGAAATTCAGCTATTATTTCAATATGTTGCTTGTTCATTTTTAATTCATTTCATTAGTTCTTCACTGAATGCAATCTTCTTTTTCTGCAGAGCATTTACAGCAGTTGAACTGAGAAAGAAACTTCTTGGGAAGACATTCCATCCAGATATTGTTGAGAAAGTGATTAGTGATTTCCAGAATAGGTTTGTGAATTATACTATTATAGGGAAAGGCATCATATTGACTATTTTCTGTTAGCTACTATTTTGAGGGCACCATATTTGGTTCTAAATGTAAATTGGTTTTGCAATTACAATCTATTGGGTTATATTTGCTTCTCCGACATTTGTAATTTTGCTTTCGATTTTATTGCATGTTAAACAACCAATTGACTATTTTAGTTTATTGTAGAGGTTTGATCAACGATGGTTTGTACGCAGAAGCATTTTCTCGATCTAGATGGTCTTCATCAACCTGGGGACCAAGGAGGATCAAGCAAGTAAGCAGTCCTCTTTAAAATTAAAATTTTCTAGTAATTTCTTTCAGATCGTAAAAGTTTAAATGCATGTACCTTAAATCGTACTGTTTTCATAAACGAATGGGATTATTTTTGCTTGATAGTAGAAAATTTCTCGGAAATCACTGTTTCAAGTGGCTAAGAACTTGGAACTTATCTCAAGGTCCTTTCCTTTTTTCAAATTAAAAAGAAAGCAGTTAGTTATCTGAATATGCAAATAAAGAAAATCCCAGTGAAAAAAATGGCTATTGTTAGAGTTAGACTAGAAATATATGATTATTAAATTAAGTCCTATACTTATAGTGTTGGCTTCTTGGAAGTTGTACGAAGCCAAAGAATTATGTACAAGGAACTTGCTGTTTGTATAGATCATATTATTTTTGTTAATAATATCTAGCTTCAGGGTTCTATTTGTAATTTAGCGAAGAAAAGACATGGAAATAGCAAAGGAAAAGAGGTTTATTTGTTGATTTCCGACATTTGTTGTTTTTGAGCAAAAATTTTTGACTCGAGTTATGGAATGTTGAATCAGGCGTTGTTCAGGAAGGGAATAAATGAAGCTGATGCAGAAAACGCATTAAAATTGGTGTTTGAAGGTCCTGCTGGTGATTCAAACGATGATCAGGAATCCCCACTTGGTTTGTCAAAGCTTTCGATGGATCACCTATTTATTCAGGCCTCCAAGCAATGGCTTCGAGGTCGAGATGTTCCCAAAGAGACACGCAAGTCAAGGATTGTTCGGTGGCTTCAATATCGTGGCTTCAACTGGGGTGTAATTGGTTCCATAGTAAAGAAGTTAGAATCTCAATATCCTCCCTAAAGCACCAAAAGGAACTCAATTATGTTACTGGGGACTTTAGATTAGGTTTAATACTCATCATTTGAATTTTGAAATGCATTTTGGGAAAAATAAGGATAGGATCGCTTCTTTGAAATGCCAACGCCAATAAACAACTCACCGTAGCTCCTAACTGCACCAAACTTCATGTTGCATAAACCTACAATATTGCCCCCTAGACCCTAGTCAAGATGTGATGAGGTTAACCTTTGCTACTCTCCTAGGAAAAGCAAGACTGGATCCACCAAATTTACACTGAAGAGAGGGCCTGCATATATTTATTTGCTGCAGATATCTATTCAAAGGAATTTTCCTTTTATGTTCGTGTATCGATCTTCTCTAAGGCATCTTTTTGTGGAAGAAAACTTAGTAAATAAAACTAACTACCACATACACACATACACAAACATATATCAACTTATAGATGAATTCTCGATTAAAAACTTGTCAGACAAAATAAGAAGGTTGCTAGAATTCACCATTTGGTGGATGTGTTTCTTCTGTTTGTTGTTTTAGAAATCTCGAGACAATAACATCAATATTGAGACAATGGTAGTAGCCTCTGCGAGTGGAGCTGCATTATCCTAATATCCGTGGATCTAAATTCTTTTGCAGATTGGAGCACTATAATTATGGAACAGTTATTTTGTTTTTCTACGTATATACTAGTATAATTGCCTTGCTGCTGCATGTGCTCCAGATTACGACATCCAGAGTCTCCCAAACCTAGTTTATTTTGCCTTGTGAAGGCTTTTAGATTGCTGGAAGTAAAGTCCTTTTCAGACAGCACATGGACATGTGATGTAGGTAACGTGGGACCATGTGAGCACAGTTGTTAAGCCAGGTTCAGTATATATATATATATATATATAGAGAGAGAGAGAGAGAGAGAGAGAGAGAGAGTATCTTTTTCTTGCAATAAATTCTAATTGCATAAATCCAACGCCAACAAATCATTGTTCCAGCTTCTACTACATGTCCTGCTGGAGTCATCTCTCAATTTCAATTCCTGACAATGGCCAGCTCTAGTCCCAACACATCCCCCTTTTCTGTTTTTACTTTTGGTTACATTTGCTAAGATACTACATTAAGTGAAAGCTAAGTAATTAATTATTGCAATCTACGGGACCAAATATAGCAGAAATTACAACTCAAAATCCCCCATTAACATTTCCCACTACCATGTCCAGTGCTGATGCAGCATAGATTCTTCTATGGACTATGAACATGTCATCTATCACATGGCTACAACTTGAAACCTCTGCCTGATAATTGGATCGAATCATCGGAGAAAGCAAACGAGCAGTTAGAAGATCCTTGTTGAACTATTATTCTAGATGGAGTTGATGTCCGAGGGGCTGTTAAGGCTCCCTTTAAAATGTCAGTTTCAGACCTTAAGCTCTCAAGGTGACGAATTTCTTTAAGCATTGCCACAACATCTTTCATCATCGGACGATCGTCAGGCTGGGTGCTGACACAGAGGAATGATACAGCTAGTGTCTGTAACATTTCATGCTTGGCAGGGTCAGCCCTCCCTCTAAGCTTTGGATCCAGAATTTCAGATGGGTCTCGCTTGCTAGCCAAATGATCCCGAACCCATTGAACCAAGTATGCACCCCCTGGCAAAGTTGGGTCTAACGGATGCCTTCCAGTTAGTACCTCTAACAGGACTACACCAAAACTGTAGACATCACTTTTCTCTGTGATACGTTGCATTGTTGCATGTTCTGAAAGTAACCATGACAGATCAGAAACGATTAGCAATTTATATGAATGAATTAATTGAAAAGATTAAAATTAGCAATCTGATTAAAACTTGATTGGGAAAAAGGAAATACCTGGAGCCATGTATCCATAAGAACCCGCTAGGTGTGGTCTTGGACTTGATTTGGAAAGTTTATCATCGTCATTACTATTCAGAACTCTGGCTAACCCAAAGTCAGCAAGATAAGGTTCATAGCCAGCACCTAATAAGACATTCATAGCCTTTACATCACCATGCAAAATTGCAGGCACACAGTCATGGTGCAAGTATGCAAGGGCATGTGCCACACCCAGCACAACTTCATATCTAGCCTCCCAGTCAGCTCCTCCCTTACTGGCACCATGAAGAAGTGAACTCAAACTTCCGTTTGGAAGATAATTGTAGAACAGCAGTTTCAAATTCCTGTTTAAACCCCAACCAAGAAGCCGAACAATGTTTCTGTGTCTGATTGAGCCTAGAGTCTCGATTTCAGAAGTGAATGCACCAGACTCTTCTGGTGACCACATCTTCTTCACTGCTAATGTTTCCCCATTCGGAATCATCACCTTGTATACAACCCCAGAGCTCCCAGTGCCAATCACGTTAGCCGAAGTTAAATTGTCGACAATATCATCAATTGAGAAGTCTAGCTTCTGATACAGGGTCACTTCCCAATTATCATCTTCCATGAGGCCATTGTTAGCAAACCGAGCACGAAGTAACATGTAGATAGCCAGTAGTACTAGAACTGCACTGGCACTAATAAGGATGGACATAGCTAGCTTCACTGCTGGTCTAGCATGCCTTGCATGTTCAAGATCAGCTGAAGTTACAACCTCATTGGAGATGTAGAGGCCTTTGTTTGATTCAAGGTCACTCAGTGGGAGCTTTCGGAAAAATGGTGAATTTGGCAGTTCACCTGAGAACTCATTGAAGGAGACGTTAAGGGAAACAAGGTTTTGTAGACTTGCAAGGACATCTAACTTGCCAGTGAATTTGTTGTGGGAGAGGTCAAGTACTGCTAGCTTGCTAAGACCGGAGAACTCAGATGGAATTTCACCGGAAAATTGATTGCAGCTTAGATTGAGAGAGATTTCAAGTGCCGGAATCTGGCCTAGTTCCTTTGGAATTTCACCAAAGAATCCATTGTCACCCAGGTTTACCAACTGGAGCTTGCTGCAGGACAATATCTCAGATGGAATTCTTCCAGAGAGTTGATTCTGTCCCAAATTAAGCTTAGTCAATTGAGTTAAGGACCCAATACTCTGAGTCAGTTGACCTGTAAGCCTGTTGTCTGAAACGTCCACGTACTGTAGGCTTGTAGGCAGAGTATCTGGCAAAGAACCAGTGAGTCCATTTGAATGGAGGTCAAGAAACTCAAGGTTTTGACATCCAGATATTGATGGAGGAATTCCTCCAACAAGACGATTCTTGCTCAAGTCAACGAAATTCAAGCCCTTCAGATTTCCAATCTCTGATGGAATTGTTCCTGCAAGTCTATTGCCATTTAATCTTAACCTGCACATATTGGGGCAGTTTCCTATATCTGGCGGAATAAAGCCGGATAAATCGTTGGAAAGCAGCAGTAACTTGGTGAGATTTCTCAAACCGAAAATGTCTTTTGGGATTGAACCAGAGAGGCTATTATAGGATAAATCAAGTGCCTGAAGATCCTGGCACTGAGAAAGACTATCTGGAATATTTCCTGTCAGCTTATTTTGCCAGGCAAAGAATAGAGTCAAGCTCTTTACGTTGCCGATGTCGACAGGAATCTCACCAGAGATGGCGTTGTTGTCAATTCCCACGTGAGTCAGCTCCGTGCAATTTGAAATTTCAGAAGGAATTGTACCTGATAACTGATTAACACTCAATTGAAGCTCTTGGAGCTTCAAAAGTTTTCCAATACTTATGGGTATGCCTCCTGTCAGAAGATTCACAGATAAATCCACCACAGTTAGCTCCGTGCAGCTTCCAAGCTCATCCGGGATGGTTCCAACTAAGCTGTTCTGCCACAATAGCAGATTCTGAAGCTTTCTGAGCTGGCCAACTTGCCTTGGTATCGGACCGGATATAGAATTCTGATACAGGTAAAGATTTTGCAGCTCACTGCAATTACCAATCTCTTCAGGGATAGGACCTGATAACAAAGAAGTGTAAATGGCTATGGTTTGAATTCTTTTCAGCATTCCAATTGATGAAGGAAGATTGCCGGAAATGCCAGTTTCGGCGAGGCCTAACATGACCAAGTTGGTGCAATTTCCAATCTCCCAAGGCAGCTCACCCTTGAGATTTTTATTACCACCTGCTCGAAAAACTTCTAGCTTTCTCAATTCTCCGATGCTCTTTGGTATTTCACCACTGAGTTGATTGTCATAGAGTGTCAGGTAAACAAGGCTGGAAAGATTTCCTATTCCTGAGGGAATTTCACCTTCAAGAAAGTTCGTGTTGAGAGACAAACTTTGCAATTTGCTCAGCCTGCAAATTTCCAGGGGGATTTCACCTGAGAGAAAATTGTCACTGAGATCAATAAAGTTGAGCTCATGATAATCCCCAAATTCTTTAGGAATTGTGCCAGTGAGATTGGTTGACGAAAGTATAAGAGTCTTCAAAGACTTGAGAGACTGAAAATTTGAAGGCAGTGAGCCTAGCAAATCTATTCCTTTCAAGCTTATCTCGACTACGTCGCCTCCTGAGTTGCAATGAATCCCAAACCAGTTGCATGCAGTAGGGTCCAATGAACTCCATGATTTTAATGCATCTGTGGTGATGTTTAGGCTGTTCTTCCATGTTAAAAGAGCTTGCCCTTGCTCATCAATGCAGTAACAACGATAGAAGAAAAGAGAGCTTATTGAGAGAAGTAAGGTGAAGGAGAAGATATTGGAAGAAAGCAGAAGATTCCTTAGAGTTGCAGGCATTGCTTAGAGAAGAAAACAGGTGATCTGTTTTGGGATTGTAGAGGGTGGAACCCCATGTTTTGTTTATAGAACAAAAGCTGAAGATCTGGATCCAAGTGCACCTTCTTTTTTTCTATTATTATTCTAATAGTTGTAGTTGTTAATTAAGAAATGGTGATGCAGATGGACTTCTGATATTAATTAATTGCTCCTTTTCCCTTTTTTTCACTCTTTCTGTTAATCTGGCTATTAAAAAGAAAGGTTATTCTGATATTCTTCCCATCCTATTCCTTTATTAAACTTTGTGTTTAAGCTTTTTTACTATAATTTACTGTCAGAATTCGGAAAGGACCCTGGTGGATGGCCTGAATTTCCCTTTTCAAAGTTAAATTATCTGGTTTCCCCTTTTATAGTCATTAAATTGACAATTGTCCAAACTCTAAAAGGCAGTAAAATTTTTCCTCCAATTTATGTCAATGAAGTATTATAATAACATTTACAGCCTTACCATCTGGTTAATGAATTATTTCAGGGAAAATGTTAGCTTAGAAATCAAAACCAGACAGACAGAATAACCATAGAATGTTTTAGCTTCAAATCAACAGCATAATGTCTTCTTTTAATGAGCCAATCCAAGAAAAGTGGTCCATGAAAATTTAAGTGGTCATAATTGACTAGCCAGCCATGTGTTTGTTTCCGGCAAGAGTTTCAGTTGCTTTTCAATGATTTAAGAAGCTCAAGTACAGATTTTTTTTCCTTCTCTTTTTGAATGAGTTATAGATTGACGTTTTGCTTGTTCAACAAATTGTAGAAAACCCAAGTTTTTACCTCAAGTGAAATGTTAGAGCACTTAGCCAATCTTGAAATGCAAACTATTTGAAGTTTTCAACCGGTTTTTTATTTTTTTTTTCCCTAATCTTAGATTAGATTTTTCATGTTCTTTCACTAGGATAAATCTATGGGGATTTTTCTTTGTCAAAGCTCAGTTAATTTGTGTCACAATTCTGGGATCTGGATTATTATCACTGCTGAATAAAGCAAGGTAAATGTTTAGTGAGTTTAAAAAAAGAATTGATTAAGATCTAATTTGATTGGTTTATAGTGGCATTAGAACAGTGAACAGCACATGGAAGTAAGGAATTATGTGAGAGAACTTGAGATTTTTTTTAATCTGCAACTCAGGACAAGCTGTCGGGTAGTCTTTGCTGTAAAAGATTAAGAAAACAAGGAAATGATGTACCTTGGCCTTGAGTGAAAGGGACAACCTCACCAACTTATCACTTCTCGCTTGCTAGTATTTTTCACCATCATCAGAACTAAATTTAACCTATTCATTAACAAAACAAAAGTTCCATACTATTCATACTTCTCATTTTCTGTACTAAATGTAGAACAAGATATTTTAAATATACTAAAAAATTAAAAAAATTAAGTATACCATTCAGATATTTGAACACATATTTATATCCGATATTCATATCCGAACCCGGATAACATTACTTCAATAAGATTTAAGATGAAGAGGTTAGTCCTCAATTAGTAATTAGAATCAAAATTATGGGGTTTCTTTTCTTGAAAAAAATGTGGTGAAATGTATATTTATATAGTGAATTATCATTGATATATATATATATTATGTAAATAACATAAACTTCATCTTCCAATATATTTATTGACTGATGGAGACCATTCCAGGGTAGAAATTAAAGAAACACTACTATTTTAGCTATACTGTATTGATGAATGCCGGTGTACCCTTTAATTTGACCATAGATTCTTACCCATTTAGTGGTGAATAATGGAACCCATGATCTTCATTTCATTTGTTAAGGAAATGGTAGATATATACTTTTTATCTTCAGCTACCAACTGCCAACTTCTCTCAAAATATCTATATGGTCAATGCATAATGGTTAATATTGGAACTTGCTTTTTCACAATTTCTGGCCAGCAGAGTTGATTGATTCATATGACATAATAATCCAGGGAGCCAAAAATGGAGGGAGGGATGCAGGAGGGAAAATGGGTTTTCTTCTTTCTTTTTCTAAAAAAAAAAAAAAAAAAAAAATTGGAAAAGAGAAGATAAGATCTATGAAAGATAGATATTAATAAGATAAAACTAAAGGGAAACAAAAGTGAGAAACACAAAGAAACTCAAACATAACTTTATTGATTCATACAATCATTGTTAAAAGATATTATCTAAAAAATTTAAATTTAAATATAAGAGTCTATCTCTTTTTATATAAAAAAAATGACAAATACAACATTAAAAGAAGAGACAAAGGGCAGCCAATAAAACCCATATGACAAATTAAGATGGTCCCTCTAAGTCCAATCTCTACCTTTAGTTGTTAACTTTTGTTGGGTGAAACTCAACTTGGAGAAAGTTCTTGTCTTGGAACGAAAACAAAATGTTATGTTTGTAACATACTATTATATTTGTATAACGCAACTCCAATGGGGCATCATTTCATTTTATCCACCTTTTGATAACATTAATTTTAGTCCTCAATGGATTGGTTCAAGTTTCAAATATAATCTCTTTCACTCTTTTAACAAAATTAAAATCTTGCTTCAAACCTTAAGATTTTTTGGTATGAACATGTATTAATCCTTATCTATTGTGATTCATATCATTCAATTACCCTTATTAAATCAATTTTGTCTTAAAATTTAAACAAAAACAAATTAGGAATTAATTAAAATGGATCTGAATCATATTGTTGGCACATTGATCACATAATATAGATCTCTCTTCACATGCATATATTAAACTTTTAGGTTCTTTAGCATCACAAACATGATCAAATTGGAATCTGAGTTAGTAGGCAACAAAGGGGTCATATGATGTGATCTAAAATTGCTGGTTTTCCGTAGGCAGCACTATACATATACATATATATATAGTAGTGATGAAAAAATTATATTTGTTTTTTAGTTTAATTTGTTTAATCTACATTGTGCATTCATGTAGCTACCATGTCACAACCTTCCGTTAGTGATGTATGTTTTTAATTAGTTTTGCTTGGTATTGTTGTCGGTTTTGGATTTTGGCATGGGACTTGCACATGAGATAGAGAGAGACTATGCATTATATTTTAATTAAAAAAAAGGCTAAATTCAAACTATTTAGTATAAAATAAAGATTGGGGTTTCCGAGAAATATTGAAAGAAAATTTAAGAATAAGGAGAAATTTATTTATCTTTTCTAATGTATAACATAATTAATAAAAAATTAAAAAAAAAAATCTCTTCTATAGATGGAAATAAAGAGCAAAGACGTGAAGGTACATGTTTGGAAGTTATGTAAGGCTATAAATGTTTAGAAGAGAAGTGTTTCACAAGTTATTATTATTATTATTATTATTATAAAAAAAGTCGTAATTTAAGAATACTAAAAAGATAACAAATATTAAATTTTAAATTTTAAATTTAAATTTTTAAATATTATTTTTTAAAAATAATTAAATTAATATAATTAAGTCTTTAATTCAAATGTTTTACTAGTTATGAAAAACAAAGAAATGAAATGAAGGGGTTTTAAAATTTGAAGTTAGCCCCATCCCCACTTCTCTTGCACAACAGCTGTAAATGGGGAAGAGATGGGAGATGTGAGCAGACCTAATTAAAAAAAAAAAAAAAACCCAGCTATTTGTTCGGTTTATGCTATTCAAGTTTTAAATAAAATTTTTATAAATTTAATTCGATTTAATTTAGTTAAAATTATTATTTTAATAATAAAATATTTTTATTTAAATTTAATTATCAAAATATATAAATATTATAATAAAATAATATTATAATAAAAATAAATTAAATTTTTATTATTTCATATTAATTTAATATAAATTTAAATTAAAATTTTATAAAACTTTAAACTGCAACCCGAATTAATCATAAGCAAATTTAATGGGAGGAGGTGGTGGAAGGGATGGGCAGTGGACCCTAAGGGAAATGGCGTGACGACACAGGCGCCAATCAAACCCACCTTTTTCCGAGTTGCACTTAGCACACGTGCTATTGGGGTTGCCATTTTGGATGTATCTAACACCACTACCATAATTTTAATCCTTAATCTAACAC
>JBBYHM010000021.1:233195-258639 GCA_038381775.1 Adansonia rubrostipa | reverse complement strand
AGTTACTCAAATTTTCATATTCTGGAAGAATTGAGAAAAGAGTGTAATTTCACTGTTTTCGTATCATCCGAAAAAAGAACAAAATCACATTGCAAGGATATTTGATTTTCAGTTGATCAAAACTCCATCTTTTTCCCTTTTCCTCATATAGTAATAAAATATTTCGCTTCAACAAGTTCATGAACTCAGCCAAGCTTTTTCCCTTTGAATTTTTTCACCAAAGATGCACCATAGTTTTTTGAAATTGGAAATAAAAACTTTCTTTTTTCCCTGTAAAGAATCCATCTGTAGTTGTCAATTCATTTGACTAATTTTGGTTTGGTAAGTGAGCTGGATCCAGGTTTAGGCAAAAGAGAAACATGGAAGGTAATTAATGCAAAACTTATTGCGGTTGGGAAAATGTAGATCAAGTTCATCAAACTCTGTCAGCCAATTTTTTCTTTTTTGGTGATTTTGTCTTTGGCTCCATTTCTCCCACTGGAGTTCTAACCCATATTGACAGTATGAACTGGATGATATATAGTTTCCGAGATTTTAGAACAATTTTCCTTAAAAGAATCCTTCTCAAATAAGAAGTTTATTTTTACTTTATCAATTTTATTGGTTAATTATGGCCGGAAAATCGGCTGGATTCAAGTAAGCAAGAATGTGGACGGTAATTTAGGAAACATCACATTTAATATGCAATATATATTTACTGTTAACAACTAAGCATTTCAAGAACCTGAAATAAAAAAAATAAAAAAAAAAAAACTGCTTATAAAAGATAGTCTGGTAGGGTTTGGTTGCAGAATTGTTACCGTTGCTGAAGTTTTTACCATTGGATTTTCTTCATTTTTGTTAAAAAAAAATTTAAGGCTTTGGCAATGGCGACAGTGTTGGCTGGTAACCATGAACAAGGGATCAAGGTAAAAGGTAAAAATATCTTTCTAAATTATCAAGACTTGTTGTAGTTTTTGACTAACTGGTGGAACATTGTTTGCTGAAAGTTTTTTTTTTCTTTTTTTTTGAAAAAAAAAAAAACCTGTTTTAAACTGTTTACCAGATGATGAAGAAGTGAATGACAATCCGATTGAACAAGTTAGATTGACAGTTCCAATCACGGATGATCCGACAGAACCGGCCTTGACGTTCCGAACGTGGTTCCTGGGGCTGCTATTTTGCTCCTTGCTCGCATTTGTGAATGACTTCTTTAGCTACCGTTCAAATCAACTGTATATCAGTTCTGTTTCGGCGCAAATTGTTTCTTTGCCTTTAGGGAGGTTAATGGCTGCAACGCTCCCTGACGCCAAGATTCGGGTCCCATTCACGAAGTGGTCGTTCTCGTTGAATCCGGGACCGTTCTCCATGAAAGAACATGTTTTGATTACAATCATTGCAAGCTGTGGATCAGGTTTGGTTTATGCGACACATATTATCACCATTGTCAAAGCCTTTTACCATAGAAGATTTCATCCATTTGCGGCCTTATTGCTAGCACAAACTACTCAGGTACCATCTCCACATCTTAAATTTGATTCAAGGAAATGATTATATTTATACAGAAAATCTGATATGTTTCTTGCTAACTTGATGAAATTCAGTTACTTGGATATGGATGGGCTGGTTTGTTCAGAAAATTCCTGGTTGATTCCCCTTACATGTGGTGGCCATCGAACCTCGTCCAAGTCTCCTTGTTCAGGTACTTCCCCCACTTCCATGCGAAAGAAATTTGTAGGCAAAGACATCAGGGACTGGAATTACGATTACGGACATATTTCAGTCACATTGCGTTTACGACGGTTGTGGACATAAGCAAAATAGTGGCCATATCTCCAATAAGGTTTTTTTTTTTTTCTTCCTTATGTTGAATAACTTACAAATTCAACTGCTGCAGGGCATTACATGAGAAAGAAAAGAGACTGAAGGGAGGACTTACCAGGCTACAATTCTTCCTCATTGCTTTCATATCGAGCTTTGCTTACTACGTTGTTCCAGGCTACCTTTTCCCGTCAATATCAGCCCTATCTTTTGTTTGCTGGATATGGAAAGATTCGATGACTGCACAGCAGATTGGTTCTGGGTTAAATGGCTTTGGCATTGGCTCTTTTGGTCTTGACTGGTCTACTATTGCTTTCTTAGGAAGCCCTCTTCCCACACCGTTATTTGCCATTATCAATACTTTAGTTGGGTTTTTCTTGGTTTTCTATGTTCTTGTTCCCATTGCTTACTGGATGAATGTTTTCGAAGCTAAACGATTCCCTTTGATCTCTTCGGCCACTTTTGATGCTACTGGCAGTGCCTACAACATTACTAGAATTCTCAACGATAAAACTTTTGATATCAACCTAGATAACTATAATAATTATAGCAAAATCTATATGAGTATCGTGTTTGCCTTTCTTTATGGTTTGAGCTTTGCAACTCTAATGGCCAGTATTTCACATGTCGCCCTGTTTGATGGAAAGTAAGCTTCCCTGAAGTACCTTTTCTTCCTTAATGATATAGTTTTTCCCTTGATATGAATTCGTTCTTTACTCGAAAATATATGAACAGGACAATTTGGACATTGTGGAGAAAGGCAACATCTGCAACAAAGGCGAAATTTAGTGATGTGCACTCAAGATTGATGAAGAAGAACTATGAGGAAGTCCCTGATTGGTGGTTTTATGTTGTCTTAGTTGCAACTTTGGGTCTTTCCCTTTGGGCCTGTGAAGGTTTCGACAAACAGTTGCAGCTCCCATGGTGGGGACTTTTGCTGGCTTGTGCCATTGCATTTTTTTTCACCTTACCTGTTGGCATAATTCAAGCAACAACGAACTCGGTACGGTTATTTTTGAACAAAAAAATATCAAGTTTTGGCAATGACGTACATTGATATTACCTTTGTTTTTTTCTGGTGTGCAGCAACCGGGTTTGAATGTGATCACGGAGTTGATTATTGGTTATATATACCCTGGAAAGCCCCTTGCTAATGTTTCTTTCAAGACATATGGGTACATTAGTATGTCTCAAGCTCTTTCCTTGACTCAGGACCTCAAATTAGGTCACTATATGAAGATCCCACCCAAATCAATGTTCATAGCTCAGGTAATTTATCAAGGATATTTGATAAACATTGTGCTGTAATTGGAGTTTAGATATGTTAAAATGTTACTAACATAATTCATTTTCTTCCTTGGATCTCGAATTTCGATGCTTTATTCAGTTGGTAGGAACTATAGTTGGTTCATCTTGCTGCTTCGCAACAACATGGTGGCTGATTTCGTCCGTTGAGAATATCTGTTTTCCAGATTTGCTGCCAACAGGGAGTCCATGGACATGCCCTGGAGACAATGTATTTTACAGTGCATCAATCATATGGGGAGTCGTTGGTCCCCTCCGAATGTTTGGAAGTCTTGGCAACTACTCAAAGCTGAACTGGTTTTTTCTCATTGGAGTCCTTGCTCCTTTACCTGTCTGGTTGCTGTCGGTGAAATTCCCAGAAAAAAAATGGATCAAGCTCATTCACATGCCACTGCTGCTCTCGGGTGCTGGGGGCTTGCTACCGGCGAAAGCTGTTCACTACATTTGCTGGGGAGTAGTCGGAATCTTCTTCAACTGGTATGTTTACAAAAGGCATAAAGGGTGGTGGGCAAGACATACTTATGTCTTGTCAGCTGCTTTGGATGCTGGGGTTGGATTTATGGGAGTTCTCATATTCTTTGTCTTGCAAACCTTCGATAATTCTTATGGACCTGAATGGTGGGGTTTGGAAACAACTGACCATTGTCCTTTGGCACGTTGCCCTACGGCTCCAGGGATTGTGGCTAAAGGATGTCCAGTTCTTTAACCAACTACTTATCTTGTTTTGAATAGGAACAACATGAAATTTGTTCAAAAAGACCAAAGGAAAAGAACAGATTTTAATGTCTTTGCTTATGAAAGTTTGAACATCCAGGAAAAGCACTTAGCTCATACTGGATTAGGAAATTCAAATATGTTTGACATCTTTATCTTTCTCTGTTTATATAATTTGAAATAATAAAAAAAATGCCCAAACTTTATCATTTTATTTAGGCAAAGGTAAGTATTTATACTTTATTATATTCAAATAAGTTTTTAACCTTTAATTTTTTTAATTTATACTTACGTAAATCCTTAGTATAAATTAATCTTTTATTTGAAATGAAAATTTATTCGGATACAAATTGTTAAAAGATATGTAGTTTGGGGGTCAATTTACGTATTAACACTAATAATACTAATAATTTTCAGTCGATTTACCAATAATCCTGGCAAGAGCAAGCACCATCTTTGAAACAATGGAACCGGTTCCGGTCACGCACAACAATTTCCCTGTTAACAATCGTTGATATCAGTTTGAAAGCTGCATGACAGTCTTCGCAAACACGGAGGTTCTTCATTATCCTAATCACCATTCCAGGAGGCGTGTTTAACAGTCCGAAACACAGTGCTAGTTTCTCGCTATGGCGATACAGAAACTTTTCCTTCTCTTTCTCTTCCACGTCCAATAGGACAACCGATGTATCAGGTTGATACCCTCTTAGCTTCATGCTATCCAGAAGTTTCTCCCACATACCAAATATGTCATTAGCTTGAGAATGTGAATCATCACCAGCAACAAATTCATGAATCACTCCATCAACCATGATTGAACTGCACCCCGGAGTCTTCTTTACACCACGGTTTTTCATTAGCTTCCTTACCCTTGCCGCATCTTCCCATCTTTCCGCTTCTGCATAGATGTTAGATAAAACAATGTAATATCCATCGTTAAGAGGATCGAGTTTAGCGAGATGTCTAGTAGCTTCCTCGGCTAGTTTAATGTTTCGATGAACCTTGCATCCACCAAGGAGAGCTCCCCATACAACCCCATTTGGTTTTATAGGCATGTTGATTATGAACTCATGGGCTTCTTGAAGGAGCCCTGCTCGGCTAAAAAGATCAACCATGCAACCATAATGCTCGATTTCGGGAATAAGACCATAGTCCCTAGTCATGCCGGAGAAGAATCGACGACCTTCATCGACCAACCCCATGTGACTACAAGCATGCAAGAGTCCAATGAAGGTTACTCCATTAGGCGTCATCCCCATCTCAATCATCACTGAGAAAACACTTAGAGCTTCCTGAGCTTGCCCATGCATTGCAAGCCCTTGCATCATAGCTGACCATGACACAACTGTTCGTTCCTCCATCTCATTGAAAACCCTCCTCGCTTCCTCCAAGCAACCGCATTTCACATACATATCAATCAAAGTATTCAAAACTCTAACATTCCTCGCAAATCCACTTCTTTTCGAGTATTCATGGACCTTCCTCCCCAGCTGAAGTGCGCCCAAATCAGCACAAGCTGCAAGAACAGCCACTACAGTGACCTCATTAGCCTGCACTCCAATCTTCTCCATCTCCATAAACAACTCAACCCCTTCCTTGGGCTTCCCGAAGTGAACGCACCCAGAAATCATCATTGTCCACGATCTCACATTCCTCTCAGGCATATACGAAAAGAAACGATAAGCACCCTCAAAATCTCCGCTTTTCACCAAATGGGTAATCATAACATTCCAACTGACAACATCCCGTTGGGGCATATTATCAAACAATAACCGAGCCGTACCCATTTCTCCACACAACCCATAGAGATTCAAGATCATATTTTGCAAAACCAAGTTCCACTGAAACCCAAGTTTCTCAACAATCCCATGAATAATTTTACCATTCTTATCATCCAACAAAGCCGTGCAGGCTTTGAGAACGAAAGCGCAGGTGAAACTATCAGGAACAACATCGAACTCACGTAAACGACAGAACAAAAGGATTGCATCAGAAGGGGAGTCACTTTGGGCAAAAGTTTTCAAGCAAGAGTTCCAAAGGACGATTTGGGGTTGATTGAAATGGGTGAGAAGTTGATTCGCGTAAGAGAAGTCGACGGAAGAGAGAGCACAAACTGAAGCGATTCGAGAGGGAGGGAGCAGGGATAGAGGAGCGTTGGTTTTGATGAGATGGGCATGAGCTTGTTTCAGTTCTAATGGGGAATTGAAGTTACAGAGAAGGGTCTGCGAGGGTGAAGGAAGGGAGTGAAGTGAAGAAGATATGGAAACTTGCATTTCTTTTCACTTCTGTTGGCTGGCTGCCGACGGTTGTTTGGATTTAGCCGCTCAAGTTAGTTGTTTTAACGTTGCTAGAATTGATTGGTTAAAGTTTTAGCTTCCTCCAATCCAAAGTGATATTTGTGATCATAAATGAATGAAGATTAATATTGCTAAACATGGATTTGGTTGCAAAAAAGAAGATATTATTGTTTTGTTATTACTCGAAGGATTTGTTTTTCTAGCAGTAATTACTGAACCAAATACTCGGATGTTCTCGTTAAACCTTATGTTCATCCTCTGGCATTATTAAGAACAACTGCTGGAAAATAGCATTAGTTCATGACCCATTAACATCCTCGTAGTCAAACTCAATTACCAGATCATGGAAAAACTTGACAAAGACTCTGCAAGGAATGCATTAATTTTTTTTTTTTTTTAAAAAACATAATGGCTCTGCATTTCCATTAACAAGTTCTAAAAAAATGAACTTAAAACGCATGTGTTTTGCTAAAGAAACGTCGATGGTATCTTTGTGAACGTATAACCAATACTCGGTTAATACATCGCAACAAAATCTCCTGGCAAATAAGAAATCTGTAAGCCAAATGTTCGTCAAATTTCATCATCTACTTCAATGTCTCCAAGACAAGTGTCCACATCAGCCATTACCTTCAAGCAGCCAAGCAAGGATCGGATCTTACTTGAAGAGGTCCAGATTAAGCCAGTCCCTGCAAGCAGAAGGATAAAATGTAAAATCATGCTCCATTATAAGAGAGGAGAAGTGAAGACCATAAGAAAGTACTTCTTAATGTCATCGAGGTGGTCATCAAAGTCAACAATATCCTGCCATTTCTCAGATGAAATGTAATCCGACAAAACGATATTTGCCGCTGGCTCCTTAATTACCAATTGGCTGCCTCCATCTGGTCCAGCCAGTTTCCAGCTCTTGGATGCATCCCTTATATAAAGCTATGCATGACAAGATAAATATTCCCATTAGCCAAAGGCATGGTAAAAATTATTCGGCCATGAATACATCACCATTTCAACAATTTTTGAAGGAAAACTCCTCTAAAAGACCAGAGAGTTTGCAAAAAGTAAATTTCAAAAGAAATCTAATTGGACTTAAAACAGTAGCTATTGGATGTCGTATCCTGTAGCTAATACACAAAATCTGATGGTCACTACAAATCTTCAAAGAAAAATATGACAGTTTCACATTATGGGCAACAGCAATGCTTGAGAATTCCTTTTACTAATAGTACTGATTTTTGTTATTCTTGGCATGTAGCATCATAGGGACTAAATCAAGTTCGAAGCATCAAAAGCAAGAAATTGGGGATGAGGGGAGGGGAGACGGATGATTCACAAATCAGAGCCAATAGTTAAGAGATAACCAGCCCAAGCAGCAATAAGTAATACAGTCACAACATTCACATTAGTTCCTTTTTTATTCAATGATTTAAAATATCAGAGAGCATATATTGCAAAAGCCAATGGGTCCTTGCTCATTTCGGGTACCCCACTTCTAATTGAAAGAGATGTGGAAACTTCAAAACCTCAGAATTGGGAATAGCAATTGGATTTGCAGCCTACACTATACATAGGACTACATGTCTACAATACATACCAATATACGCAAACCAAATATAAAAAACCCAAGGCTGTTCATGTACTCAGCATAAGATTAGATAGCTCCAATCATGGGGAGCAAGCCAGGCATCCTTACAAGCATATGTGAAGTAACAAAACCTTTAGCTAAACCTTCAACCCCTCTGATTGTAACTCTTATTACAATAAATCCTAAGATAGAACTAATGCCGCCAAAAATCCTCCTGCGCTTGTATATAGCTTTTTCTTTCCCAAAATTTTCTCCCTAGAATAATAGTGCTTATTTTCTCACTCATTAGCACTGATAGATAGTATTACTTGGGCAGTGGAATCTTACCCCCCTTCACTTCCCCAAATTAATCAAACCAAGCAGGCAACATTTAAAACATAAAACATCACAAGTAAACACACACCTGGATCACAGGACTCTGATCTTTCCCCATGGGCAAAGCTTCAAGCTTTTTGTTATCCAACTACAAAAGAGAAGCACAAACAAAACAGATTTGAGACCTAAGCCATAACCACCAAAGCAACATATTATAAGACAATATTTGATTAGCTATCACTACAACAATGAAAAATACATACCACAAGCAAAGCAGCTTGGGGAAAGTACCGGCAAATATGATCACCAATATTCTTTGCCACAACGCCTAGCTCTGCGTCATCGAACCTCTCATTTGCATGGAAATAACCCACAATTCCCAAGCCCTTAGATCCATAATGTTCCTCCACCTGATCAAAACCAAACCATTAGAACATTTCTAAAAGATAGATATCAATTTCAAATCTCAAAGCCAATTACTTCCTAAAAAAATAGCCCCAAAGGCTCTTTCTTCGAAAAAAAAAAAAAAAACCAAAAGAATAAAAGTGTTTAACATCCCAGTTGAATATTTGATCAAAACCCAATAATTAAACCAACATTAAACTCTGATTTTCAAATAGAAATATATACATATATATATTTAACCCTAAAATTTTAACACTGATACCATGATGAGGGCGATCTCCAGAGGAGGCAACAAGGCAAGATTAGAGTGAAATAGAGGGACTGAGTCAATGATCTCAACGACGTTTTCATTTTTCGGGTTGAGTCGGCCCAGTAAAACACCGTTGACCGCCGTGGTTTTGTGCTTCAGAGCATGTAGAACCAACTTTATGTAAGCATTCTGTGAGATCTCGTACTTCAACTCGGCCACCATTTTTTGTTGTTTTGTTGATTGCTTAGACTCACCGAGTCTCTGAGTTTATTGGACCGCCGAGAAGATGAGACGGTGAGGAATGTGTGTGGGAGGAGTTTGAAGGGAACAACTTAACTCGGGGGTTTATCTTTGTAAATTCGTGAGTTCGATGCTTTTAAGGCTGACAAAGAAAATCTTTCACAGGAAACTGTAAGGATTAACCCATGCGGTGTCGTATTTACGTTTTTTCTTTTTTTTTTTTTTTTTATGTAAAAGTTTATTTAAGCACAAAAATTATTGTAAGTTACAAAATAAAAAATAAAAAACCAATAACTTTTTTTAATATCGGAAAGTTTATTAGATTCTGATTCATTTGACGTGAGCTATTACTATTAGGATCTCGTAACGAGAGTAAAGCCTTTAATAAAAAATTGATCACTTAATTTAATTCATTTATATGATTAATTTAAAAAATTTAATATTTAAATATCAATATTTTTAATTTTTAATTTTATTTTTAAATAATAAATATTTTTTAAAAAATAATCATAATTGATTTATTGATAATAATTTTTTAAATTTTATAAATAAAATTAAAAATTTATCATTTATAGTAATTTTTTAAAATACTTTTAAGGTTTTAATAAACTTAAAAGAATGTGTTTCATTTTACTAATTTCTTATACAAAATCTAAAGATTTTCATTGACCATAGATAAACTTTCTAACAAACATATCAAATACTAATCCATAATAATAGCAGGATTTTTAATGAGTTTTAAATAAATTTTTAAAATATATTAAATACTAATTCATAAATTAAACATATTTTTTTTAGATAAACTCGTTCTTTTATCAATAAAAGATTTGAACTCTACTTTTTAAATAATATATATATATATATTAACCATTAAATTAAATGTTTAAAGTGTTTATAAACTCATTTAATAAATGAATTTTAAAATTTTACTTGAAAATCAAATTGTTTAAAGTCATCATTCATAAATTATAGATTGAACGTTTTTTTAATTTGATATATATATAGCAGAAAATTAGCCGCACTCTCTTTGGAATAGACCTGCTCAAGGGTTGGGTTACCCGTCCAAACCCAAAGATCCATTCGATATTTGAAAAAGTTTGGACAAATATATTAGACCCGAAAAATAGGCTTAGACAAAAAAAAAATATCCGATTAAAAAATGGCCAAGCCTTGGATTCAACTTTCAAAACCCGAGCCCGGCCCATCTCATTTTACTATTCCATTATATATATTTATTTTAGATTTTATGTATTATGTAATTTTTATCATATAAATAATACATATATATAATATTATAATGTAAACTTTAAAAACTAAGTTAAATTATTTATATTTATAAACTTAATAAAAGAAAATTATTAAATTAATAAAGATTAAATTTTAAAATATTATATTTTTTTAAAAAATAAATTTTTAAAAAATATAATATGGGTGGACCTAAATGGACTTAGACTATTTATTTACAAATATGAACGGGCTTGGGTAAAATTTAAAGCCGATTATTCAGGTCGGGCCGAACTTGAATAAACATATTTAATATTAATACCATTCTCAAATTCGACCCAAATTCAATCCGATCTTACCTATACTTTGAAGTTTCGACATCAATAAAAGAAAATAATATAGTATTTTTCTTTGCCATTATTATTTACTATTGTTCTTCTTGCATTATGCCCTAAGTTATTGCTATGAATATAATAAATACATAACACTTCAGAGTTCAACACAGTCTTTTTTTTTGGTTGGCTTGTTTCTTCCCTTTTGTCTTTCTCCTCTTTCTCTTTTTACTTCTTTGCTACCATGAGCAGCCAGGGTGGCGGCGGCGGTGGTGGAGGTGGTAGAGGCGGGTCAAGGGTTTTGATCCCAGACAATGCGAAGAAGACGATCCAAAGCATTAGGGAGATCACAAGGAAGCAACATAGCGATGAAGAAATCTATGCTGTCCTCAAGGAATGCTTTATGGATCCTAATGAAACTGCCCAAAAGCTTCTTTATCTGGGTAAAAATGAACATTTTGAATGTTTCCTTTCGGAGTAGTTTATCTGTTCTTTATGGTTTGCCGGTTAATAAGGGTCTGATGGGTTCATGATCTGTTTTTTCTGTGTGTATTTTGTGTTTTTTGTTGACAAAGTGAAGAAAGTTGGAATTTTCGATGTCTTCTTATGTTTTTCCTAATGGAAAGTGGATTCTGCTTTTTTTTTTTTGGTTTGTTTTGTGTTGAAACAGTGAAGAAAGTTGGGATTTTGAGAGATAGGCTTGGCTTGTTTGTGTGCGTTTTGCTGTGGAAAGTGAAGTTTGGACTGTTTGGTTTCTCGGTTTTATTATTTTCTTAGTACAGATGTTGTTTGGTTGCTGAGAAATGGGAGTAGATTAATGAAATTTACTATATCAAACATGTATGCTTTGTTTTGATTTATCAGCTATAGTACTCTGCCAGTTTCTTTGTTTTCATTTTCAATATTTATCTGATTGATTGGAGGTGTTAATAATTAATTTTTACCATCATAACCGATAACAAATCAATATTCTAATTTTATGGTAATCTATGATAGATAAAATTTATATTTTTGTCATAAACCTCTGCATTTTGTAACTGATGATGAAATCCATGCAAATGTGTAAAAAGGCCATTGCTGGTAAGTAGCTTTTTCTTTTTGGTTCCTTGAAGTATGCTTTCTTGATTGACATATTGTTAGTAGCTTTTTTTTTGGGAATTTTCTAATCGCATTTTAAGTGCTTAATTTCTTTTTGCTTAATGTATCTTATGGTTTACATTTTTTGAATGTATGACCATTACATTGTTTGGTTGGCAGATACATTCCATGAGGTGAAAAGAAAACGCGATAAGAAAATGGAGGCAAGTGGTCTTTTCCTTTCCAATGGGTGAAAATACAACTTTTCTTGATTTTTATCTTCAATTCTTTCCACATCCAGATAGAATTTTGATTATCAATGAATCTATTGGTTATATAGGACTGTGGTCTGTTAGACGTTTGCTTGGTAACAACTATGATAGTGGCAAAATAAGAAACAAAAAAGATGCTGAACTGCTTTAATGTGTTAGAGTATAACTTTCTAGGATTTGGTTTAGTTGGATTTTTTTGGGTTCAATTTTGCTATAGTTAGCTTAGTTAAATGTTAATTACAACTCAATTCTTGTTTTACGCAGACAACCGGTGTACGAGGACGAGGGGGCCATGTAAGTCGAGGGAACTATTACACATCATCTGCTAAAGGTATTTGTTTTTCTTCTTTTATGCATCAATATATGAATTTTACTTATTTGTTTATTGATAAGTTGCTAATATAACAAGCTTTGTTCTTTTAAGATCCTGGAGGTGGAAGGAATGCATCTGCTCAAAGGGGGAATGGGGTTAATCATACCTCAGATAGAGCTTCTGTGCCTTTGCCGGTATATCAGAAAGTGAAAAAAAATGCTGCATCTCACATGAAAAAGTAAATATGCATAATGATATTAGTTTTTGCATTTAAATGACTTTTATACCCTTATTAATTGGTTAATTCTAGAGAATATTGTTACATCTTACCTAAATATTTTGTTCTGTTCTTTTACAGAACAACAACTCCCACACCAAATGGCACTACAACTTTACCAAATGGGAGCCCCAGTAATGGATCCCAATTGTCTGTCAACGATGTTAATGGTGAAACTAAAGATGGCTTGCCTGCAAACAAGCCAAGAGCTATTTCAGTACAACCAGATGTTCTGGAACCTCCTGCCTCCATTCCCGCTCAGTCCTTTGTATCTTTGATCAAAGGTCAAGAGAAATCTACGTCAAATTCTAATGCCTTATCATCTTCTGCCCCTTCTGCAACTGTGTCTGGTGTCTATTCATCTGATTCATATCCTATGTTGGTGTCAACCACGTCGAGACAAGCTAATGCGGTGGGAACAATAAAATGTGAAGTTGGATGCCAACGGGAAGCTGCTGAAATAAACCATATTGAAGGAAACAAACATGTTCCTGTTGATATTGATACATTTAAGACTGAGACAACAGCCGCTGAGGTTCCAATCTCAATGCATGGAGAGAAGGCCTCCAGCAAATCAAAGGTTGCTGAACAGGTTAAGCAGTCCAATGCTATAGAGTCTGTTGTGCTCCAAGGTATTACCTTGTTCGTTTTATTTGTGATATCATAAAATAAAGTAGTTTCTATTAGTTTATGTGATCTTTATGTAGTTGTTTGGTCTTTCCTGTTTACCTTCTATTGATGTTTAAGAATGCATTTTTGAAAGACTTGTTTAAGAGGCCTCTGTTTTTAGTCTTTTCTTTTTGGCCGTGGGTAGGTATAGTATGTGAAATGTACGGTTTTTCTGTTCTTTTGTTTCCCTGACATGGGAGAAAGGGCAAAAGATCTCGTTGCAAAATCCTGCTTAACTTTTTGCAATTTCTTTGTATTGCTGGTTGTCTCTTGGCTTTGCAGCTATTGTTGTGCTTTAGACTGCCCTTTTTCAATTGTTTTTACTTCCTTTTTAACAATAACAATAAAGTGCTTGTTGTAAGCATAATTGTTACTATGTTAGCCAACAAAAAAGCTTAAGTTTTGCTAATTTGTTCATTTATTGTTTTATAAAAATCTTATACTTTGAGGTTGTCTTTCTGCACTTTTGGTTAGGTGTTTTTTTTTTTTAATTGGAGATTTCACTTGGCTCTTGTTTCTGAAACAGAGGTCACATCTGAGGTTGCAGCTCTCACTGTTAAAGTCAATTCTCAATTGCCTGCTGATTCAAATGCTCCCAATGGTCAACATGTTACTTTTCCCACCCACTTCCAAGTCTCTGCAAATGACTTAACTTTTGGAAGCTTTGATGCTAGTTTTGGACAAGGAATAAAGCACGATAATGTCACTGGTGTGGAGATTAACTCTGCATGTCCTCTCGAAACTTCTCTGGATATTGATGAAACTGCTGGAGAGCCTTCTTCTAGGTTGGTGGACATTAGTTTATGAATTCATTAGAATTTATATTTTTCTTGATGTATTGTTTTTCTTCTGCTACAAAGTATCTAATGGTTCAAAACCGCTTTATTCATTTCAACAATGAGTTTTTAGGTGTTGGTGGTATGTTAGTTCTAATTTCTTCTTTAGTTGATCAAGGCAATTAAATGAGCAATGAGCCCTGATGCTTTGCCGTTCAACTGTTTAAAAGAATCAAAAGAGTAATTCTCTGTTGTATCTTCCGGTGGGATTACTGAGTAAAAAACATGTTTGGATAAATAAATTGTGCCTAATTTGCCAATGGTATATAATGCTAGAGGTTGGGGATCTCTTAATGGTATTCCTAGTCATCTATTTTGTTTCTTAGTATTTTTAAATCTTATTGAGCCTTTATGATTTTTGTAGAAGCCAAGTTATATTATCAGCTGTGGAAGGGGATAACACTGATCGACCACAATCTCCTCCCGAGTTTGAGAAAGTGCCTGAACCACATGGCAATATTTCTTCTGATGCAGACTTGAAAGTTGATCAGTTGAATCAGGAAACGCATTTACACCCAGAAGCTAATCAGTCTGTCATTCCAAATGTCCCTGGCAATGGGTTTGGTTTAATGCCAGCATCAGCAAAGTTCGATGGACCTGAGGCTTGGGCCCCTGATGTTTCTTGCCTTGCAAACTTTGCTGTAAGCACTTGCTTCTTCTGCTTAACATTCATATTTTCTGATTTAATTGGTCGCGTTACACAATTTTGATTCCCTTGGTTTACTGTTTTTAATAGTCTTGATGTTTAAGTGATGTGGAATTTGTCAAGAAAAGTTAGCAAACATTCCCGTGAACTTCAGAAACTTATACTTTTTCTATTTTTTAATAGTGACATCAAATTTTAGTCTATGCTTTATACCATTATATGTGCTTCTTACACTTGATTTGTCAAATTTGTAGGGTGGGAATTCTCCAGTCCCATCTGGTAGTTCAACACCCCCTGCTTCAAGCTCTGTTGCTGCAGCGCTGCAAGCAGTTCATCTTGTCCATCAGCCATTTCCACCCAATTACTTCCCTTATCCCCACTATCTTCCACCTTTTTATATTCATGCAATGCATCAATTTTTAAACCTGACCGGGCTCCCTCAGCAGCCTTCAACTGGTAACGTATACATGCCACCCGGAGCAGCCGCACCTGGGGTCAAGTTCCCTCTTCCGCTGTTCAAGCCTGGAACTAATGCAGGAAATCCTGCTCACCTTACAATTCCATCTGGCTATGGTCCTTTGACTCTTCCACCTGTTGGTTTCAATTTATCTGTTCCATCGGTGAACTCTGGAAGCTCTAGCAGCAAGGAGGATATTGCAGCATCGCAGTTGAAGGAAAATCATATATACACAACTGGACCACTGGTTGGTTTTGCTTTCCTTTTCTTTCTTTACCTTCCTGACCGATATGTATCAAATTTGTTATAGCATGATGCACTATATGATTGTAGTTATGGGGTTTTTCTTTTAGATTATATGCATACAGTATTTTATTCCTTTTTCATAGTGTTTTTATTAGCAATTATTAAGTTAATTTTTAACACAATGCTTTGGATATAAATATTTTATGCAGAATGAAGGTTCGGCTCTCTGGATGGCTGCAGCAGGGCAAGAT
This sequence comes from Adansonia rubrostipa, assembly GCA_038381775.1. Classification (NCBI taxonomy): domain Eukaryota; kingdom Viridiplantae; phylum Streptophyta; class Magnoliopsida; order Malvales; family Malvaceae; genus Adansonia; species Adansonia rubrostipa. The sequence continues at coordinate 243,131 of JBBYHM010000021.1, read as the reverse complement.
TTATCCAACTTGCAGGTTAATTCTTTGTACAACCTTTCCCTTCCCGGCCAACATGTTCCTTTCTCTCCTGCACGGGCTGGTCACGGCGTCTTTTCTGGACTTTGTCAGTCATCACAAACAATGGCTGCTCCTTCCAATGTTAATACCCTGCTTCAACAGTCTCAAGCCATGGCTCCAGCTGTTGAAACCATCCGTCCCCCGTCCAGTGCTTATCAGCCACCTCAACTTGCACAGATTAATTGGAACACTAATTACTGAACCGTTAAAATCTTACAAGCACTTGATGTAGAAATGCGAGGAACTCTCAGGAGGGTGAAACTCTGGACAGCTTCCTCGGTGTAAATATTAAAGGCATCTGAGATATGTTAGGGTAGTATCTAGTGGGGAAATATGTTGCTGACTTCCCTGGCCTTCCTCTTGCCTTCATTTCCTCCGTTTCTTTTGGTGTGCGGTACAAGAGACAGCATTTTTTCCGATGGAATATTTCGCTGTTCTCATAGAATACTCAAATAGGAATTGAAGAGGTCGATAGATTAGGTGGGATTTCAACAATTTTTCCTTGTCTAATGTCTCACCTGTATATTAAATTTTGAAAGGGAGGAAAGATGATACAAAGCTGTAATTGGTATATGAGAAAGTTCTTCATTTATTTGACTGATGCTCGTATTGAATTAAAAGCTACCTAGTTTCTTTTATTTGAACCCGCCGGTCCAATCAGTAGGACTAGGAATCATAATTCTAACTGGTTTGATCTCCGTTCAGTTCTTTCGACATTGCTTTTTTCCCATCATCAGCATTTCTTTCCTCAATTAATTATTTCATGCACTAAATTATTTGCTCTTTTGTGTGAGAGTTTCCTCATCAAATTTTTCAGGAGTTTGCAATTGTTGTATATGACTTGGCATTTCTTTTGTTCTGTATATTAGGATTAGATGAAGAATTGAATTTTAAGATTCATTTCACTGGAACATCTATTAAAAAATTATTAATATTTTTAGTTCTTAATTATTACTAAATCAAGAATAAACTTATTAACAGGCTATAAACTGAGCTCATCTAATCGTCTTAAAAATTGTTTGAAGTAATTTTTCCATAATGCAGCTTAGCTAAAACTCTCTGGTTGGGTAGAAATTGATAATTATAAGTCCCTATTATTCTCTACTTGTAAGGCTTTTACCAAAGATAGAAATGAAGCAACTCAAATCTCTCCTTTGAAATTCAACTTCAAAGTACTGATCGAAACAAATTCATCAACATTTAGGGGAAATAGATTTTTTTTTAAAAAAAATTCAGAACTTTGGTTCTTTGTTTCCATATCTATACTCTCTTTTCTTTCACATTTTTTTACACAGCATTAGTAGTATTTGTTACTGTTGTTGTTGAGTCTTCTTCATTGACATTTTCACTGGCTTTTGGTTTTGATACAGGGTTTTGCATTGGAATCTGCTTACTTGAACTTCCATTTGATTCTTTCAAGTTAAGTGATGTGTAAACTGACATCCCTCCGATTGCGAAAACAGCTCCGGTAAGGCTCACAACCCCTGGATCAGAATCCAGAAGTAGATATCCTCCAACAAGTATCACACAAGTTTTAAATTGTCCCAATACAACATGCGATGTTGCAGAAGTTGCTCTGCAAGAAAACAATAAAAATATTAGCCTTCCATCAGTTTGCTTCAAAAGCAAGTCCAACAAAAGCATAAGAATGTCCGAAACATAGGTTGTTCACATTGTTCTAACAAGCTATTTACTCAGACTCAGGTGTGACTGTTTGATAAGGGTTTTTTATGTATTTAGAGAATTTTTAGAAGGTCATATCTCTATACCTATATCAAAATATGCGTTGGATACACGTACTTCAAGAAAAATGAAAAGTCGTAGTAATGAAAGGGAGAATACACTTACCCTAAAGCTAGAGCTCCAGACCATTGTAAGAGAAAACCAAGTAGAGCTGAGATGAGAACTGCTGTTGAGTTATTTAGATCCCATTTGAACAATAAAACTCCAGGTGGGTCCAACCATGGCATCAAGGCTACTAAGAAGAAAATTGTGATTGGGGTTGTCTTCCACATCAGCCTACATTCAAGAAATTGGTTTTCTCAAATAGATCATATGATTATTTATCTGACAGATGAAGAACATCGCCAATTACTAGTAACTTACGCAAGTGCTGTCCAGTTTGCTTGTTGTTGTAGATTAGACCAGAGAATTTTGTTTATAGCACTTGGGATTATCCATACAATGGCGATAAATGCACCAAAAGCATTGAACTCTAAATCTGTCACGGTGGCTACTGCTACACCAGCCGAAACAACTGCTAGAGCCAAAGCCTGCAAAATGATGGATTCCATGAAAACTATGCTGAAAAAAAAAAATAACATATAATAGGAAAGAATTGAAGGGAGTCCTTCGAGCCAGCACCTTTCTGAAAGAAATTGTTTTCCTGAAAAGAACGAATTCTGCAAGAACAATCGTAGGAGTGACCGCGATTTTAGCCATTTGGTAGAAACCAACACTGCAAATGAATGAGTTGAATTGTGAGGAAACATGATTTAATGACAGAATTTAGTGTTTCAAAAATAGAGGTTGAAAACCTGGATTTTCAGACCTGTTATACTTTAGGCTGGTATTAGCAAGTCCAGATGCAAAAGCCATTATAGCTCCCAAAGAGAAGAGAGATGAGGAAGGAGTTGTTTTAGAGGGAGGGGAGACAGGAAGCAATGACAATGCCTTGAAAAATGCTAGTAAGATCCATGCTATTGAGTAATGTATTAAAGTTAGGAAGATTGGGAAATTGAATCCAACTTTGCCCATCACCTGAAAAATCAAATATGATTCATTTACGATGCACTTATTGAACATATTGTAAAGCGTTGATTACAAAGTCTACAAGTAAATGAACTCGGGATTTTATCCAGTTGATTCATGCAATAACCCCTTTAACTGGTGATATTCAACGTGTTTGGATTGGATATCAGCATTTGCAATTTTAGGAAAAACGAGTTTGAAGGAACTAACTAATTTGTTTGTCAGAATAATCCCAACAGCAACTATGAAATTAAAGGACATGGCCACCACAGGTCCACAAAATCGTTGCTGTTGGCGCTTGGCTCCTTCTGAAGTTCTAAGCTCACTGTAAAGTGAACTTCTGAGCTCTTCCAGTGCTCTACCTGTAAAAATGGAAAAGCCATTATCAGACATAATCTGTTACTTATGGGTTTTACAAAGGGAAGAAAATTGATGATATTGTCATTAAAAAAAAAAATGAAATTAAAACATTTCTCCCTTTTAACATGTTAAAGTAAAAGAAAAAAAAATAGCAGATTATAAGTTTAAACTAAAAGGTTCAACAAATGAACCCTTTGAATGAACAAAAACACTTAAAATAGCCTCTCAGAACTTAGATTATTGATTAGGTGAGAGCCTCACATATGTACGAGAACAAGAAAAGCTACCTTTGAGACCCATTTATCAGAAGTAAAACATTCATTGTTTTCATGACACCGTAAAAGTTAAAATCCCTCAAAAACCATTAATAGGGATATGCATCAATGGAACAACAATCAACTTTCAAGACAAGATAAATCACTTGGTTAAAAAAAATGAAAACTAGAAAGAAATGGGCAATTCTTTTGAGAAAGGGACCTGAAAAAAAAATAAAAATCAAAGGGGGCCAATTGTAAGAAAGGCGGCATATGCAAATCAAATAATCATTAATTATTGCAAGCATGTAAGGAAATTATCCCTTTGTCTTATATTACAACTCTAGCTGGCTGCCTGGATTTTTTTAACCCAAATATATTGTAAGACAAATAACTGCAATCCTACGCATTCCATTAACAATTAGTAAACTCATTTATGGCCAAAAAAGGTGAAGTCAAAAATGAAAATGATAAACCAGAGAGCAAATAAATTTTTTTTTTTTAAAAACCCATTTTAATGGCAGAATATCACATCAGATTGAAGAAAATAAAGGAGATCATGAATGTTAAACAACTCCATAGTCAATGGATATTTAACTTTAGACATTCTCCAAAACCAGAACCAAGGAAAACCAGAAAAAAAAAAAGAGAAAAAAAATGTTTACAGGTAGAGAAAAACATAATTATAATGCAACAAAGCAAAATCATGAACAAAACATGTATATGACAAATGTAGTTTTTAAGGATATTCGGACAAACCTGCTTCACCTGCATCACTGTCTTTCCTTTTGATAAACTTCCTTCCATCGGCCCCTAATAAAGTATCAAACCACCCCATTCCAACACTTAAAACCTGCATCAGTTGGATCATAATCTCACATATTATCAAAATGACGCAATAACAATGCCTGAGATTTATAAAACCCCATTATCAAAAGATTCAAAAACTTTCAGATAAAGGTTAAAAATTTTAAAAAGAATATGGTCTTGCAATAAATCAGAAGAAGATAAGCGAAGATTTGAACTTTACAAAAACATAGTATAGATTGACATGGACAAGTGTCCTACTAAAGTTAGTTACTTATTATTGAAATTTTAAATTATCAGATGAGATATTGCTATGAGCGCGCACCAAACTCTATAAATAGCTGTAAGGTAACGATCGGTGAAATGATAACATGATGCCACCTGTCGAAATTTCTTAGTTGCCAAGATCCCAACGGTGGGTGACAGTAGGATGTATGATCTTTCTTACATGTTTTCATTTTTCATGATCTGATGTGGGTTTCCGGAGAAGTTAAGGAAACATCATTATTCAATTTGTATTCGTACAAAAGAAATTGTCAAATCCATGGTCCTTACGTACTCTCGGGAAATGAGCCAATTACAATTCCAATGGAATGGAAGGTCATGATGAGGAGTCAACTCTGTTGATTTTGTTGCCTGCGTCATTACTATTTTTAATTGCATGATCATAATTTAAAAGGTATTAAAATCTGAGTCATTATCATATTTTAAATTAATTATATGAATCAATTAAATAAAATTTTAATTTTATTAAAGCTTCATCTTTGATAAATGCATATAAACATTCATTAACCAAACGTCTTATTAACAACCTTGTTTATTTAAAATACTCCAATCCCCATATGATGTTGTTAGGAAGTGAGTGATAGAACTGGTGAGGTCTTTAGGCTAAAGCTAGTGATAACTTCATCTGGATGATATGATATCAATGGACCGATAAATTGGTAAATGGCAGATCAGACATCGATGTTGAACGAAAGTGATGGTATGCTTCCATTCCAAGAATTGAATAAATTGATGCTTCAACAAGGGAAGAATAAAACGTTTGTTGGTCTGTTCTGTCCCCAAGAACAACCAAGGCAAGGCCGATTGCCTGCAAATATACATATCCAAGTTTGTACGTATCTTTGATTCCATAACATTTGGAAACACATGCACGAAAATAGAAAATGAATGATTGTGACCCTCAGAAACATTTGTTTTTTTCTTTGTATATATAAAAAAATTGTAATATAAAAATAAAAAAAATATAAAAAATGATGATAGAATTTGAATCTTGAACTCGCATCATCTCCACATGGTGATGATAGATTATTAATGTGAATTATGTGGAAAGGTGAGGGGGGGGGATACAAAAGAGTGACTGCAGTTTTATTACTGTTCAGAAAGAACAATTCTCGGTCAAGATGGACCAACAAAATCAATACCCAAAGGCCAAAGGCCTAAAGCTTTACGCAACAATATAAGGGGAGTACTCAAAATATGCAAAGCCCAAAAGCAATTGATCCAATCCAATCACTGCAGAAGTTACCTTTGTATGAATGTGTCTAATAAACATCTGTCAGTCTCTACGTAATTATCTCACTCCCATTAAATAAATATATATTATTCACTATTTATATTTTTAAAGCGAATTTTTTTAACCGACATCTATAAGTCAAAAATTTATTTTCAATATATTACCTTTATCGAATTGCAATAATTATATTTTTATTTTTATATACAGCCTTAACCATGTTATTAGTTACGAATAACATTTTCTCTTTAAAAATTGATAATCTTATATATAGTGTTGAGATGTAATTTATTGATCAAGAAAATAATGACCCTTATTCTAATCTTCAAACAAAGGTAGTGATAATGAACCGAAAAAGAAAAAACACGCACACAGAGGCAGTAAGAAATGTAACAAGAAGAAAAAAAAAAACACACACACACACACAAAGGTAACAAGAGAAAGTATGTGTGGCAGAAGTTAAAGATTGGAGACTGGAGTTTGGACAGATGCAAGTACAGGACATCAAAGTCATGACATAAGCTGTTTGTTTTGTTCATACTCTTTTATAGAAACAAAACCCTTAATGAATTGGTACTTTTTTGTTTGGTACATTCATACAAGACACAAACGTCCCCCACAAAGCCCTTTCTAAAGGAAACTAAATATAGTTATAGTCAAGAAAGTCACTGTCACAATAAAAAGAAAAATCCTATTCTCTATCTATCTGTTGCTTCAGTGGCAGTTACTGATTGGTCATTGTCCTTCTCCTTCTCTTTCTAAAAGAAGTTACTTTCTTTTTTTTTTTTATCTCTCTCTCTCTCTCTCTCTCTCTCTCTCTCTTCTGCAGAGGCTTGATCTTATTGGAAAATGGAGTTGGTTCCATATTCAAGTGAACCAGCAGAATCTAAAACAGGTTCCACAACTCTTCCATGGCAAGACATGTTTCGATCTGCATCAGAAAGGAAGCCTTCCCCAGCACAAGGCGAAAACGATGCACCTCCAAACCAACTCCACGCGCCTTCCCAGGCACCAAACTCCACCGACCCATATCAAAGAAACAGCCTCTCAGGTGATCCCCAGGTACGGTTGGCTCTTTATATAGCCATGGCTCATGCTGGTCTTGCCTTCAGCATATGCATTTTATACGGAATCTGCAAGCTTTTGCAAGAGTATCTTAGGCCAATTCAGTGGGCAATTTTGTGTTCAATCCCTTTGAGAGGTATTCAAGAGACCCTCGTTGAATTTTGGAGTGAACCTTTGAAACTAGGCCTCACTGAAACCGTTCTTGCTGTTCCAATGGCTGTCTTAAAGGCCTTTATAGGCACCCTTGTTGATATCAAGCATGTTTGTTTGCGGCTGTTCCTCAAAAGGCCAAAATCTACACTTTCAAGGCGTAATAGAAGCATATTTTCAAAGCTAGTAAGGTGGCTAGTGTCATTTGCTGTTTTTGTGATTGCCTGTGAGAGAATTGGCGGATTTGGTTCATTGTTAATAATTGTGTTAGGGTTCATGATTAGTACTGAAGATGTAGATTCTACATTATCTGCTGTTTCATCATATAGGAGCAGTGGTTTCAAAAGATGCGCAGTTAGTCCGTATTTCACGCGTGGGATATTGAAAAAGTTGAATACTATTGTGGCTATTGGATTGATAATTGGTATGATTGTGGGGTTATTTGCTGGAGCTACATTTTTTTCATATAAGATTGGTGTTGAAGTAAAAGGTGCGGTGATTTCAGCGAAAGCTCATGTGAAAGGGAGTAATTACGCCGAGAGAATTGGTGTTAAGAAATGGATTGAAGAGAATGATGTCCCTGCAATGGTGGATAAGTACACTACTCAGTTTTATGAAACAGTTTCCGAGCAGATTGATAGTTTGGCAATGCGGTATAATTTGACGGAGTTCGTGACCGGAATTAAACATTTCGTCATAACATCGATGACCAGTTCATCGGAGGAATCAACAGCTTTGATGACCCCATCTCTTTATACAGAGAAGCTTTCGAGTTTGAGGGAGAAGTTTAACAATCGTGAATGGGGACAAATTTACTCGGAAGTTGATGCGATTTTCAGGGAATTGATAATCACAAGGGAGGATTTGGTTGAGAAGGCTAAAGGGTTTGCTGTTAAAGGAGCAGATGTTTCACAAAGGGTGTTTGCAAGTGGTGCATCTGTCTTAGGTGGTGGTGCAAAAATCATGTTCACCATTGGCAATTCCATCATCTCTGGAGCTGCTGAGGTCTTGAATTTCGTATCTCAATTAATGGTGTTCTTTTGGGTTCTTTATTACCTCATCACATCAGAATATGGTGGGGTAACAGATCAAGTTATGTCAATGATTCCAATCTCAAAACCAGCTCGGATTCGATGTGTCGAAGTTCTTGATAATGCTATATCTGGTGTGCTTTTAGCAACAGCTGAGATTGCATTCTTTCAAGGATGTCTCACATGGCTGCTATTTAGATTGTATAAGATACACTTTGTGTACATGTCAACAATGCTTGCTTTCATCAGCCCCTTGTTGCCGATCTTCCCAACTTGGTTTGCAACGATTCCAGCAGCTGTTGAGCTACTGCTGGAAAGTAGATACTTACTAGCCGTGACCTTCTCGATTATTCACATTTTGGTTATGGATTATGGTGCTTCTGAAATTCAGGAGAATATACCAGGTTATAGTGCTTATCTTACAGGGCTCAGCATCATCGGTGGAATGACATTGTTTCCTTCTGCAATTGAGGTAACATTTTAACAATTGATTTCCTTAAGTGTTTTAACCTTCATTTTCTCTTCTATATTGAAAGATTATTCGTTTTTTTTAATGAAACTTTCCAGGTTTTCATTTTTTTAAGTATCTGTATCCGGTATATTTTTAGACATGAGTATATAGATATGACTCTCTAAAAATTCTCAAAATACATGAAAAAACTCAGAAAAAAAAAATCAGCATACTTCGACACTCATGTCTGAGTCTAAATAACATCTGCCCCAAGTCATAAACAATTTTTTTCTTTTACAAAGAAAGTCATAGTTTGGAATAGCAAAGATGTGTAGATGCTGAAATTCAATCCTAGACCTACTCGATATAACCTTTTAAGGGAATGAATCGAGTTAAGCCCTAGGTTCATGTCATAAACTCTTTGGTTTGCTGTCAAATGTCATTGGGTTTGAATGTGTCTTATCCTTCCTTCTTCCATAGGGAGCAATTATGGGACCATTGATCACCACGGTTGTAATTGCTTTAAAGGATCTCTATGCTGAATTTGTTCTTGAAGAACCGAAGAAAAAAGCCTAGAAGAAAGGGCCATCTCTTTTGACATGGAAACGAGCTTAGCTCGACTAGTTCCAACAATTCGCAGAAACAGGTTGTTCCAACGACATTCTTTGCCAATCGGACACTGCTTTAACCTGCATGATTGCTTCGTTTATTCAAATTTATTTATTTATCGTAATAATTCTTATTTAGGAAGGCACTAGCACATTGGTCATCTTCGTAAAACAACAGGTGACAATAATTATGCAATTGAATTTTATTTTTATATTTATTTTTTGCTGTATTTAATCATGTAAGAGCTGGTGAAGCCGATGTTTGATTTGAGAATGTTCTGTTATTTTTTTTTTTATAAAGAGGGCCATAATCTTGGAATAAATAAAAAAATTATAAATACCAAAATTAGAATACAATTTTATAAGAATGCCTGCATGAACAAAACTAGGAGTCCTGAACTCTCAAGCCACTCACCGAATATTTTACAATAACCGAAAGATGTTGGATTATTAAGTAGCAGATTTTCTCAAATAATAACTGGAAAATTTGAAGCGCAACCCAATAAATTTCTATAATTCGTGGACTTGAAACGTTTACCAAGCCCAACTATTAACCCAAATGTTATTATATTTTATATATAATAACAAAATAATATTATTACTAAAATAGTTGCTTTGATGCCAAGTTAACGGAAAGACCGAAATGGTGGAGTTCATCTCACTCAAAAAAAGTCGTTTCATTGTTGAACTTTTGCCTGCTTTGAAGTTCATCTCTTTTTTTCAAAAAAGGGGGTTGTTTTTGGGAAAAACCAAGCAAATTGTGAAATTCATTTTACTGATGAAAAGTGCATGAAATATCTGATTGTTGATAATGGATGGTCATGACTATCGTATTCTCTTTTTATTTTTCATTCAAAAACCTTTTCTTTGTAACACTAGTTTGGGG
>JBBYHM010000021.1:206525-219337 GCA_038381775.1 Adansonia rubrostipa | reverse complement strand
TCAGATGGTTCAATGGCAGGGCAACTCTGGCTCCGAATGGGGTCCTAAAGGCTAAAGAAACGGTATGGATTAAAAAAAAAAAAATTCATGAAGTTGAGTTCTACAATTCAAAATACTTGGCTTTCACATAGGAAAATTCCTACAGATTATGTCAATGGTTGTACATATCAAACTGCAACCCTGCAGCTTAGATGGGTAGCTCCAACTTCCTCTAGTATTTGATAAAATATGCTAATTTGCTCATTGTAAAAGTTAATTAAAAAAAAAAAAAGCAAACTAACAATAGATTACAGGCAAACCTTCTAAAGAAACAGCTAAAAAGTACATATTGGCACTAAACATAAATAACTATCACTTCTTTTTTTTTTTTTTTGTCCATGTAGTTATTTTCCATCTCGTAGGTCAGGCTTCTAACTCTTGACCGGCAGACTGGGTTTCATCTTTCTCGGCATCGCCTTCTCCGTCTTCGTCATCATCAGCTTCATCGGCTAGTTTGGTGAGCTCTTCTTGAATCATGAGCTTGATAGATGACTTCCTTGGGGTGAGGTCGGTATCGAAACGTTGAGCTGAAAGGAAGTCAATTCTCCATTAGGACATGCATATAAGAAAAGTTTACAAGCCTTCAAACGAGGCCCTCATCCCTCTAAACAGGCATTTCACATTCCAAATCAAGGTACCATCAAAATTACAGACAATTTAAAAAGCAAACCTTTGCTAAGACCTTATCAGGCAAAGAATGAAATTAACCATTCAAAAAGATGGCTTCCTTTGCCAGTTTACGTATTTCACCATTGAGCACTAGATATGTTAATCAAGGTGCCATCAAAATTTACAATGAAATTTAGAAGGCAAACCATTACTAAGACTTCCTTATTAGACAAAGTATGAAATTAACCATTGAAAAAAATGGCGTTCGTTGTCAATTTTCATAATTCGGCATTGACGACTAGATGCGTTATTAAATAACACTGTTAGAAAAGCCAAACAAACAAAAGTTCAAAAAAATTCTCGAGTTTGGATGCAACGTATTTAAGTTATGGTTACTAAGTTGTGCCACTTATTTTCAGAATTTGAAATAAGTGAAAAAGGACATCCAAGTAAAAAAAGAGAAAGATGCATACCAAGTTGCTTCAGAATGTCAGTGAATGTAGCCTGCAGAATAAAATAATATAATTTATGTCAGTAAGAACATTAGAATCAGTGTCTATAAGGACATGAGATTAAGAATTTTCAAATTCCCTTAAGGAAAAAGAAATCGCTATAGCAATGAATCTAGAAAAAAAAACTTAGAAACACTTGAGATCCTTATGTCTTATCTGCAATGAAATTGACCGATAAAGTTTAAGCACAGTGTGTTTCAGAAAATTGAGCACTAAAAGCAATATATTTGTCAGTAAACGTTCCCAAAACTAAAATGGAAAAGACTCTAGCCCATTTCAATAGTGGCAATTTTAAGCAGATAAACAATATGTGCAACCTTAGTGAATTTAAATGCTTCACCCAATCTTCCAAAACAAATTCTTAAGTGAAAATGATTCAAACAAAAAAAAAAAAAAATCACTAGCAGCATTGCACTCGATGAAACAGCTAAGAATTTTTTGATTAGTGGAGACAAAATGGACCAAATTAGTAATGATCCTTAGAGATTATTCTAACTTAGCAATCATGAAGGTGATGGATATTACAATTAGTATCCATGGTAGCCTACTTAGCACTGAACTGCTAAGTCTTGATAACCTGACTTTCACAACCAAAAATAATCTTAGCAGTCAGGACCAGACCAAAAATGCTGTTAAGAAAAGTCCACTAATGGATGCAGCCATTATAGTGGTATAATGATAGCAGATCTTACCGTATTGAAGTCCACTTCCTTAAGAATTTCACAAATTGTAGCCCTTAGTTCCTTATCACTTGGCTTCAATTTCTGCTCTTTAGCTTTGTCCTTCCCCTTTCCAACCTTTTTGCCTTAAAAAAAAAATATAGGAAAAGCTAGCACCATAAAAACTCATAACCAAAAGCCAATCTTACAAATTTTGCCATAAGAAACTATTATTTTTCAGCTTACTGGTTTTCTCCTTGGAGGCAGATTTAGTTGGCGTAGAGGACTTTTCCTTAGTGACCTTCTCTGGTTTCTTCCTTGAAGACACCTTTGGACTTTTGTCGCTATCATCATCAGCCTTTGAATTTTTAGATGATGATGTTTTTGGAGTTCTTTTCTGCGGGGTAGACCTTCTGGAAACTGTGACTTTCTCGGCTTTAGCTTTTCCAGTAGATTCCTTCTTTCTGGATGATACTTTTGTTCTCTTTTTCTTCTTCCCTGTATCTTCTTCAGATTCATCTTCAGTTTCATTTTTCTCCTCGCTTTCAGACTCCTCAGGCATCTCATCCTCGGATTTTTCTGTCACTCCATTTTCATTTTTCTCTTCTTCGTTCTGTTCCTGTTCCTCTTCCTTTTCTTCTTCTTCTTCTTCTTCATCTTCTTCTTCTCCAGACTCATCCTCCGAATCAGGTGTACTCTTTTTACCAGATTTTGAAGTATCCTCACTCTTTCTTCGACTCTGCATAATACACAAGACAAAGGCAAAAGACATCATAAAGTAACCATGACAATTAATGTAAAAGGAAGTAAAAACATGCAATGGGCCCCAAGTCCATGACCAAAAACATAATAATAAGCATTCATATAGCACTACAGGTTATTTAAAGATACGAGACCTAATTGAATGGTAAACTAGTGTTTCCCTAAACACGGTTAGCACAAGTGACAGTCCTAACAAAAAGCTCCAATGGTTAACCAAATATCCTATTTCTCATGTCAACACGGTGAAACTAATACCTTTCTTGATCGCTTTGATGTGGTCCCAGACTTTGTAACCCTTTTGCGCTTTTTACCCTTGCTTGACTGGATAATAAATAAACACTATAGGTTAGAAAAGAATATGTAAAAACAGAAATTTCGCAAAAGCAGCAGGTAAAATTAAGTAACCTTTTCTTTTTCAGCAAGTAGAACAGTAGTTGTAGCACGAGGGGCCACCAAAAAGTCTATCAGCTTTGTGACAATATCTTCCTGCATGTCCATTTTCGGCTTATTAACATCCATTAGAGAAAATTCAATTTCTTTAACATCAAACTTAGCATTATTTTCAGGATTGCAAAAGTAAGATAATTAACAAGCCCTTGTATATATGACAATGGACATGGGTGGTGATACTGATTTTCATAGTACTAATTACATCACCTGAATCAGAGATTTGGAAAAACTCCAAAATTCAAACCTACCCTTCTATTGAACCACAACTTTGTATCAGGATCTTATTAATCATTACTGTTGCATTTCTAGATAAGCAAACTGACCAAAAAATTCTCGGTACTTCCCAAACTATTAAAACTAATAACGTAAATGACGGTTTCTCAGCTGAAAACAACAAAACATTAGCTTTCTGAAATGAAAAATAAAATATAAAGGAAAAAGACTACCCATATATCTATAACTATACATACATACATACATACATGCTTTGCCTACCAACCATTTCACTGCATGCTAGGTGAGAAAAAGAACCCAACGGAGAAGTATTAGTTTGTAGGGTTTCTATTGATCAATTTGCATGAATGTTGAACAGCTAACTACTAAGGAAGTGCTGTTCACTAACCAAACAAACAGATTAGCCATCTCATCTCCTTGACGTAAAGACAGAGTTAAAGCACAAATTACAGTAGTAAAACAAACCTTCCTCGTAGTGGCCTTCATAACTGGTATGTCAAGCACATCACAGAACTCCAATAACTTCTCTTTATTACACTTGTCAAACTTTTCTTTTACTTTACTTTTTTGCTTTTCCTGCGATTATCACACCATTTGAATGAAATAAGCCCATGAAAAACCTACTGTAGTGCACTAATATCAACCATACAGGTGACTTAGACAAGTAGATAAACTACAAACATTCTAAAGGTTTAAAGCCCAGAAGTCCTATTCGTACAGAAAAATAAATCATATGCAACAAAAATTCTGCTTCTTAATTTTATAACCCTCTTACCTCATTTTCATGCCACACAAAACCGGAAAATCTGGAAATATTACTTTTAATCTGAACTGCCTGCGAGAGCAAGGAATGTGAGTCTCATAAAGTGAAAGCAAAATCAGCAAAGTATTTCTGCAGCAACCCAGAACCACTCAAGCATCGTCTCTTTGCAAAGAGACATGCCCATGATCATATCCACATGCATCACAAAAGATGTTGTTAATGCATGTTTGCAAGCTGATACACACTTATCATCAAATTAAGAGGATGCAACAACATAATGCAAATGCTACATAGAAATACAAAAAATTTGATAGCAATCAAATTACCTTTCCTCTCCTTCCAAACAGAATAGTATGAAGCAGTCTGAAAGTGTCATCAGTCTTCCGTCTAGACAACTTGAATGCCACTGCAAAAGATGACATAGCCGATGTCATTTTACTCAATTCATGGTCCTTGACTAATATCAAATACCTAGAACATATTTAATTTTAAAGGAAAAAGAATTCCAATACACATTAAAGGAGCTTAGTAGAAATAATTAGGGTAAAGAGATAAAGCAAAATTAAACTAAGGAAGCAGCATCCTGAGAGGTTTTCATGACAATGCAAACAGTATGAACTCAATGATGAGCAACAATAGCAGAAATGAGCTGCTAAGATTTAAAACTATAGCATCAAAGAAACCCATTGTAGGATATTGTCTTTATGAAGGATACAGGAAAGAAAACCATTAATTTGAGTGATATAGGAAGAAATATACAAACCATTGGGAATATCTTTAAGTGGAGTACCACGGCCCTGCAATTGCCAACGCAACATATTAATTTCTAACGCGCCTTCAAAATTGAGAATTTCAACATCTAAATCGTTAAAAAAGGATAGCCAAGAAAGTGAGGGAAAAAACCTTTTCAATTTGGAATTCTCTAGAAGCATCTCTGTCAAAAGTTGTAACCAGTCTTTCAACAGATTTCCGCTCACGCACGGGTCGATCGGTAAGAGGTGTTCTTTGCTCTGGCTCCTTCTCCTCCACCTTTTTTGTCTTCCCTTTAACTTTCTGCCCAGTTTTTTGAACTTTCCCGCGCTTCTTTGATCCTTTTTCCTCCTCGTTCTCTTCAGCCTTCTCTTCTTGTTCCTTTTCTTCCTCTTCTTCTTTCAACCCATCCACCTCATCTTTGTTTTCCTCCTCAACTTTCTCGACATTTTTTTTTGTACTGGCTTCTTCTTCCATTGCTTCAGGTTTAGGTTCCTCCATTTCTTCTTTTTCTGTTTCTTTGCTTTCCTTGTCTTCCTTGACCTGTTGGTCTTTATCCATTTTCTCAGTCTCAACTTTCTCCTCATTTTTCTTATCTTCTTCCATTTCCTTTACCCCATTCTTTTCTTCCTCCGTTTTCTCAGATAAAGCTTCACCAGAATTTTCCGGAAGAGAAGTTCCATTAGCCAGTGGCTCAGTGACTTCGGCCTTTGTTCCTTCTTCACTCATAATCAAACCAATTCAAAGTTGCAGGATGGAATATCAAAAAAGGCTGCAGAAACCAGATAAATCGTTAATAGTAATAATAGTGACAAAATAAAACAATTAATTGCACTCATGAGCAAAGACAAAAGAACCATTAAACAGACACTACCGCACAGCAACAAACACACTAGAAAGTAGAAACACCAACATGGAAATTTTTTCCATGAAAATTTCATTGGGAAGCAATTGGCTCATTAAAACCTTCCAAAATTCATGGCCACAATAATTTTGCAAGCGAATTTTCCTTCGCAGTCTTTTCGCATAACAATAGAAATTTATTTTCAAACAGCATTAAACCAATCAAAACCTCATACTACAAAAGAAAAGTAAAGCATTTCCAGACTAGAATTGCATTATTAGAGATTCACATGATTTTGAGGATCTTGAAAAAAAAAAAAAAAAAAAAACCCAAACTTGACTCATAAAAACTAAATATTCAAAATAAGTAACAAAGTCCTCCTCTTTGGTTCCTAAGAAAAAGAAAGAGGAAAATTTCAATCTCACAAACTTTTTTCTTTTGTTTCTCTACCAATATAAATCATAAATCCAAGTTTAACAAAGCCAAAAAGAGAGTTTATTAAGCTTAATTTTATGAGATTTTCAATTTGGATTTAAAAAAAAAAACCCAAATCTAAATATTGAAAACTCCCCTATATTTCCCACATTTTTCAGCAGCCAAACTAACACGAAAATTTTCCCGCAAAAATCACTAAAAATAACCCAAAATTAACAATTTTCTGAAACACTGACATCCAAAACCCTTACTTTTTAGCACACCGAAAAAAAAAAAAGAAAAAAAAACTAAAAAATCCAAAAGAAAAATACAAAATTGAAGACTAAGTACCAAATATCAGGAGGAAATTGAAGAAAAAGGAAAAACTTACAGTGATTTACGAGCTCTTTATAATCATTCAAAAGCTTGACAAAGAGCAGAGTGTGTATAAAGTGAGGATTTAAAAATTTTTTTTTTAATTTTGGGGAAACGAATTGAGCTTCAAAATTTTCAACCGGACTTGAATCCCGGATTTCAAATGCAGTTAAGTGCCACGTCGGACGGGGATCTTGTCAGAAAATGGGGGGCTAAATTCCAGATGTGATGTAATGGACGACTCTGATCTTGTTTCCTTCTGATTTATTTAAATCCAGGGGTTGAGATTTTGTTTTGGAGGTATCTTGGAAGTGGGGGGCCCACATTTAGGGTGGTTTGCTGGTGGGGCCTAAGTTGTGATTAAATTTGTGGGTTGATAGGGGGGTGGGTGGTTTTTCAAATTTTCATTTTTTTATTGAAAATAGTCTTAATTCAGGTTAATTTAAGAACATTGTAAAAAATTTAAAACCTTGGGTTAGGGTTTTTAATTTCTGTCTATAACTCTTCAATAAATCAATCAGAACAACAGCCAAAAAAATTATAAAAATCAAAAGGAATAAAGTTCCAAATTTGAAGATTCCTTTTGGCTTATATATATATATATATATATAGCAAAACTTTCAACTTTTACTTTTTGTTTTGGGATTTGTGCTGCTTATTTTTGTTGATCTCTCTGGGCTTTGTTGCCCCATTGCCATTGAAATCCATGATCTTCAGCACCTCATGGACCCATCTCCAGGGCACACCATTCCAGTCCATGAACAAGAAGATGAGTGGGGTACATTAACTCTCTCTCTCTAACTGGGCTGTTTGTTTCCTGGGAAAATTCTGATAAATGGGAGAATTTCGGATCTTTAGCTAAAAATCAAATTATCATTAGTGCTTTTTTTTTTAATTTTTATTTAATTTGTAGCTATGGGTTTTTTTAGATTGTAGTGATAAATGTGAGAGAATTGAGATGTTTAAATTGATTATCAATGGAGAATTGCTTTCTGAGCATGATTAACTATGAATTGGGGTGATGTTTGCTATTTATAACTATCTTTTTTAATTCTATTTATATGCTGATTTTGTTTTTGATTGGGGGATAGTAATCTATATTCATATTGAGCCACTTTAAGTTGAGGGTTATGCATTTCCATCTTTCATTAACATTCTAGAGTAGTAACTTGTATTGTTCCTCATTGCTTTAGTTGATATCCGGTCGCCTTTGTGTTGAAGTGATGATCATATGCAGAAGGTATTCTGTTTGGCTAATTAAGAAGCATTTGAAGGTTGCAGACTTGCAGTAAACTAGCATTGGAGTTCATTGAGCTTTACTTTTGTGTAGGATATCAGTATGGGGAAAAGTTAGATAATTGATCAATGGTATCTCTTAGATAAACTTATAAAGTGGCAAAAGAAAGCCCGTTTACATTTGCAGCAGTTTGCTTGCATCAATCTCATTTTTTGTTGTTTGTACCCCTCATTTTGAGTTCATTTCTACCTCTTTTTGAGAAGTTATGGAACTTCTAAACATCAGTTAACATAATCCATTATTGTTATTTTATTGCTTTTAGTGTCATAAATGAGCTGGTTCTATAGCAAGATGATAGTAAACACAGATGCGTTTGCGTTTTACTCCTCACTTTCAAGTCTGCAATTGGTTGAAGTTCATTTAGTCCAGTTCCCACCTGTTGCTTCTGTATATGCTGCTGATTTTGTGGCTTCCGCTAGTTTGTTGTTTTGATTTCCCCATGGCACCATTTCTCTTCTCTTGGTGTCCAATAAAGTTGATTCAATCCCATTATTAGTAAGTGGTTAATTCCTTCATCTTTTGTTTGGTCAAATTTAGTTTCTCCATAATGGAACGAAACTGTTTGGTATTTTCCCTTTGACAATGAACACAATACTGCCGTAACTTGGGGCGTTACTTAAGGATGGCTTTGCCAAGTGGCCTCTTCTAATGGGGTGGCTCTTAGGGTTAGAGAGAGATGTGTTGTCACTAGTATCGCTGGTCATTATTGGTAGAGAGGGAGAGACTTTTGCACTCCTTGCTGTCCCCAATGAATCGAGTGATTTGTTATTTTGTGGTATTTTGCTTTCAACGTGCTGAAATATTGTTTATTTATAATTGCTTGTTTTTAGAAATGGTTTTCTCGTTGAAATTGATCCTGAGTATTCTTATGTTAATTTCCATTTATTTTTTGTTTTTCATTAGACACTGATGGATTTGTGATTCCGAGCTTGGGAATTGAAAAACCTGATATAACTAAAACTCTTCAGATGTAGAAACATCAAAACCTCATTCTCAGGTTAATTGCAAATACCTATACCTGTAGATGTCAAGAGTCAGGACTCATTTATTTGAAGCTTTTGTCCTATCTTGTTGATAAATAGGCATTAAGATATAGACATGTTCGTATTTTGGCTTGTGCACAGCAAAAAAGAAGAGAACATATACTTGGGACCACATGGTGCTCCTCCTTCACAATCAAGGCAACTGGAGCTGAATCTGTCCAGTCGTAAGCAACGGTTTAAATAGAAGCTTAAAGAAGCTGATAGAAGGATCAGCGGGACAGGGCGGGAGAACAAGGTGGAAAACTTGAAATAGCTTGTAGGTGGTGGGAAAGCAAGCCCCAACATGTCGAAGGGTTCTCCCAGGGATTGGCAAGACCCACATTGCAATGAGTCACAATTCGAGAAGTCCTACCCCCAGTAAATCGGAGCTTTCTGTACCTAAAGATATTTATCAGTGCAAAGTTTGATATACTGTCACTTATAAGTCTCTGTGTTGTTGTAAGCAAGCGAATTATTGAGGTCATGTATTTTGACAATAATTCAGCAAGCAATCCATTTGATTTCAGTACTGACGCAGAAGATATTAAAGTCAGATTTTTAAGTTCTTTTACCTCAATTTTCTTGGGTATCTTGTGACAATATGCACCTTGGTATCCTTGTGCATTTGTGCCATATCATGTTTTTTATCTTGTTTGTGGTGTCTGAAATTACCAGGTTCAGACAATGGATTAGAAGTTGTTTATGAAGTTAAAAATTAAGGTTTTGTATGTTCATCCTCCATATGCATTATCTATCAATAGACACGGAAGTTTGTGCTCATCATAAGTTAAGGCCTAAGAATTTTTTTGCAGTTCTGAGAGGAAGCTAAATGCTGAAGTGTCAAGTAACAAAACATCACTGTATAAGTGTAAATATTCACTCTAAGTTGGGTTTCCAAAATTGTCTGTCAAAGCAGTTCACATGGATCTAATGTTTCCTCTTTTCTTCGGGCAAAAATAATGATTGTCAACCTAAGAAACAAGTATAAAAAACACTAAAAATCAAATCCTAAGCTTCAATCTTTACTAAATAAAATGTGTTTGAATTGCCTAATGGTACTAGCATTTCAGATGATTGCTCCCGAAGTTAAGGTCAATTTGGCTGAGTGACTTCTGAAACTTCGTTGACAAACATGACTAGTATGCCCCTTTATTTAATGGAGAATGCTTGTAATTATCAGAGTCAACATCTTAGCAGGGTTCATTTGATGCTCATGAACTCTAATCCAGTTGCTGTGGGCGTCAATCCATACTGCGACAGGTACTTGGAATCATAAAATTTGCTTAGATGCCTCATCCCACTGTCACATAGAACCGTTATGATCGTGTGGCCTGGGCCAAGAGCCCTTGCGACTCTAACAGCTCCAACACAGTTCATGGCTGAAGAACTCCCAAGAAAGAGCCCGTCATTCTTCAAAAGGAACCTGAAATGTCAAGAACGTATAATATTACGGCTCGCAAGCCAAGCAAACATTCTAATCATAAAAGAACGCCTGCAAGTGCCAGGCAAGACAACTTTACCATCATCTAATATCAGATTCAACGTAAAAATTTTGGGTTTAGGGGAGGGCTACGAGTGACACGAAAGTAACATACATGGGATGAGATAACATCATCCAGGCCTAAGTTATATCCTAAAGCTTGTATGTTTCCATCATCTCAACTATGTGGGAAAGAAAAAGCCAAGGCAAGAAAAAATATAAAAGATGATAGATAGACCTTGACATTTCAACAGCCTCCTTATCTGTGCCTCGAAAAGCCCCGTCAAGCTTTGCCATCATAAAATTTCGAGTCAATCTGTTGATTCCAATCCCTTCTGTAATGGTGTCGAATGGATTCTTAAGCCTTCGTCCTTCAGCTTCCTCTTTAGTGTACATGACTCCCCTAGTTACCCTATTGAACAAACCAGAACCGGGAGGATCTATCAAAAAACACTTGATTTTGGGATTCTTCTCCTGTCCAATATTAATGAATTAAGTTAGTCTCTAAAATAAATATGTACAAGCAGTTGAAAGAAGTTATAACTTCTACCTGGAGAAACTTCGAAACGCCGGCCAAAGTACCACCAGTGCCTGCAGCTGCAACAAATCCATCTAGATGGCCACCAGTCTGTTCCCAAATCTCAGGCCCCGTACCCTCATAGTGGGCCCTGAAGTTTGCCAAATTTTCAAACTGATCAGCAAAGAAGCCACCGTTACAAAGACTCAAGAAACCCGGATTTTCCTTCTCCTGGTCAGGTATGCAACCATTCATCCGATCCAGGTCTTTGCCAAACATCACTTGGCCGGCCCTTTTATTCCTTGCTGCTAATTCATTCGCTTCTATTGCACGCCTCTGAGCAATATTGACATAATGGTCTTTGTGTGTAATTGATACCGGTCTTACCCTTTCGACCGTAGCTCCCAGTGCTTCAAGTATTTGAGACTAAGGGATGTTTGCAAGAGACAATAACGAGTTATGTTGCAATGCGTAGAAAATATAGACAAGAAATCTTCCATCATTGAATATATCATTTCAATCCAAAATGGGACTTAATTTCAATAATCAGATAAAAGTAATAGTTCAAGGAATTTTCTCATCTACAGTACATTTTTACACATACCTTCTCAATAGCAGCATCATCCGGGATAACTACATGACATTTGCATCCATAGGCAGGAGCAACTGTGGCTAGGCTTATTGCAGTACTCCCAGCACTCCCTTCAGTGACAACTCCCCCAGAAGCTAGATCGCCTGATTCCAGAGCCTTTATTGTGCCAGAAATCAGAAAGCATAAACAAAGAGAACGAACCGGTTAACAAACAGAACTCGCCAAGACTAATCATTACAAACTCTAAAAGAAAAAGCGTAAGCAACCTCTAGAATTGTTAACATTAAATCCCCAAAATTTGAAAAAAATACAAAGACACATCTATCCATAAACATTACATAGGGCCTCAATTTTCACTCTATGGTTAAAATTTAAAATTGCTATATTTCAAATGCAAGCTTTTAATATGAAGCAGGAATTATCATATACTTCATGCTTGAATGTTTCATTGTATTAATCCATGATAATAATTATCATTTCTTTTAATTGCATCACAATTTGAATTGAAAAAATGTATAAAATATACATTACCTCCTCAATAATTTTCACAGCAACTCTATCTTTCACGCTTCCTCCAGGATTCAGGAACTCACACTTGCCAAGAATCTAGAAAAAAACACAAAGGAAAATAAGATTAAATTCAAAGCAGGTCAGGTAATCAATTATCAATTTCCTTCTATATTTACATGAAAATAGAAATTTTTTATATAAGTAGGAAAGACCTCGATCTCAAAATCAAACAACACAGTGGCTTGAAGGTTAAACATTGATAAAATTGAAAAATGAAGCTAGTGAAAATCAAGGTCACAAATTCAAACAAAAAAGCATGAGTTAAGGGATATATTATTGAAGACCCAGTTATGAAAATCAATCAAAAAGAGAGAGAGATGGAAATTACCTCACAGCCAGTGGCTTCAGAGAGGCTGTTGATACGAATCAAAGGGGTATTACCAATGGCACCAACAACTCCATTTCTAGGCTTTTTCTTCTTGTTGGAATGAAGGGTCGAAGTGGTCTTTTTGAAAAAGAGTAAGTAAGAGAAGACAGCCATGGAAATGGAGATAGCCGCAGTTGTTGCAACGACAATAGCGCCTGCGGCTCCTACAGGCGCCATTGTGGCGGCTCGATCACTAGACTTCAAACTGAAGAAACCTTCAAACACAGACCAGGGCAGTAACCAGTTAGTTGATGACACGAGTGGGTGTTTGCTTGGTTAGGTTGTTTCTAGAGTTTACAGCTTTGGCGTTCGAGTTCCGCTTAGAGACCACAAACAATCAATCACCTAAAAAATAATTACTTCTAAAATATTAGTCAATAATTTTATGCTATGAAAAGTAAAATCAATATAAAAAATTAATACTAATTTTTAATAAATTTAAAAGAAAATATCTTAATTTAAAATTTAATTTATTAATAATTAAATTGAATTTAATTAATAAAATATAATTAATAAATATAAAAATAATAATAAATATGATAAAATATTAACATAA
>JBBYHM010000021.1:184857-197479 GCA_038381775.1 Adansonia rubrostipa | reverse complement strand
ATGGGCTTAATGAAAAATCAAGAATGGGCTTGGTAGAATTATTGGGCTCATTAGGCTTAGTCGTAGAATTTAAAGTTCTTTTTTTAGGGGTCGGACGGAATTAAGTGTCTACACCTCTCAACTGAGGCTTGAAACTGTTTGAACACTTCAAATACTTGGTCTTTTGTTTTGAAAGCATAGACCCATAGTTTTCTTGAATGCTCATCAATAAAGGTCATGAAATAAAGTGCACCACCATACGACCTTACCTTTAAAGGACCACAAACATCGCAATGAACCAACTCTAGCAAATTAAATTTTCTTGATGAAGAATGACTCTTGAATGAAACCCTCGTATGTTTTCCAACTAAACAATGAGCAGAATTCTTCAGTGCAGCACTTTTTAAACCAAAAAGCTGATTCTTCTTTGCTAAACAATTAAGCCCCTTTTTGATCATGTGACCAAGCCGTTTATGTCATAACTCAGTTGAGCTGTCATTCTCTGTCACATTCATAGTGCCTCTAGAAAAGCCTACATCAAATACAAATTCGACCACTTCTTTCTAGAGCCACTACTAAAGAGCCTCTAGTCAACTTCCACTTGCCCTTACTGAATGTATTGCAAAATCCCTCATCATCGAGCTTTCCTATTGATATCAAATTTAAATGGATGTTCGGTGCATGCCTGATATTTTTAAGTGTTAAAGTTGTTCCATTGTTAGTTTTCAAACCAACGTCACCCATGCTAACAACTTTTACCTAACCGTCATTACCTATCTTCAATATCCCAAAGTCACCGGGAGTATAAGATGTAAAGAATTCCTTTTGAGACGTGACATGAAGTGAAGCACTGGTATCTATCACCCAACTCATCACATCGCATGTTAGTTTAACCACATTCTCATCATAAGTAACTATCAGATCATCAAAGGTAGTAGTAGCAACACGATTATTATTGTCCTAATCTTTCTTCTCTTATTTATCACCATGACCCTTGTTGTCTCTTCCACTTGTAGCAATATTTCTTGATACGGCCTGTCTTGCAACAGTGATGACACTCAAGGTTCTTGTATCTTGATCTTGACTTGCTTCAGTTTTTGTCTCAACTTTTTTAGCTTTTGTTTTTGCTTTTCCCCCCTATTTTCAATAACTAGAACCTTGGACTGTAATAAAGTACCCTGATTCTTTCTTCTCACCTTTTCATTCAAAACACCATTTCTTAGCAAGTTCCACGATAATAACACTATTTGGAGTAGAATTAAAAACTCAAAATGTCTCCCTAAAATCTGGTAAAGCAGCAAGTAACCAAAGCCCTATGATCTCATCATCAAGTTTGACACCCATACCAAGCATCTTATTCATAATACTCTAAAACTCACTCAAGTGATTAGCCATAAATGTTCCCTCATTATAGTTCAGTTGCATCATTTTCTTAAGCAAGAACATTTTGTTATTGCCTAACTTTGAAGCATACAAATTCTCAAGTTTATCCCACAAAGTGGTGCATGTATCTCTTGATCAATGTGATTGTAAACATTCTCCTTGACAAATTGCCAAATAAAACTACAAACTTGTTAATGCTCAAATGCCCATTTCTCATCACTCTTAGACTTAGGTTTTTGACTAGCGAAAATAGGAAGGTGTAAAGTCTTAACAAACAACAAGTCTTTCATTTTATTCTACCATAATTGATAATTTGGGCCATTCAACATAATCATTTTACTAGTGTTAATCTCTATAACTACTCACCATGATATTCTAGGTCTGATACCAGTGTGATGGGACAAAATTGAACTTATCGAAAAAAATCGCTAAAGCTCCATTGGTGGTCTTTTTGCTTCCAACAAGCTCAAAAGTAATCGAATGGCACAATAGCAGAATAAATAATATCCAACAACACACAATCGGGCCCAAAGCAATCAAAAAACAATAATCACACGAGATAAAATATTTTTACATGGAAAACCCCTTTAAAATAAAGGGTAAAAACCATGGGACACGAAGTCCACTAAAAAATCTTCACTAAACAAAAATGTTAGCTACAAGATCACAAAATTTACCTAGTACAATGAGTACATAACTCTACTTCCAGCCATTCACAAGTGATCATCAAAAATAAAGAAAAAAGTTAAGAAATATCACCAAAAATAGGGTACTATTCATGCAATATATTCAAAAGCTACAGTGCTTCAGTAAAAAATCCGACTATTCAAATGAAGATCTATGAGTCTCCTAGCCATTGCCAAAATTTCAGGCCGATTGGACTATAAATGACCCTCCGATTGAGACCTTGATGAAACTATTTAAAGCTTAAAAAGACAGTCCACTCTTTTCTCCCTCATCTGCCTTTTTGCTCGACCCTTTTTTGTTTAAAAGTGAAGATGCTGTAGTGCCGTTGCTCTCTTTTGTTTCATTTAAATGAGACAACATAATAGCCTAAAATTGGGCCTTTAGTGGGTTAAAAAGATGGTTTACATAGGAGGGACAAAAAAAAGCCCAGCAGAGTATATTAATATGATTTTTTAAAAATTTTTTAAATATATGAAAAAATTTAAAAAAATTAAATATATTTATATCAAAAACATAATCCGACATTCGTACTAAATTTAAGTGACATAGGCAGCGGCACCAATATGATTTTAACTGCATCGTCAGGCACCTAAAATGGTAGTAAAATTTATTGGGGCAGTACGGATCGATGCTCTCTAACTCTTTAACTTCTCACCTTGTTCAACATCACTTCTATAAATTTTACAAACAAATGGGACTTTGCTCTCTGGTGGTAACTGAAGCCCATTATCAACTCTATAGTTGGATTTCTTTCAATTCAATAAATGATTCACAATTTACATTTATAATTTTCATCAGCAACTTATTGTTGAGAGTCCGAGGGCATTCATTCTCTCACATATCACACAGTTCTCATGTTGGGATCCTCTTCTATTAGCAGTGCAGCTGGAAAAAGAAATTACCAACTTTTTAGAGGAATCTCCTTCGCTGTCGGCGCAATACAGGCAACATAATGCATTTCTTCATATGAATGACAAACTAAACAATCTTTCCCAATAGCTTTCTCCCCACAATGCCTGCAACTGCAAACTTTATACACACCACAAGCTTCTGTTTGTTCCGGTTTAGCTAAAGGTCTTGATTCCTCAGTACAGAAGTGTTTTACACTGAACAAAAAATAGAATATTTCTCAGCGATGAACCCAACCTTCAAACCAGATTTTTAACAAATAAATGGAGATCGCTTGCATGTAATATAAATGAAAAGTTAGAAAACAATCCGGAGAGCAAAATCATCCCGCTGCCATAAGATCAAGATGCTATTCAAATGATAAATTCAAATATGTATAAAAGATCCTTTATTATACTTACATATAAGATATAATAATGTTTTAATCACTAACAATACTAAAATTAGTATTCTAATGTTGTAATGCAAATCTCATTAGTGCCAATTGCCACCATCATTCTTTTTTTTTTTTTCTTTCCCACTTGTTTACCCACATATCTTGTGTTTTAAAATCATTTTATTGTATTTTTTTTATATGTTTGAGAAGGTAAAATGAATTTTATAATTAAAGTTAAAATTAAGGATTCAAACAGTTTATAATGAATTATGTTTTAATTCCTATTTCCTAAAAAAAAAAATTGTTTTGTTGATTTTTTTTTCCTTTCGATGGTGCTCAAAATTTTAATTGGGCCCCGTCTTCACTTTCCATTTTCCTATCCCCAAATAATATTGGAATCTTCCATGCATTACTTTAAAGAGAAAATTGGTTTTAATCTTTCTTTTCAAAAATACTTGGAGAGAATATTAAGCATTAACTAAATTTTGACACATTATGAATGATAAAAGAAAATAAAAAATTAACGAAAAAAAAGAAAAGAAGTTACTAATCATGAAAATAGCATATAGTTTTTTAGTTGTGAATATTTTTAAAAATAAAATTAATTAAAGTTATTTAAAATTTCATATTAAATAATATTTTTTATCTTTTATTTTATAAATTTACTATAATTTTATTTCACTAATTGATTTAGATATCATTGAGTTGAACTCTCTTTCATTATTTTTATTCATTAACTTTTCAATACACCCATCGCCATAATCACATGCATAAGGCCCATTTATAAATCATAAAAACCGTACTTACATATAATGGTTAAAATTTTCATGAAAAATAATAAACAAGAAATAATAGATGAATTCTTAATCTGATATCATTTGATTTGATGATAAGTTAACCACTTTATTAATAGAATAAACTAGGATTTTTTCTGACTTCGCGAGGATTTTTTTCTAATTTAATTATATTAAATAATAATTTATTTATTTATATTTATGCTTTAATATATATTGATATATTAAAATGATTATATTTTTTAATATAAATATTAAATAACTGTAAATTATATTTTCCTCTTAAATAAAAAATTTCTTACTAACCAATTTTAAATTAAAACATTTAAATTATTAATTTAAATTTTTAAAGCAAATGGCAAATTAATCGAAAATGAAACTTAAATAAATGTTTTTATTAATCAATTGTGAGAACCCACAGCTTTGGTCTTTTTCTTTCCTAGATGCATCTTGTAAGAAAAAAAATTGCAGAATACTTCTTTTAAGTAAAAATCTTTTTATCTTTTATTAATAATTAATTTATTTATTGTAATGATAGTAGATAGTTAGTATTTTTTATTCATTGCTTCATTTTATAATTCTTTTAAAAAAATTTTCTCTCTCTTAACTATTAAATTTTTTATTTCTTGAAAGATAATTATTTATAGTAACAATAGTTCATTGTAAATATACTTGATTTATTGATTCATTTTGTTATTTTTGAAAATGTTTTCTTTAAAAGGTTCGATGAAAAAACTTCTTACTTCCTGAAAAATAATTATATTTTGTAAGGAGAATATGTGGTAAATAATTTGTTTTCCATTGTTTTGAAATTCCCGAAAGCTTTGGGATCAGTAAATTACTGTAGCATCTTCTCTCCTGCTGTCTCTTCAACTAAAGTAACACTGACAGGATTCTTTCAATCTAAGTAGTTATAGGTATTTGTAGATATGTAGACAGAGATGTTGTACTTGGGCAATTCAAGGAAGCAGGCCCATTGTTTGTCGGCAGAGCCGCGGTGTAGTTACTTTGAAGACTCGCTTCCTCTGTAGCCACGGACCACAGTATACCGTTTATATATATATATATATATATATATATATGTATAAGGAGATAAAAAAATTGTAATTAAAAAATTATAAAATTATAAAATATTAATTTAAATTTTAAATTTATTAAATATTATTATAATTATATAAATTAATTAAATTAAATTCTCAACCAAATCAAAGTATATTTTACTGGCAATCTTATTTGTATGCATTGTACAAGGAATCCAAGGGAGGAGTTGCGACATTAGCTTTAAAAGAGATATAACTATTAGGTCATGCCATTATTATTATTTTAAAATAAATATAATGTGAGGTAATAATTGAGGCCTTAAAATGAGTAAGACTATTACATCTTTGTTGAGCCCATAAAACAAGGCGTACCAAGACCAAGATTCGCAAAAGTCAACAAAAGGTCAAATAGATGGATTCGTCTATTGAATTAAGGAGATCTTGTGGTATAACATTGAATGAACATATAATGAACTGAGAGCGATCACATTGCTTGACACCATAAGTGCAACAAAGATCCTATCACTTATCTGAGGAATCTCAGCTCTCCAGGACAGTTCGCCTGTTCCTCACATTGCACCTAGGAAGCCAAACCATCCTCTGACTACCAAAAAAATATCTTAACTGTAATAAAAAATATTTTCATCATATAATTTAATAGTGATGAAGTTATAACAAAAATTATCTTTAAATAAAATTTATTTCCCGTGATAGAAATTAATTATAGATTTATGATAAAAAAATAACAAAATTAATATTTCATCATAAAATTTATATATATTCATAATTATATAAATTTTCGAGAAAAACATCTATCACAATTATGAAAATAATGAATAGCGATGATATGCAGTGACAGAGTTGTGTCAGTTTTATTTAATTTGATTATTTTTCTACTAATTTTTTTGATAAACGAAAAATTTTGTGACAGGTTTCATGATGACTGTTTTGTCATAAATTGTTACGGTATATTTGCAAAGGAAAATTCCATCACACAATTTAGAAATATACAAACTAACAGAAATTAATGTTAATTATGTTTTCTGAGTGACAATTTGGATTCGTCGATATTGTAATGAACACAAGGTAACACGTTAAACAGTCACAGAAAGATTATGTCAGGATCTTTTAAATTTGTTTATGATATTATATATTTGTCAGAAATACAATCAAATTAAAATTTGTATGTGTTATACTAGTTACCAATGTAAATAAATATAATATATAATTCTTAATATATAATTATTAAAAATGAAATTTCATCTCATATGAGCATTTAATTTATTTGATTATACATTTTACCTAATTTAAACAAATTATTTAATTAATTAAACTATTTTAAACAATAACCAATGTCATGAGAAAATACCATAGGAAACAAACATTTTCATAAAACGCAAGGCGTCAAATTAAACAATTTTAAAGCAAATTAAACCAAATGAAACAACTTAAAGTAAATTATTCCAAATTAAAGAATTTAAAGTAAATTAAAAAAATTTTATTTGATAAAATATAAAAAATACTTATAAGTATAAATTAAACCAAATTAGAAGTGACACATGGCTAGCCGTCAACCAACCCTCAGAAGATAAACACTCCATTGAACGCATGGCTAAGGTATGACCTCCATAGCCCTACTATTACTTTGTCAATTTTTTTTCTTGCATAACGGTACAAAAGTTTAACCTCTCACTCTAGTAGGGTGTTGTTGATCCTTAACAGAAAAAGGACATCAGCATCTTGATTAAGAATAATGACATGTAGTTAAGAAAAAAAATGGGAGAAATTACACTAGAGAACTGCCACCACTACTAGAACCTTAAATTTTGGTATATTATTTTTTTTAGGTAACATATATTAACCTATCTATATATAGGAAAAGTTATTTGGTGGATTGTAAAATTTAAATTTTTCATTAATTACATGATTTTATAAAATATAATAAAAAATATTTAAAAAAATTAATATAATAATTATTAGAAACTAAGCATATCTATAAAAAATAACTCATATATAATAAGAAATTCTTATCAAATTTAGGACCACTACCGCCATCCTTTCGATACTCGACTACAGCATTTCACTACCAAAGTTTAGAAATTTATTTATCAACATTAACTGTGAGATCAATAGGATTGTGCATTCAGTCGGTTTGATCAAAAAAATTTTAAATCAAATTAATTAACTTAGCTAGAGGAATCGATCGATATTTTTAATCATAACTGATTAACCAAACTGAATAAATTTCGATCAGTTTGATCGGTTATTTCGATCAAATCAATTTATGGGATCTTGAGCTAATGATTGTATATTTAATTTGGGAATAGATTTAATTAAGCTATTAATATATATAAATATATAATTATTAAATATTAAATATTAAAAATTTAATTAATTCGGTCAATTCGATTAATAATTTTACTAACCGATAACCGACTAAATTAATCAAATAAATCGATATAAAAAACTGACATAACCATTAAACTGATTTAACGAACTAAATTAATTAAATTTAATCGATTAAATCAATTAAATCGATTTAAAGCGACTTATGCACGGCCCAAAGGAACAACCAAAGCCTGGTTTCGGTACCTACTTCAATAACTAAAAACAATAATATAATTGTCCTTAATGTCAATTTTTAGTCTTCAATCTTTGCTCCTTCTGAGATCCATCCATCCATCCATCCATCCATCCATCATCATATTATATTATGTTTTTTTCTTTAACAAGACTGGATTAGTTACATTTTTTTCCTCCTTTCTTTTTTTCAATTTGATCGCTATGTTTCAACTGCAGAAAATCGTCTATTAAGGTGTAAAAACGTCGTATTCATATCATTTATAGTGTTTTTGGTTCGGCTGAACGACGATTCTATTCCACCTTTATTTGGCCCATTACAGGAACCTAAAGATTTGGTTTGCCGAATGATGAATTCTGCGAAATAGACATTCCGCCTCCATTCCTCAACATCTCATAATAAGGATTCGGGGGTAGGTGTCCGAATAGCTATTCAGACCGAAGAGGAAGAAACAAAAAATTTCCAAAATAACAATAAACAAAATTTCATATAAAAATTATTATTTCTTAAAAAAATAAAAAACCAATATTCTCTGAACCATTTTCAGCCATCTATCTCCCCCAAAAAATCTAGAATAGAGAGAGAAACTCTCTCTCTTAGGGTTTGATTTTAGGTGACACAAGGAGGTTTTTTGGGGTTCAAATGAAGGGATGATGGACAAGAGAAAAAGGGGAAGAACATATCTGAAGACGGGACCTGTGGAATGGTGGCGGTCGATGAAAAGAGGTTGAAAACCATAGCGTTTAAGATCTAGGCTTTTCCAGTAATTTTTAGGAAAAACCACTTGGAAAAAAGAAAAGAAAGGGACGAGAGGAAACTTTTAGTGTGAAAAGAAAAATTTTTTTATTTTGATCGACGGTGGCGGTGGGGAGGTTTTAGGTTTTGCTATGAACATTAAGAGAGAGAGAGAGAGAGTGCGCTGGAGGGAGGAAGAGAAAGGACAAATGAGGAGAGAGAAAACGTGAGGATATTTATAGATGGAGAGAAAAAATAAAAATTAAAAATTAAAAATATTATGAAGTATAATATATTTAATTATTATATTATATTATATTATATTATTTATAAAATTTTTAATATATTTAAATTTTATTTGAAATTATATATTAAACTAATATATTCAATTTATAATTTATATTTTAATAGATTTAATATAATTTTAAGACATTAATAATTACATTTTTATATATAAAATATAAATATTTTAGAATATATAATATTTAATTATTAAATTTTTATTTTAAATATTTTAAATATATTATGTTAAACTTTTATTTAAAAATATAATATATTAAATAATTAAATGTTTTATATTTATAATTTATATTTTAATATATATAAGAGATTAAATAATTAAATTTAATTTTATAAATTAAAATTTTATCTTTTAACTTAAGGATGACATAGCCATTTCATGCTTATTTCTTATCTATTTTAATACAATTTTAATCAACAAATAATATAATATTATTTTTTATTTATTCTATTCAATCAATCAAATAACATAATATATATATATATTTATTTTATTTTATTTTTATAAAATTATTTTTTTATTTCTACCCTATCCTAATTCAAAGAATCAAATGCGCCATTATTATTTCATTAATTAAAACATTAGGCCTCATATGATCTCGTCTTGTAAAGCGAACATTACTGAGCTTGATAATTTAAAAGACTTTTTGTTGGGTGTTCTCAAAAGTCTTTGCGGAACTTCAAAGAAAATATCGAAGGTAGATTACCATGCAGAGAGTCTTTCGTTGACATTTTAGACACGCTGATAAATATCTTTAGAAATATCGCTAAATTAACCGCGTTTAACTATATTTCTCGGTATCAGTTTCCGTGGCACTTCAGCCGTTCAGCGTTTTATTGAAATACTGCTTAAATGCTGCTAAAAATTAAAGGCATGCTTTGATATAGTGGCTGTTGAAGGAAACTTTTTTTTTTTTTAACTGCGAATGCGGACCTTAGTCTATCTATCTGTCAAAAATTATTCTTTTTAATAAAGAAACATTTCTGAATCATGATAACCAAAATTTCATGCAAGTAGACTTAATTTTGAATACGTTATGAGCTGATAAAAAATAAAAAAGCATAAAATATGATAAAATATAAATAATTAATACTAATCAATAAAAATATATAAATGTATTAATATTTATACATAATAAATATTAAAATTTATATAAATATATTTTAACATATAATTATAATAAAAAATAATATAAATTTGATAAAAATATACAAAGTATCAAAATACAGATGCAAGAAAAGTCAAGATTTACTACAAACCATAGATAATTTTGAATGCAATGGGCGGAGAATAAAGACAATTTCTGACTAAGTTAACAAAGTGACATTTGGTCAAAGTCATTGTTGCAGCTCAATTGATTGAGGTTTTCTCATAATATTATTATTTCCATAACTTCTACGGTGGTTTTTCATTTGTGGTTACATTTTGTTTGCCGGTTAAATATTTTTATATGTTCATGATAACATTTTATATATTGCATAAAATCAAATTAATTTTATATTTTTATATAATTTATATTTATTTAATTTGATTATAATGTTTTATTCTCATTTATCAAGATTATATGCATCAAATTTTGAATAAATACAAATTTTTTTGACTATTTGTTTAATTTAAAAAACATTGAGCATTTCAATTTATATTAAAAAATTAATATGTAATAAAAATATTTTATTGATTCAAAATTTTTACGTACGCGATAAATATGATCATAACAATTAATTTATTAAATTATTAATAATTAAAAATATTATAAATTAATTTTATAATAATATAATTGAATTCTTTTTTCATATAAATGTGTAAAACTTGAAGCTGTTACCACTTGCAGGAAAAAAAAAATCTCAAGACAACGGCAAAGGTGAATGGAGACTAAAGAGAAGAACATACACTTCAGAGGAAAATGATGTTCCGAATATTCAAAGTCAGCCATGAAATTTCTGGATTTTACAGGAAGTTGTCAGAATTCTGCTTCGTATATAACACATACTGTTTAACAATATTAGGCACCCACCTAAATTTTGTCGTTATCCATTTTTGTTATTCCAAAATTTTATATTAAAAAATATTATATACACAAATTATTAACAATAAATTATAGACACAAATTAAAAATATCGAAATTGACATTAATGGAAAAGTTAGTGATACATTAATTAACGTAATAGAGTACTCGGTTTGCACACGCTTACCATGCATTTTTATTGTGACCACCAACAGTGGTACTTTTGTACTTTTATTTTGACTAGTTAGGTAGGTATACGCAATAATAATGAAATAAACATCAAGTAGAAAAAGGATGGGAAAGAAAATGATGCCGGCATTAGCAAATTGCAATGGTTCAACTTTGAATAACAATATTACATTTTCTGGTCCAAGCAGAGAAAAAGGAACGAGTTAGTACTTAAAAAAGAAATAAAAGGAAATGGGTCGTTGGTTGCCTCGATTAGATTAGAAATCAATGGTTTCTCAACCCAATAACATATTTAGAATTGAAAAACAATTAATCACTTAAGAAATGAACAAGCACCCTATTGAATTGAATTAAATTTGTCGGTACGTTTTTGAATCGATTTTTAAGTTTTTTTATTTTTTTTTTTGCAATCCGTAAATTTTGAACCCTTAA
This sequence comes from Adansonia rubrostipa, assembly GCA_038381775.1. Lineage (NCBI taxonomy): Eukaryota > Viridiplantae > Streptophyta > Magnoliopsida > Malvales > Malvaceae > Adansonia > Adansonia rubrostipa. The sequence goes on along the minus strand of JBBYHM010000021.1, from coordinate 186,068 downwards.
TCTTTTGTATTTAAGTTAAAGATTATCATTAAATAAACGTATAATTAAATATTTATTATATTTAATATTTATTTAATATAAAATTTTTTAAAATTTTCATCGGCTCGATGGATTGAATTGAAAAGCTAAAGTTCCGTAAATTCAATCATCAATCCAATTTTTTTAACATTGACGGGAGACATTCTGTTTCTATAATTACTCTGACTATATGACAATGTTCTGCCAAAGAAAATCAGGAGCAAACTGAAAAACATCATAGATAGTTTTTTGCTTAAAATAGCTAGCTAGAGCTAGCTGTCAGCAATTTTCAAAGAAAAACACTCATAGGCTGATTGGTATCAAGCTCAAATGGGAGAAACAAAGAGGATGAGTATTATTATTCATTAATGAAACTTTTTTCAGACTTGAAATCTTGAATTAAGAAATGCTATCTAACATCATATTTTTGAATTCTTCAAAATCAATCATGCCGTCCATGTTGGTGTCATAGAAGCAAATCATGTTTCTGCAATCTTTGCCACTTCTTTCATCCCATAAGCCAAGTCTGCCCAACACGCTTTGAAGCTCTTCGCATGAAATGAAGCCATCACCATTCAAGTCAAACACTTTGAAAGCCTTGGCAAGGTCACTCTCTTGATGATGATCATCGCCATGAATGATCAGTTCTTGCTCAACATCACCACCTTCTGCTGGCTCTATTTTCTTGTTCTGGCTCGAGATGGAATCATAGAAGAACAAGAATTCATCAAAGCCGAGACATGGTTTCCCCACTAAGGATTCCAACTCTTCAAGGCTAAACTGGACTCCGATTCTCTCCAGCAACCAATTAAGCTCCTCCAGGCTAACCAAGCCATCCCCATTCTTGTCAAGCTTCTCGAATATCCGTCGCAAGTCGTTCTTCCTGAGGGGAGACATGTTATCAAAAAGAAAGTCACCATTAACATGAAATAGTGATGCTTTAATATTTCGGTGTATCTTGCACGTATGATAGCTGAAAAAAAACGGGGGTGTTTGTATTTATATATAGGCAGATGGGTAACGAAGCTCCAAGAAGTTTCCTGCGGAAAATTATTGGAGGAAACAATTTTTTCTTTTAAAATTTTCAGAGATATTTATTTTCTTTTGTTCCATTAATTATTATTTTTTATTATTTTCTGTGGAGCTAAGGTAGGATCAAGGAAATTGGGTTCTCATCCCTATCTAAAATGTGG
>JBBYHM010000021.1:83825-102162 GCA_038381775.1 Adansonia rubrostipa | reverse complement strand
AAATGAATTTTTATAAATTATAAATATATATTTAATAGGATATTAACACTATAATGATATTGATAATTATATAGTTCGGTATTAGAATACTTGATTCAATAAATGGCACATGATATTTACTGAAAATAAATAAAAGAAATCTTGATTTAAAGATTAACATATCAAATTCGATGTATATCTATTAAGCTTAAATTCCAAAATGCTAATTTATTATTACTTTAGTTGGATTATAAAAATGTGTGATAATCGTTTATTATTTATTTTGTTTAATTGTCAACCAATGTGAGAATATCAATAAATAACACATATTTTTATTTCCTCCATTAGTGCTTAATTATCAACTTAAACATTCATTTCTCCAATACAAAAAGTATGGGAGTTGATTTAAATCTCCACGTTTAATTTTTGTTGTGAAAACATTTTCCAATTGTCCTTTGATTGGGTCCAATATCCAAACCAAGTGCATTCAGTAGGAAATTTCCCTTTTCTTTGTTTTTTTTTTTTTTATTTTGGGGGATAATTAACGTAGTAGGAAATTTCTTGTGAAGATAAATGACAAAATATCTTTCAATCTTTTCAATGGATATGGAAAAATTCTCCAAGACTTTCCCAAACCTTAGCAATGCCACTTATCCTAGATGATGATAAAATATATTGATATCAGCCCATCACTAATCTAGGTGATGATAAAATATATTGGCATCAGCTCATCTCTGATTGTCTGATTTGTCAGAAGCTTCTTAGTTCAGATCATATTTATTTTCATATTTTCATAATTTTATATTTATATAAAATTTAATATATAAATAATTTATGTTATTTTTTTTTAATTTTTATCATATGTTAATTAATTTTTTCTCACGTCCTGTTAATATAGGTGTAATAATTCTCCTACCTAGATTTATTTAGGTAGAAAGATTCAATTCAATTAGATTGCACTTCAAATAAAAATTCTGTAGTTTAGATCAATCTGATTAGATTTGGATTAGTACTTAAATGATAAAAAATAAATTTATTTACAAAATATATAAATATTAATACAAAAAATATATATTTTTTGAAGATAATATCGAACATAATATAAATAATAAAATAACTTGAACAATGAAAAAATTATCTAAGTCTTATGAGTTAAATAAAAATTTATTTAACTACAAATTAAAATATAAAAGTTATACGGTGCAATAAAAACCTAAAGACTTCCTTAAAAGATCGAAATAATTCAATAATTTTTTAGCATTTTAATTTATTTGGCTTAAAAGAAAAAAAGCCAAACTTTCATGAACTGTTTTTTTCTATAAGAAAATAGAGAAAAAGCCGTCTTGACCTCTATTATATTGAACGGGACACATTTAAAATACTTCAAAGTTGGTAGCTTAGACCATTGAGAGAAATGCAAGCCTAACTAACACCACGACAAATTTGACAATGACATTGGAAATTTCTTGCCCACTTTAAGTTTTTTGTACTCTTTTGAATGAATAAAATATAAGGGAAATAAAAGTCATACATTGTACTAAATTGGACTTTGGAGCACTCATTTTATTTTTTGGGTATAAATTACAAAAATTGATCAATTCTAATAACCTTCACATTATTTAAAACAAGGACAATATGGTTTTACTATTATTTTTTTTACATATATGATTTTTTTTAATCATCATGTAGACGATAAAATATTATTCTAGCTGTTTTATTACTGGTTTAAATAATAATTATGAGCACCTAATTATTAAAACAAATAAAATATGACAAAGAAATTGATGAACTTCCTATTCTTTTTCTTGATAAAAACATTTTGCTATCGAAAAAGAAAAAAAAAAAAAGGGGTGGGGAAGTGATTTTGAGGGATTGGGTTTGGGCCATATTTTTAACCTTGTTCTTAGTATGGCCATATGCATCTTAAAACCCAAGCTAAGATAGTCCAAGCCCTATTGAAAATAAATATCGAGACTAGACTCGTTCTAGGGCCGGATTTAAATTTGTTATTTTATGATCAGCGTTGACTTCAATCATTGTTTATTAAATAAAATATTATTTTTATTTTAATTGAATTATAAAATATAAAAATAATTTTTTTAACATTTTAATATATTTTTAACAATGATTGGGTCAGATCAAATTAAGATCTGAATTTAAAATTTAAATTTTCTTTGGGCTGCGATTCGATCCATAAGCAATTCTACCGGGGACAAGTCACCCGCCTATATAAAGTTTGTAATCACTGAGTTCCAGCCTCAGTGGGTTCAAAAGCACCAACAGATTCTTACTTATCTAGTTATGAGATCATAAATCCTGATGCAGATTCGAAGTGTTTACTGCTTTCCAGGGGCTGTAATAGGGGCTAATGCTTCATGATAATCTAGCCTTTAACGCTATTGATATTCCACGAGGTTATTCCATGTTCGATTTCAGGCAGTTCCCAAGAGAAACATATAATCTAAAAGTACAATATGTGTCTGAGATTCAAAAGCCTGTGCCGTTACTTATAAATGAAGTCGAACAGGTGGAAATGGTGGAGGAAAATTAGGCTTTCATGTCATAAGGGCAGAACCTGACAGGATTTCAATCTTAATTAGACAAGTTTGCTGAGGTTTTGAACTCTTGTAGTGTCATGGTCATGGTGCTGGCTTAACCAATTCCATATTATAGCCCACTGGTGCAATGATGGTTCAAGTGGCACCACTGGCAAAAGAATGGGTGGCAACAGCAAAAGAAATGGATTGAACCAGAGGAGAGCTCTCTCATTGACACAAATGGAAAAGATAACCCCACATCATCACCGGTCCGGAATCTGTAACATCTAAGGGCTACCATGAAATGCACAAATTGCTGTTTCACTGATTCAAGAACTACCATTGCTCAATTTCAGAATGTCACAAATATTCAAAAGCTAACAGATTTTATTATTCAGAGGTACTGCATACTTGCATTTTAAAGCAGCCTAATTGCCTAACTTGCGATTTAGAAAACTATGTTGCCTGGACTCTTCATTTTCTTGAAATACTTGTGTCTGACTCCTGTGCTTGATATAAATCTAGACATGAGTATTGAGATATGACCTTTCGAGGACACTCCAAACACATTAAAAAACTTAAAAAAATTTAAATATATCTATATCCGATACTCACACCCAAGTCGAAGTAATATAGCTAGAAAATCCATTTTCAAGTTTGTCAAGTAGATTTAAAGCTTACAACAAGCAATACATTTAACCAACATTACCCAAATCTGATAGATATGACCCCTCTATGCAGGCAGCAGAATCATTTTATTATACCAGATTCTTCTAGGGAACAAATCAAAAGGTAAGCAGCAGAGTTCCTGGCAGCTTGTGTTGAAGATTTTTCATCACCCTTTTCTCTCCATACACGATCTCCGATTTTAGTTTCAACTGAAAATACATATTTGCATTCATGTCCGTTGCCTTCAGCTTTAACTTCCCTGCAAGTTACAAAGGGCAGAATGACACAAAAATGACGGAAAGCTGGCTATAAAGAAATAAAAGCAAAGGAAAAGCAAAGGATGAAACACAATATGCATGAAATTTAGCCTATGTCACCTCAAATCGGGAGTGACTGTCGAATACGGGTATGCTCAATTTTTTTGAAAGTTTTTTAATATATTTGAAGGATCATACTTCGTATTTATGTTCAAATGTGTTGGACATAGTTAACTTCTAAGTTAAATGAAGAGTTTGGGTTTTTCAAACTACATAATTGAGAAAAGTTGATAAATCAAACATGAGAATCTCCTCTCAAGTTTCAAATTCCAGAAAGTGCTTTATTTTCGTTGTACCAACCGACTCCTGTAACCATAGATTGCATATGGTTAACTGTTACTTTAACAATTCGGAATTCAAATTCAATAAAAGGGTTTAAATTAATGTGTAATCAGAATAGCTTGAACAAGAAGTAAATGTCAAAATATGAAAGAAGTTGATGCCTGTAATGAAGGTCTTTCCACTTATTCTTGCCACAAAGTCCATGCAACTTGTTCTGTGCTCCATCAATCTCAGCTTCATCTTTCGGCAGCGTAATTTCATCCAGCGGTAATATATCTTCAAAGATCTGCCAACATATCAAAACAATGTTGCTTAATCCAAACTCCAAACTTAAGCAACTCAATCACAGGTTGGGTTAGGTTTCAGCATTGCCATTTGGGTCCCAAAAATTGATTAAAGAATTAGGCCACGGATACGACACATCCATAAAAGATATTTGTATATAATATTATACAATAAAAAAATATAAAATTAATGCTTTTTAATTAAATATTAATATGTAAATAGTTTTTAATTTAAAAATTTAAATTAAAAAACTTTATTAAAATTAGATTACTCATTATTAATTCTTCATTTGAAAAAAGAATGCAGAAAGACCCTTTATTGCGAATGTTTCCGAATGTGTCCCAGCTGTTTTTTACTTTTTTAACGTGTCCTCAATATGTATCAGTGTCAGATACAAATCTGAGACGACGCCTGACTGACAGAACTTCCGTCAGTGCTTGATATTTGATATAATTCGAAACTTTTCATTAAGTCGATCACAAATATCAGACTATAAACAAGTAGATAAACAACATACCTCCCACAGTTTTGTTAGATCATAGTTGACATCTAAATAAACAGCACCTGCTAGAGATTCTACAATATCAGCCAAAATATCTGGATTTCTATCTGTAATGTTCTGATCATCTCCCTGTTTCACTGCTTTTTCATACTTCTCAACCTTATCAAAAGAAAAACAAAACCCTTTGTCAGCCCATTCTTCTTTAAGAGTATAAAACATGCAAGAACTGCGTTACTGTAAATAATACCGACTTTCCTCAGATAAACATGATCAAAATTCTGATGCCACGGACTTGATTTCTTGACAGATTTGAAGATTGTGACTAAAACATGTTAAGATTTCGTGATGGATCAAAACTCCATGAAAAATTACTGCTTAAATTTACATTTTAAACAAAAAGAAATAGTAAAGCTGAAGCAATACATCGAGGTCTAGAGGAGCAGTGTTTCTTTTCCTGACGAACTGGTAAAGCCCAAGCTTAGCCGCCACGCGTGCGAGTTTCTCATTGCTTACAATATCTTCTCGGAGCTTCGTAAGGTGGCCAGAGTTCAGATTCTGCTCCAAACAAAAAAAATGGGTGGCGACCGCCAAGTGAAGCGCGGCGTCCCCAAGGAACTCTAGTCTTTTATACGACACGTTTTCGCAGCATGAAGAGTGGGTCAGAGCTTCCACGAGGAGGCTTTTGTTCTTGAACGTGTACTTAAGGATCTTTTCGACGGCGGCGATCTTCCACGGCTCCATGTTAGCGGCGAAGGAAGAAGAAGAAAAAAAGTAAAATATTCCTCGACATAATTACGGTAACATGAACAACAACAACGCCAAAAGACTTGTAAAGCCAAAGCCAGGAGCACCACAGCAAGCATTGCTTCGAAAGCAGACGCGGTTTCAACGTCGGCGGGGACGCCACCGTCGAGTTGATCAGTGAGGTGGTGGTTCATGGTGGAAATTCTAGCACTATGATGGAATGACGAGAGAGAATTTGCTTAGAAGTGAAGCATTTATTTTAGAAAAATATTTAAAGACAAAATACATTGTACAAAGATCTTTTATCTTTGTAATTTCTATTGGCTTTACTTTGGACATTGTCCTATCATTAACTGGTTGGGTTCTTAAAGTCAAATTACTCTGCAAAGTTTCAGCACTAACAATGTTCTTTTTCAAAAGTAAATACTTTAATGAAATAGGGAAGAAAGTGGCTCAAAGTAGATCCATTTGTATTAAGTCAAATTTAGGTAAAAGTGAGAATAATTTTTAAATTAAGATTTAATCTACTCATAAATATTATTAATTTTAAGTTAAAAAACATAAATATATAAATCCCTTAACTATAATTAAATAATCATTATGGTTTTTATTAGTTTACTGTAATCAAGTCTCATATTTATTATTATTTTAGTGATTATTTAATTTCAATTTTTTATATTTATTTAAGGCAAACATCGTCTACTTTATTATAGATAAAGAAGGTGGGTTTAAAGTTTTAAACTCGGTTATACATAGTGGACTATGCAAAGAGTAAAAATAAGAATATAAACAAAGTTGATTAAATTCATTCAAAAAGGGTGTATTGGTTCAAGAATTCAACCTCAAAAATATTGAGACATTAGCATCAAATTCAAATATGTGCAATGAATAATTGTAATTTGTAGCTGGTTATGTTAATCACTAGATTTAATAAAAAAATATTAAAACTTGAAAATTATATATATATATATATATATATATGTAAGAATCATCATCATCCCTCTTAAGAATGAGGGGTTGAAGAACATTAAGAAATTTTCTAACTGAGAAAATTAAAATATTAAGGTGAACAAAGAGTTTTTTTTTTTTTTTCCATGAAATTCTACAATCTCATTTGTTGGCTTTCCTTGAGCCCTTGGATTCCAGCAGTCGATCATCGATATCTTCGTGGTGAACTTCGTTTAAGCTCCCGCCAGTTGCAGAACATTACATAAGGAGATTGACAACATATAACAAGATTTGCCTGTTATTAGAGATATACGATACAAAATTCTCGTAAAGTGAGGAGCCGAATCACAGATAACCGGATTCTCGAAGGGATCGAATCATGCAGGAAGCTGCAGAGTTCTCTGCTTCTTTTACTCTGGACTTTTCATCCCCTGTAATACGAAAGATGCCGTCCTCCGTCGAAATTTTAACCGAAGATATAAATTTCTTCTCATGCGGGGGACCTTCATCTTTCTCGAGCCTGAAAATCGAAGCAATACAAGGATAGAGGATTAGATATTTCATGAAACAGAGAACAAAAAGTAACACAATTGATAACGACTGAGAATATTCTAACGAAGGCAAAACATGGCACGGAACATATGTATCGAACGCTATGTGAACTTGAAACCTGGCACTGTCCTTCAAAACAGTACAAGATATTTTAACATAGGCAAAACATGGAATAAACATATGAATCAATCGCTATGTGAGCTTGGAACTTGGCATTGTCTAATACAAGTAACTTTTTCGAGATACGTTACTTAGACATGACTATGTGTCTGATACAAATATATTCAATTTTTTTCCTATATTGACGTATATTTGAAGGATCCTCAGAGGATCATATCCCCTTATCTATGTTGGACATGATGTTAAATAGGAATGATTCAAGAAAAATGAAGAGTTTGAGCAACATAATCTAAGTAATGAAATCTATCCCATTTTCATCTCTTCGCTCGTACCTTCAAAGGTACCAGATATAGATATCTGGCTTTTTAATTTGCCTCATGCCTAACTATAAGTACTCATCAATGGTTAAAAAAAAAAAAAATTGCGCAAGACTCTAACATGCCCTACAATATGGAACATTAATTTGTATCTTGCTTTCATAGGCCTTCTAAAGATCAAGTTGTGAAACCAGAAATGATTAGTTGAACCAAAAACTTTATTATATTTGCTTATCTGTCTAAAATGTTTAATCTTTATTGGTGATGGAAGAGTGCAAACTACTGCATATAAGGGATCTTTAAATGAGAAAATGATAAAGATAAGAATTCAACAATGCATCTTTTACCCCAAGAAAAATATATCCTATAGGTTTAAAAGAAGGCTTAAAATCATACTCATAAATAGGGTAGGGCCATTTTTTCTTGCTGCAGAGCTCGTGCAACTTCTGCTTTGCTTCTTCAATCTCAAAAGACTCATTAATCCCACCCAGTCCGAATGAATCAACATCAAAGGGCATCGATTTCGACAACTTTTGCAAAGCTCCCCTGACGGCATTAAGCTTTGCAATATCCTTTTGCTCGGAAGAACCGGAGGCAACGCATTCCCCATCGACAAATACGCTAGCAATATTATTTAAGCCTTTCTTCCAATGCTTTATATCGACAGGCTTCCCTTGCTTTTGACAAATCTGAAATAACAGCGTCACCGGTTGAGGATGTTGCCGCAAATGCTCCGGTGTAAGTATAGGCTCCAATAAACCTCTAAAGATCTGCAAATATAACATAACAATTGTTTTAACCTCAAACTCACATCCAAAATCCCTTATAAACACGAGAAGAGTCGAAAATGATAATCCGAAAACAGCAGAATACGTACCACCCACAGTTCTTTTAGATCAAAATTGATGTCAACATAAACAGCAGCTGCCACAGACTCCACAATATCAGCTAGAACCTTGGGTGCTTTCATCGATCCACCGTATGCCACTGGATCATCTTCTTGAGTAACCACTTCAGTAAACTCCCTAATCTGAATGTTAAATAACATTACAAAGCAAAACCCAATGGTACTTAATAACCACGTCCAAACAATTTATGATCACATGTTTGGTTGAACTTCAAAAGTGTCTATTTATGGATACTATAGAGTCTTTTTCATAGTACTTCAAACTCAATTTTCTAGAATTTCTACCAAAAAAAAAATGGAAAATTGAAGGAAAAAGAGGCATCAATATAAATTAATTACAAGATCCGAGAAATTACCTTATGGTCGAGGCCGATTGCATTGTGTCGGATGAACTGAAAAAGATGGTGCTTGACGGCGACACGAGCAAGTTTCTCGGTGCTGAGGTTGGCTGCACGGATTAACGAAAGCTGCCCGGGGTCAAGCTTGGGGTAGGCCAAGAAAACGTGCTTAGTAAGTGCAAGACCAAGAGCGGCGTCCCCAAGGAACTCTAGTCTTTCATACGACACGTTTTCGCAGGATGAAGGGTGCGTTAGAGCTCCCACGAGGAGGCTTTTGTTCTTGAACTTGTACTTAAGGATCTTTTCCACGGCGGCGATCTCCGACGGCTCCATGTTAGCGGCGGAGTAAAAAGAAAAAGAAGTAAAATATTCCTTGATATAATTAACGTAACGTAAGCAACAACAACGCCAGAAGAAAGCCAAAGCTAGGAGCACCACAACAACTGCGACTCTGAAAGCAGGTGCGGTTTCGGCATCGGCGGCGACGCCGTCGTCGAGTTGATCAGCGAGGTGGTGGTTCATGGTGGAAATTCTCGTACTATGATGCAATGACGAGAGAGTACTTGCTTAGAAATGAAGCATTTAATTGAAGAAAATGTTTAAAGACAAATACATTGTACAAAGATCTTTGTCGTTATAACGTGTCATATTTTTTATTGGCCAAGGGACATTGTCCTAACGTTAACTGGTTTGGTTCCTTAAAGTCAAGCTCTCGTTAAAGTTTTAGCACTAAAAATGCTTTTTTTCGAAAGTAGAACACTTTAAACGAAAGGGGGACAAAAGTGACTCAAAGTAGATCAGCGTGGGTAATCGTCTGGTTGGATCCGATTTATAAATATTTTTAATTTTAAAATAAAAAATTAAATATTAAAAATTATAATTAAATACTCATATAATTGTTTTTCATTGCCATCAATTAAATTTCAAACATTTATTGTCATTTGAGTCAGTATTTAATTTTAATTCAGTCTGCTTTATACAAACATTATCTACTTCATAGATAAAAAAAGTGGATTTAAAGTAGTAAACTTGGTTACATATAGTAGACTAGCAGCAATTGTTTGTAAAATTGTTAAATTAAAAAGCATATTCAAATAATAATACTTAATATATATATATATATATAAACAAATTTGCTTAAAATTCATTTATGAATTAATTAAAAAAGTTGTACAACCTGAAAATGTGGAGAAATTTAACTCCAAATTCAAATGCGTGCGATGGATCATTGAACAGGTTAAATGGCATAGATACAAGAGATTGATATTACCTGTTGTTAGAGATATATGGTATTATTTTTTAATGTTTTAAATAAAAATTGCTAAATTTTACAGCTGAATTAAGGTTTGACAAAGTTTGTGTTATAAACATTTCCCATGAACATGATCAAACTTCTAATACGAACTTCCCTTTCCCTTCTCAACTCAAGCTTCTTACATGGTTGCCATTGCCAAACATAATATGAACTTCGATCTGCGACTTTCTACTCTTGGTGGCACACATCTATTGCAAATCCACAAAACTAGCTTTGGTTTCGAATCTCAGCCGATCAAAGCTTCTTTTGAGCGTGCAAAATTGTTCTCATATTCTTAAAATTCGACTCAATTTGTAAACCTGCAAGAATTGAAAAACGGAGTACGATAAAAGAAGGTTTCGAAAGCTTGACTGAAACATTTAGCTGAATGAGTGGATATATATATATATATATAATATATATATTTTCTGTTAAAAACGAGTTCAAGTCTTTGCTTGCATTTGCACCAAGGTCAACTGCCAAGCGTAAAAGGTTTAGTATGGCGGATTCAGTTCAAACTCCTAACAATGAGAACAATAGAGTAATTTCATGCCAGTTTACCAACCTGTGCGGTCCCACTAGGCAGTGGAACCTCTATGCAGTTTCGTAGACCATCAACCCTGTGAAAATTCAGATGATATATTGTTACTATAAAAAACGACAAGATATTCGGGGAAGTTGATAAATACGTACCTTCTGCTAGCAGTTCGTTGATGATACTGTTCCTCCTTTATGAACCCCTGCCCTCCATATCTTCTTTCATCAGTGTTTAGTATGACCTGTAACACCATAGAATATTTCAACTCTATTTGAAATGCATAGGGTGCCTACTAAATCATAAAATATTCGCGTACTTATGGCCACGCCTAGTTGACAAAGAGAAACCATATCTACTTACAAAGAAGAAATTTCATAACATATAGTTTACCTGATACTCTCCAGCTTCATCCACGCCGATACAGTATCTTTCATAAGAATCCGTGGGGTGGAAATTAAATACGAAGAGAAGAGGACCTCTTATGTAGGATATTACCTGTATATATAGGAGTAACTAAATTAAATAGCCGAGCTGAACACGAGAAAGAGATAGAGAGATCGAATGGACAGTGGTGCTATACCATATTAGTGTCATTCACATGGTGTATGTTGGGCAATCCTCTTGAAAGTACCTTTTCGTTTTTGTCCAACTTCATCAGGTCCTAAAAGTCAGGAAGAAAAAGTAAGATTTCACAACAAATGCATTTTTTTGCTAGAAATTTGCAACCAAAGATAGATGAGTATTTCTTCTTCAATAAACGGAAAGAATAATGCAGCAATTAAATGATAATATACTTACTATGATTAGAGAGATGACTGTAATCGAATTAATGCAAATACACTAATAGTTCTAGCACGTTTTTAAGATTCTGAAGTTGCAAGTAACATAAAGAAAACCGAGCTTAAAACATGTATGTGACAATGAAAAGGCTCTACCATATGGTAATTGAATTTTCTTACCTTATCAAAGCGAAATAACTCACGATGTACTCCATCCCTTTCTAGAAGATCCCAACATCGATTAGCCAGTGAAAACGAGAAGTTGTTGCTTGGCATTGGGAACTCAACCCTCTTAAAAATCGAAAGACCATTAATCACAAGAAACAAAAGTGTTCATGGATAAGTAAAAAAGGAAAATCATCCTCACTTTTGGATGCCCAAATTCGTTCCCCATAAAGTTGAGATATCCACGGCCACCAATCGTGAATGTAATCAGTTTGATCATCTAGTTTAAGGGAAAGAAAATCAATCAGGAATTAATGTATTATGGAGAAAAAAGGGTTAGCTCTAGAGATTGTCGAAAGAAAAATGAATATCAAAGAGCACGAAAGAAGAACTTGGGAGCGAAGAGTAAACAAATAAAGCAGAAATATTGAATACCTTGAGTAATGAAGATCCTCTTAGCAATAATTCCTTTGATTGAGGAGCTTTCTCATTCCCTTGGCCCAACAATATCTCTGCCAATGACCGCCCTCCGGATATTGACTAACATGCAAGATAGTAATGGCTAGATTAGCATCATTTTAATGCATTCATAACCGAAGCAGTGAGTAAAAATTTCTTGATTTAATCCATTTCAAATCAAGCTTCGGGTATACAACAAAAGACTAAAGTAGAAGGGTACTTGGTTGTGATTTTCGGCATAGATAAGCATTTTATCTGCATAATTTCTGTTGCCGAGCAATGTGCTTGTGATCTGCAGCACAAAACAAGTAGAGTTAACGCAAATAATAGGTGCAAAAATATATGCTAGGAAAGAACCTCATCTAACTCCTTCGTTAGAAAAGAAAGAGAGAATTAAAGGCTATAACAACAAAATAATCAATGCCGAGAATCTATACTAATCATGTAAGACAACTGACACAACCTTGCTCATGCTCCACTCATGGTCAGGAGTGTTCTCAAGCAAAGACGACCACATCTCTGGTGCAGAGAGATTGACATAATAATCAAATCCCAGTCCACCCTGAGAAGTTGGTTCACATAATCCAGGGTAAAATGTCGCCTGAGTATTAAATCAGATGGAAATTAATTGTAAGTCCACAAAAGAAATAAACAACGCTCAACATGAAAAAGTATTCAAGACTCAAGTAATAACAGTACCAAGTTGATTGACGCAATAACATATCCAAACATGTAGCAAAAAAGGGTATCAGAAATAGTACTGCAAATAAATACAATACATGCAACATTTCGTTTCGGTCATTAAAAAAATGTGAGGAAGTTGAGAATTCAAAATAAAGGAGATGTCAAAATGGCACAGAATAAAACTCATGAAGAAGTTGATTAAAGCCGGAAGGAAATGTTATGGACAACCAACCCAAGCATCTGAGCTGACCATGGTTAGCTGATAGATCAGTTGAGTAGCTAGTACTAAGTTGAAAATAAATTGTCTGTCGAACATAAAGTTCGGTTTCCAGAGATAGTTAGAGAAAGCAATAAAACTATTGATTTTCTTGGCTTTCTCTGGAAAAGGATAGCACAGAAATCAAAATACTTACATCTTCAGCAATCGTTATTATATTAGGATGAAGAGCATGCAGTATCTCATTTGCCAAAATGAGGTAAATTAAAGCATCCTTGTCAACATATTGATTGCAGTACCTGCAATAAAGTACGAACATTCTCAAATAATTGCTTCCAGAGTGTGGTAAAGATTACAGAAATTAAATAGTGGGCTTAAAAAAATAGCGTCAGACCACTTAAGGCTTCATTAAAATTCCTTCATTTTAAGTGTCTACTATAATTTTCCACAATAAATATATGATGATGTTGATTTAACGTTAATATTGGGATACCATCTCTTATTTTATTCATTCTCATGTACCAAAAATTCAGTTATTTAAAATTAAAGCTACTCAGTCTCATAACTTAAAGATGAATTGAATCAGGCATTAAGACATGCCACAGTAAAGCACTAACTAGTTCTCCCTCTGGAAGGAGGTTGCCGAAAAAAAAAAAATCATTTGATGCCTTACTCCTCCAAGTCACCGGTAAATGAAGCAAAACCGTTATTCGTATACAGCATTGATGCTAATGAATGGAACTGGAAACCATCAATCTTATACTCTGAAATCCACCTGCTCAAGGATTATCTCATCATCAATGCCAATACTGTCTTCCCAAAGAGGAGCTCAAGTTACTTCTTAAAAAATCAACTTACAATTCATAAAACTGAAAGCCAAAAGAAAGAAGAAGAAAGATGTTCACCACAGTTACCAGTTCAAATTTGAGAGAAGGAAATGCAGTACATCTAGATCACCATATTTAAACATTCGTGTACCCCAGTGCTTGTGATGTCCTCGTTTACCTGGAAGTGCAGACAAATGGAAATAACAAAAGAAACCATCGTAACATACTACAAATTTTTGTGAGTCAACTTGAACTCATTTTAACATTAAGATCAGTCAAAACAAAATGCTATATTCTACCTATACTGCATTTATATGCCAATCTACTGCATCTGAGCATAAAAAGTCCCTGGTTATTCTGAATAGACTAATGGCGACAGCAAGAATAGTTCTTTCAATGAGTGGCTTGAATTTTTCATAAAACCTATTTTATTGGTTTTTTTTTGTGGTTATTTGATAACCCAATTGATCTACAACTTCTATTAAATGTTAGGCAATAGTTACTACGTTATCAAGTGCAACCTCGACTTAAAAAAATAACTTATCACTTCAATAGAAATGTCAAATATCCAAGTATGTTTGTTCAAGCTCTGCTTCGTATATAACCTCAACATAATACAAAATTTTCAGCGCAAAATATTAGCTTGGCAAATATAGGACTGGGATTCTGCATCAATAGGACAACTCCTTAATCTTCAACTAGTTGAATTCCTAGGGATAAAGCCAGAAAAGAACTACAAAGTTTGCAAGTATTATGTCTCCTATCGACATCACAAACACAAATTCCAAGATACCTCAAAAAAGCATCAAACTAATCAGTTGTTCAAAGGAAAGAGAAAAACATTTACCACTATAAAAGTAACAATCATTTGATCCATCAAATCGTGATAGTCCAACCATCTCATCTGAGGCGGAGTAGGAATGCACTATGTCTAACAAGACCAGCAATCCAAGTCCTGTAAGAAAGAGGTTCGAAAAGGCAAGGTATGACAATTATTAACCAGAAAAAAAAAATTAAACCACAGAAAAGGAAAAAAAATAAAATAAAGATGTGACATGTTGATATAAACACTATACTTTCCTAACGTAAATTAGAACAAGCTTTTCAAGCCATGACATATTATGCCTAGCTGGGCATTATTATACACAGAGCCTTATTCTAGCGTTATCAGCCGTATCTAACTCATAGTATCCTCTCTCAAGACTAGCTGTAAGTCAAGAACCTTTTAGAAAGTCAATTCAATTCTACCAGTTTAACTTATGACATTTGGGATCTGCTGATGGTAAAGCTTAAATCCCACATCATCTAAATTTGTGTCAGTCTTGATTCACTTTTTTTCATTATGATCCTAGGAGATAATTGTTGTAGATTTGCAGCAGCTTAGATGCAGTTAGTGTAGCTATCTTGCAATGCTACGAAAAGTTAGTTTGTCAATTTCAAAAAATGAAAACTGAAAGTTTAAAATTAACTATTGAAACCGAGAGTTGTAAAAAGTAGTGACCATGTGCTTCATCAACCAAATGCTTGAAGTCCTCTGGTGTGCCATATCGGCTGCTAACTGCAAAAAAGTTAGTTACCTGCATCACCATAGACATGACAGATCATATAACTATAAAATGAAAAAAAAAAAAAAGATGGGAATGGCTAAGCAGAATATGTAGAAAAGGGTAACCAGCAATCACAAGCATCTTTAGTATTATAAACTTGTAAGGTTAAAAACACCCTGCTCCATCTTG
This sequence comes from Adansonia rubrostipa, assembly GCA_038381775.1. Classification (NCBI taxonomy): domain Eukaryota; kingdom Viridiplantae; phylum Streptophyta; class Magnoliopsida; order Malvales; family Malvaceae; genus Adansonia; species Adansonia rubrostipa. Next base: position 86,966 of record JBBYHM010000021.1, on the reverse strand, counting down.
TAATTGCTTGTGACATAATGACAAGCAATGAAACTAAAACAACCAAGAAGAGCCATTGTGCTTCCAATTACTAGCAGCAATTTTAATAATCTGTTCCTTACATTAAATTTTTACTATCAATGTTGCATCAACAGTTTCTTTCCTTGTGATCTAAGCGTAAAATTAAATTGACAATCAAAGTCTCGAACTAGAGGCATGAAACAGAAAGATTCTGAGTCTATAGTTTGGAGGTTTGTAGCAATCAAGTTATCAATACTTGAAACGAAAAAGTGGATATTGGAGTCCACAACTTGGGGAACTCAAATTAATAAAAATGTCAAATCATAGAAAAGAAAGGAAAGGGGAGGAATGTTTAACTCACTCTATAACCAACAGTGAAATAATCTTTATGTTCAACGATTCCAATCAACTGGATTGCATTATATCCAGCTCTCTTTACATGAGGAAGAACCTGCGGAGAAAAACATAGCAAAAAAGAGAGGAAAACAACAGCCAAATTACAACACATGAAGACATATGAACAATTCAATGATTAGAGAGGCACCTTCTCTGTAAAATCATTGAAAGAGGATATTTTGGGCTCTGATCCACTGATTCCAACATGACACTCATATATGCGCAAAGACTTTGGGGCTTTTACAGACGTGTTTTTCCACTTGTACGTGCTTTCAGGGGGTGGTTCCCAGTGAATTGCATAAGATTGCTTTCCCTCCGCATCTGAATGTAATCAACAAATTTCAGATGAAACTCATTTGGAATTGTTGGAATTTCGCTTTGCCAGTCAATTTTAGCTATCTCTCTAATGGTACAAATAAGAAAGCCTAAAAACATGTCAAGGTGAACAAGACAAAGTTCGAGTGGCTGCTGAGATGGAAATGATGCATAAAGATGAAGCAGGAAATGACTAACATCTTTGCAGAGTAATTACCTGGTTGAACAAAAGTAGCCCAAGCTGGAACTCGTTCTAAGGGTCCATCAGGAGTATTGAAATACACCCTGTACTTGCTTCCATGAGGAATAGCTGGAAGGTACTTTTTCAACCACGCCTTCCTTCCTTTGCGTGTCTCTGTCCAGTACGGCAGGGGTGGCTTTTTAGCTCGGAATTTCTCTTGCCATGCAGGATCAGCCACAACATTGAAAACATCATATTCTTTTCCATTATCAATCACGTCAAATGGAGGCAAGTTACTCGGCGGATCATCTTTATGTTGTTCCTTATATGCCTTATATCTGGTTTCTGCATCTGGTATTTCTCCTAACTCCTCTATGGTTTGAGGTCCATTGGGACCAAATAGTCGCTCATACAACTTAGCTGGCAATTCAAAACGGTTTTTAATAAAGCGGTCCTCTCCAGGTTCCCAGTACTCATCATTTGCTCTCTGAAAAACCTCTTCAATGGTAACACCGCTATCTCCTTTATCATAATCATCAACATAATTATATTGCTGAAAATACAGTTCGTCTGGTTCTTGTCCTTCCCTTAATTTATCTTCAAGAATTATAAACCAGTATCCATAATCATCATGGCCAAAATGACCCTCTCTTGCAGCATTCTCTGTTGGTGACCACCCATTGAAGTCACCAACTAGTGCAGAATAGCGAGCACCTGTTTACAACATGCTCAATTTTTACCAATAACTAACAATATAGCAATTGGCTCAAAGACAAATGCGAGAAGGTTTATATTGATAGACATTCTTAAGCACATACATGTTCAGCAACTAGCGAGGAAGAGTCAAATTGTGTAATATACTTAATCAAGTAAATTTAATTTTAAGCAACGTTAAATAAGAATTAAGCATATCGAAAAGCTCATATGATCAAAACCAATGTAAAATCATGGTATAATACAAAGAATTCAACTTAAGCCAAAAATTGGGTTTTGAATTTGATAAGAATAGAAGCTTAGGCCAAACCTGGTGCCCAGTCCATATAATCCACCCGATGCTCCTTGTGACGATGCATACCCAATATCTCAAATCCAGAAGCCATCTCCTGAAGATTGAGGTGGCGTGTAAAGATTTCAGCTTTAAGATCCTTCAATGATTTATGCCTACAAAACAGATTAAATTTATAAAAAAAATAATATGTAAAGTACTATATGCTAAATAGAGAGCAATAAGCAACAATCCGATGCTTAAGAATGCAGAAAAAGAAACTTTGTTTTTTTAACGACAAAAAAGATTACTGATTGAAAACAAACACCTCAAGCATTCCAAGTTCTTTCTTTATCAATTATTTTCAGCTAATAAAACCCTACTCTTTTTCCTTCAATTTCTTGTTAACCAAACACGACATATAGTAACCCTTCTTTGTCTTCATTACTTAACTTTTATCTCCTAAATAAAATTATTAAAAAAAAAAAAAAAACCTCAGCTCTACCAGTTCTCTCTTACTTCAATAATCAATTCTCTTTAGCTAAAAACCATACCTTTCACGAAGAAACTGTGCAAAGGCCTTATGGGTAATTCCTAATTTTGTCAAAAACCCAACTGGGTCAACGCCTTTCTCACTTTCAGCCACACTTTTCTTCGTCCTGGTGTAACTTCCTTGTTGCTTTTGTTGTTGGGGGTCTATAGAAGAGCATTTTATTTTTATTTTTACTTTTCTGGGGAAGAAGATTATTTGAGGCTTGTTTTGGGGTTGGAAGCGAAGGATTGAGTGGGTTGGGTATAGAGGAAATTTGGGTTGGAGACAAAGTGAAGTCATTTTTGAGAAAATCTTTGGGTTTTGACAGAGCCAGATAGCGTTTCGGTGAGGTTTAAGATAAGAGAAGCTGGTATCGAGTTAAGTCGGAGGTTTTTGAGTTGACTCGGGCAAGGAATTCTTCCTCTATTTTTTTTTTTAAATAAAAAGTTTTCTATTTTATTTTATTCCAAGTACTATTTTTAACCTGGAATTTTGCTGGAGATTTTTATTTTGTAGTTACTAAAATATAAATTTATATTATTCTCATTTTTAACAGTATTTTATAATTTTGTTTTTAATTCAAGAGGTTGATTTTTGAATTTTTTATATAATAATTTTTATTTTATGAAATAAAATATGTGTGTATATATACAATCATTATCATTAATCAAATAATAATTTTTAATATACATAAAAAAAATCAATAACAACAAAAAAATATATATTAATTCA
>JBBYHM010000021.1:60860-75784 GCA_038381775.1 Adansonia rubrostipa | reverse complement strand
AAAATAATCAATTTGTTGTTGAAAAATTAAGCTTGAAGCATAAGCTAGTGCTATTATCACATGGTATCTTAGAAAGTCAAAGGGGGGCAATCCTCACCATTTCTTGAACCATTAATGAACCAGAAAAGGTGCCCTCCTCACGTGGCTGACCTGAGGAAATTTAGCCATGCTGTTAGGGGAAGCAAAGTTGGAGTTTGCCCAAAAAAATTGTGAGGATGGTCCAAATATAAGTTATTTAAATTTATATTTATATTTAAATATGTGTAAGATATATAAATAAGATATAAATAATTTTAATAAAAAATTCAAATAATATAGACTCAATTTTAAAGCTAAAACAAAGCCTAAACTATCTGCTACTCAACGTGTTTTGGGGAAATAAAGCTTAAAGCTCAAAGGATTGTGGAGAACAATCGATCTTGTAAAATATTTAATCTGAAAAAAAAAAATTGTAAGTTAGCTAGCAATTAAGAATCTGTGATTGGTCCGTGTTTATTGTGTAACAAGTAATTAAAATTATATTATAAGAGATATCAAATTGGAGAGTGCCAAAATGACGTAATATTAAAAAGTAAATTAAAAATATTTGTTTTCTTGCAAATTACAAGTATATATTAATTATCAACGAAAAAAAAAAACTCTTAAAATTATGAAGTAATATGTATTTGATATCTCCATTGGATCATGTTGGGTCACGGCCCAAAAGTTGTAAATTTTTTTTTTTCACGGATAGAGTCTGATTAACTTGAAATCTTATTTTATTATATATTATATTATTAAAATATTTTATTTATATATTTTATGATTAAATTTAAATAAAAATATTATTTTATTTTTAATTGATAATTCAAGTCAACTCGATTTAAAAGTCACAAAGACTTTATATAAAACTCAATCCGTATTAGTTGACTTAAGTAACTAGCTCGGCATTTGAAGTATTCTAATATAATAATCTGTATTTATTATGTTTGTGTTTAACATGTTAGCTTTGTAATTTTGTAATTTTTATTAATATCAGTTCATTTTTTTTCTTATGTTCAGGGTGTTGATCTCTTTCATTTTTTTCTTTTTTTTAGAAATCTTTTTACAAATATTCCCCTCATTCAAATTCTTGTAAATTATATCCTCAAATTAGTATACAGCTAATGTGCTTTAAAGATGAAATATTTATACATATATATAGAGGTATATATATTAGTATTTATATGTATGGATTCTTGTATAAATATACTTCATTTAGATTTAATAATTTTCAATACAATAAATAATTACATGATACAAAATAAATAATTAAAAGCATATAAAATATGATATAATATAAAAATTAATACAAACACATAGTGTCTATATATATATATATATGTATATCAAGATGTAAAAATAAAATGGATTATAACATGGTTTTACAATAATTATATATATATATATAGATATATATAGAACTCGAAAGGTAATGATTTGGTCGTAACATAACTTGTTATACTTTGGATTGGTGTTATTTGCATTTACTTAAGGCCAAAATACGAGAGATAAAATAAAATAATAAAGGGCGAGAAATTTATTACTTTTACTTTATAATAATAATATTGAAAAGCTATTTAAAAACTGGTAAAGCCATTTTCGAACAAAAAAAGCTCGAAAAGAAGAGCGAAAATTGAAAAATTTTAAAATTTTGAGAAAAATAACCATTGAAACTTGAAAGGGCCATAAAAGTCCATTACAAGGGGAAAAAAAAAGGGACTAAGGCCTTAATTATCCCAAAAAATTAAAGGACTAAGGCCCAAAGTCTAGGGATAATGAAACGCCCAATGCGTGTATTTACAAATGATCCCTTCATTGATTACGAAATGAATATTAAATGATGCAGCTGCGGTGAACAACGAGGTTTTCATATGGAATACTTGTTTGAAAATAAAATCCGATCTGAGCTCAAAAAAAATTTAAATTTAATAAAATTTAAATTAAAAATTATTTAATTTAAATTTATTCAATTGTAATTTATAAAAAGCATTCGCGTATGTAAGTTTTAATTTTATTTTTATTGATAAAATTTTTTAAAAATATATATTATGTAAATTATTAAATATATTAAAATGTTAAATATGAATACATTTTATATATTAAACAAATTATGTTTCTTGTATTATTTTTGTGTTTATAAAACTTATAATATTTACATTTTTTTTTTTTGCATTTATGCCCAAATTTACAAGTTTTATGTGGAAGTTGAATTTGTCTTTTGATTTTTTTTTGTGGTTATGTATAATGTATTTTCAAAAGGTTTACAATTTTCAAATTAAATATAATTTCCTTATCTTGTATATTTTTCTATTAATTTTTATATCCAAAAATATATTTAACTATTAAATACAAATTTTAGAGAAAATTTTAAAAAAAAATCTAAACGTACAATGATGAAAAATTTCAAGGACAAAAGTTAAATTATGTGACAACTATAAGGGCACTATTGCAAAATATTTTCATTTTTTTATTAACACCGTCCTTCTTAACCTTTTTTCTCTTTGTGGGGTGGGGCGGATAAAGGGAGTGCAAAAACTCTCTTTCAGAGACAAGATCTCTCACCTTTCATTCAGTAATAAATCCAACGTTCCTGAACAAGTCCTATAGGAATTTGGATTTCCGATGGATCTTGAGGTGGTGGGAAGCCACGCGCTGCTCTTTGACGATGACGCCATGGCGTCCTTCGTCAACTCTCCGGAGGCTCTCGTCGACTGGAACTCCCTCTCCATCGATCGGTACGATGTACGACACCTCCTCTCCGGACCTCCTCCGCCCCGAAAGAGGAGGCGGCAACTATCCTCTCCGCAGCTAACCTTCGATGATACGTTGGAGTCCGATCTCGATCGCGAACGTTACCTCGATTTGCCTCCTCCCTCTCCCTCGCCGCCCGATCAGCAAGGTGAGAAACCATAAACAGTTATTTCCTTTTTTTAAAAAAATAAATTACTATTAAATTTATGCAAATATTTTATTTCTTTCTTTTCTGCTATTTTTATGAATTTTAATTTCCAATTTTTGGCAAGTAAAAAAATTATTATTGTTGTAATTGCAATCTTTAGGCTTCATTTTGATTAAAAAAAAAGATTGAAAATTTAACCTTTTATGTATAATAAAAAAACATTATCTTTACTTTAAGACACAACTGTTATGTTCGAGATTTGTTGCTTTTTAGCTATTGGCTTAATAAGAGTGACAACCAAACAGTTCCTTAACTTATGCTAGATTTTGTTTTATTTAGCTTTAGTTACCTAAAGATGTTAGTAGAAAGGAAAAGAGAGCTTTCTATTACTGTTTTTGTAAAATATGAGCCAAGAAGAATCTTTGAGTGTTTAATTCCTCCGTTCTTGTTACTGTTGAAGCTTCTGTGCTTGACCATTGTGGGAAAATATCTATAAAGAAACAGATGAAATCAAATCTTATTTTTGATTATGGGCTCTTTTTTTTTAAACAAAAAATCATTACATCTTAAAAACCATATGCTTTATGTTACTTGGACTCGGGTGGGAGTGTCAGATACAGGTATTTATCTAACATGAGTATCTTTAATTTTTTTTTTTTTTTTTTAAGTTTTTCCCATGTGTTTGGAGGGTCATATCTTGATAGCCATGTCCCGAAATGTCTTAGACATAGGTGTTGGAAATAGATACTTAAAGAAAATTGAGAGTAGGAGCAACATAATTAATGCTTCTTTCTTGCTTATATATCGAAAGCTGACTTAATTGGCTATAGGGTTTTGAGCTTAAAAAGATGCTTCATTAAAGTATCCCTGTTGCATGAAGTGCTAGGCTTTATTGTTTGCCTTCCTACATTTTGACTTATGAAAACAGTATATATTTTTACTGTTGGTTTTTTGGATGATGGTATTGTGCTGAGCAATGGGTGATTACCCTTATAGTTTGCATGAACATTATATATATTGTACTGCTTTTCCAAGGTTGCAGGAAGGAATCTAGTTTGCAACAGTTTCGTGTTTTGGAGAGACAAGTAAGAATTTAACTGACTTACTCTAGCATATCCTGGCTAGTTTCCTTTTATGTTTGTCGTTGGTGCTGTTTGCTATATGTTTCCAAAATAATAATTGCATAATAGCTTTATGTGTAAATGATTTTGATTGTGGTTTATTTTGTTTCCAGATGGAGATAATGATGGGGAACCTGCGACTGCTGCTGGTGTCTATAATGCTGTTTCCTTTTCATACAGAAACACTGGTGAATCAAATGAGCAAAAGGATGCTGATGTAGAATCTAGTTTTCAGCCGCCTTTTCCTGTGCCGGAAACCTTGCTTCTAAACCTAGTAAGTACATGTTCATCTTCTTAAAATATATCTTTACTTTTTTTTTTTTTTTATCATTTAAGTATAATTTGTTTGTTGATTCTTATCCAATGTGGCTGCCTGATAGTTGAGTAAGGTGCATGTGTTATTCTAAGGCTTACAATGTCTAAGTTTCAGATGCTCGGAGCGCAGATGCAGTTCTTGTTTGCTTTTGATGTCACGGCAAGGGGGCATGCAGGTGGGATTAGAATGATAGAAATTTGTTACTAAACAGGAACCTTATTCTCTTGAGCAAATGGGATGATACTTATCTTTCTAGGAGTTCTATATCTTGATCTTTGTGCTTATCTGAATATATATGAGATTCTGTGGGTTTTTTTTTGCTTTTTCATTTTTAATTCTTTGGCATTATTACTATGTTTTTAATCGCTTTTGGGACTTCGCAATTGTTAAACTCTCATTAGTGACATGAAAACCTTTTTTCCTTCTTTTTTCTTTCTTTTCTTCAGCCTCCTACGGAGAAAGTACATCAGATCATGGCACGGACAGCTACATTTGTAAGCAAGCATGGTGGACAATCAGAGATTGTGTTGAGGGTCAAACAGGGAGACAACCCAACATTTGGCTTCCTGATGCCTGATCATCCACTTCACCCATACTTTAGGTTTCTTGTTGATCACCAGGAACTTTTGAGCAGCAACTCTGTCGATGAAGAGAGCAAAGCTGATGGTGCAGTTGATCAGGCGAGTAGCGTTAGAGGAGGTGGTGCTTTATCTTTGCTTGGTACTGTATATGGTTCTGGAGAAGATGAGGAAGGTGCAAGTGAGAATGCTACTGAAGTTAAGAGAATAGAATCTGTGGAAGCCGGGGTTGCTATTAATAAATCATCAACTGACAGACCACAGCATAAAGAATTTTCCTTAAGTGTTAATGGGAAAGATGATACAGTAACTAAGCATTCAGCTTCTTTAAAGGAAAAGGCTTCTTTGATGAAAAGAAATCATTTGATAACAACTGTTAAGGTCGGAACAGCAACTGGGCCGAAGAAAGAAAATGATGGCTCCGCTGCTGAGAAATCACGAGCTTCTTCTTTGCCACTGACATCAAAGGTTGAATTACCCGTTGTGGAGCCTCCATCCGATTTAAAGAGAGTAGTTGATAAGATTGTTGAGTTCATTGTGAAAAATGGTAGACAATTTGAAGCAGTTCTGGTTGAGCAAGATGTTAAGCATGGGAGATTTCCTTTCCTGTTGCCATCCAATCTATATCATCCTTATTATTTAGAAGTCCTTCAAAAAGCTGAAAAGGTATGATTCTCACTTTCCAATTTGATTGAATTCTGTCTTTGGCATGGGACAAAACATGTTGAATCTCATGTGGAACATCTTTTTTTTTCATATGTTTCTGTCTATGCCAAAATATTGCTTCGTATACCTCTGCATTGAGTTATCCCTTTGATTTTCTATCTATTTTGGTTTATTACTGCATATTCGTTCACAGCTGTGATTAGGTCATGATAGCAAATTCTTCGGTTCTATCATTACTTCTAAGCTACAATATTTTGTCACTTTGTCTTCTGCTGATGGAAGATGCCCCTTTTGTCTGCAGTTGAAGTTACGTGGTAAAGGATTCATTTCAGAGAAGCATGATCCATCTGACCATGTGGTAGATAAGAAAGCTGCTGCATTCCGAGAAAGCGATAGCATGTCTGTCGGATCTGACATACTCTATACTTCCGATAGGAAAGAGAAGTTTAAAATGGTAATCAACAAATCAAAGAAGGATGGCCAAGATCCCCCTTCGAAAGCTACCCAACCACAAATCGGAGTTATTGTCGATGCAGCTGCAGCAGCTGCTATACTTCAGGCTGCCACAAGGGGCATTAAGAAACCAAATTTAGAGATTTTTTCAAAGACATCATTAAATGGTAGCAGCCAGGTCCCTACTAGTGATGGTGACCATGCCCCGAGTTTCAGTAATCTCCTTTTGTCTCAGCATCAAAGATCTGACCCGAAGCCAGGGCGGACAGGGGAGCCAGGTGTTTCTGGTCCTCTTGCCAATGCTATTGCAAAGACGGCAGCCATTGCAGCTGCAAGTGAGGCTGATTCCTCCGAGGCAAGTTTGACAAAAGAAGAGAAGTTGAAAGCTGAGAGATTGAAACGAGCGAAGATGTTTGCAGCCTTGATAAAAAGTGGTTCTGCACCTCTTAAAACTGAACCATTGCGTGGCTTATCTGCTGAACCACCAGAGTCTGGGGTTTCTGGTTCAGGTGTGGAGGGTGGAAGTCTTTTCAGAAAAGAAAGGGAAGGCAGCTCAGTTGCATTAGATGTTAATACTTATGATAAAAATGAAAAGCATGAAAAGATGCATTCGGGTATTGATCATAATGAACGGCGATCAAAGAGGAAGTACCGTTCGAGATCAAAAAGACATGAAGAGGAGGAGGAACAAGACGAAGAAAAGAAAATAAGGGACAAGCATTCTGATAAAAAGCGGAGATCTCATCTCTCTTCACACCGTTGCAGGGATAGGCGTAAGCATGGAAAAAGGCATTCCTCTTCAAAACATAGAGATTCTCGACATCGGCATAAGCATGATGTTAGCACTGATGATGAACAAAGTCATAAGTCCAACGACTCTGACAGTGACCATCATCATTGTCGACACAGACGGAAGCGAGATAGCTTTTCAGATACTGAACATCAGAGGCCAAGATTAGGACATAAGCATGGTGACTCCTCTGAGGATGAACATCGACCCCCTCGGCATCGTCACAGGCATGATAGCTCATCCGGGCATGAGGCTCGATGCTGTGGACATCGGCATAAGCACCATAGGTCCTCTGATGATGAATCCCATCATCGAAGGAAGAGATCTCACTCAGGAAGAGAAGTGGAATTGGAGGAAGGAGATATTTGTGCCAAATCAGATCAATCTAAATTGAGTGAGGGCAACGGTGGTGCTAGCAGGGAAGCTTCTGCGAATATATCTAACCCAGCTGATGCGGAGGAAGGAAGGCCGCCGTCTCGGCCTTCGGAAACCACCACGGTTTCCAATGATTTAAGAGCCAAAATTCGAGCTATGCTGATGGCGACCTTGTAGAGTTAGCAGCACGACCTTGTTTACTAGGTTGTATTTTGTAATAGTTTTCTATCTCTTTTTTCCTTACCGCAGCCATCTAACAGATGTTTTCCCCCGTATCAGCTTTGCTTATAATCTTATTACAATGGTGGCTCGATATCGCAACTAAATGCGTCATTGGGTGGTTCCCTTATAAAGTTAATATCATTGTTTAAAAAAAATATTTTTATTAATAATATTTAAATTAAATTGAATAAAAATATTTTTATCGTAAAAAAATAATAACTCAAGCAGGGTAAAAGTGTGAGTCTTTATTCAAACGAAATTTAATGTGGGTCGAGTTACCTAATCTACTAGTAGGTGTAATTGTCCCGTAAAACCAGTGTTTGTTTGAGTGAAGGCCCTCAATTCCCCAATTTCTTGGATAAATCCCAATAAGAGTGGAGTTTTTAGAAGGGAAATTCCTTTGGGTCTATTATTTTTGAGTTGGGAACTTAATATTTCGATACTAATCATAAAGATTCATACATGACCAAATTAATCAAATTCCTGATCTTGTTTCTTTGTTAATTTTTTATTTTGAGATTGCACTTTAATATGGTGAAAATTTGTTAAATATGGTTCTGGCTTGTAGCTTTTCAGATATATGCTCGTTAGATTAAAACATGTGAATTTGAGTGTTATTATTTTCCCTTTTATGGTTAGCTGAATCTGTTGAAGAAAGGTGTTTGTATACATTGTAATTTCATACTCAATCTAGACATGTCCAGGGTCGATTATCCATAGCACATCTAAAATTTAAAGACTTTTTGAGTACAGAACTGTTAGGATTATTAAATAAGCCAGGACACAAATTAAAGGTTCGTTTTCTAAGCGGAATGAGTCTTGATGAGAGCATTCAAAATCCACGCTCCGTAGTCTTGACTTTTTTGTTTAGATTCCAAAACCATAATTTTAACTGTCATTTAATATTGTATTTACGATAAAATATGATTTTTGATTTTAAAAGTTGTACGAATAAAGATGCTAAATAAAGCCTAAACCCAACAAGTGTTATACAATTTTGACACATTCATATATTCATATTGAGCTCGTGTATTTTTTACGAAGAGTGATTTCATCACATACAAAATTATCAGATTATGGTGACATTTTCTCCAATTATTACGAAATGCACATTTATCACTTTGAAAATCCCAATTTGTGGAACGTGGAACAAATTCATTTCTTTCTTTTTTTGAAAAAAAAAAAAAAAATCAATCTTCAGATTACTTGTGATGGCAACAAATCAGCTCATTTCACAATAATTTACAATTTACCTGCAAAACTATGCTGCTTTAACCCCACTCATAAAGAGGTAGGCAAAAGAAGGCTACGATCATCAAACCAATGTCCAATCACTTTCATCTACGGTCGTAGGTTTGTCAACAACCTGTGAAAGATTCTCAGGTTTAGGAGGCTTCTTTGAAAATAAAGATGATTTGCTATCAAAAAAGCTAGCAAATGGACGAGACGGATTCTCATCTGAATTCTTCTGGTCTTTTGGAGGAGGTTTTCTTTGCTGTTGTTTATCCTTGATACCACCGAAGTTGAGACCGAGCTTCTTAAACCGACGTTTTAGTTCGCTGGTGGTGTTTCCGTTTTCCAGTGTCGTTGTCTCTTCTGTTGCCTGCTTTATCATCTTTATGACTTCTTCAGGAGACACTAACATCGTCTCCACTGTTTCATACACCTGTTGATAGAATTCCAAACATTATTTGATGTACACATTCAGACAACCACAAGATTTATGTGCAGACACCAGCAAACATTAGAAGAAACCAAGCACGGTTTTCTTGCATGCAAAGAAGCCAAAGTTTCCTTCCTCTCGGCAGGAAACTTTGAATGTGCAGGAAACAATTTCCATCATTGCTTTAATTAACACTTAATGAAACCACCTCGCTTATCATTAGCGCTTGAAATCGGGCTGATATGTTTAAAAACACTTAAGTTTTTTCATCGGTAGACACGTCGAGGCATATGTGTAAGAATAGAACCTACCTGGCAAAGCTCGTCCAATTTATCATTCCAGACACTTCTCTGGCAAGTGGCAACAACATAGTCTTTGCACTCGTAAAACAGCTTTGACAAGTTTTCATTACCAGAGAGCTTGTCCTCAGCTAATACAAATCCCAGACCAATCTGAACATTACATAAGTGAGATATTAGCATTATAAAGAATGACTCGAAAACTAATAATGCGCAACTTGAAAATAAGAACAGAACAGACAATTATTGATACTCCTGTTAAATCATGTTCTAGAAACAAAGTAGAAAAACCGAAAGCTCCTTTTTCCATTAAATTATTTTTTTTCTTGGAAAAGTGGTAAGAGGAGATTGTTGGTATACGTGCAACAGCTCGGATACATAAACAGGACAGCAGATTGGAAATAAGAGACATAAATAAAGAAAAGATCATCTGTAATTAGATTGAAACACTTACTAGAGAAACAAACAGTTGTTGAAAAAGCTCCGGAGTGGGAATGTCCTCTAAGAAATCCAGAATTGCCTCCCTAAGTCAACCATAAACCCATCTATTCTTGTAAGAACAGTGCTCAGTCATAGAAAATTATGAGTCATAACTTCAAAACTTATGAGTCCAACTTACACTGCCAAATCCTCATCATAGAGAGGTGTTTGTTTTATGGCTGGTACTGGCTTGGATGTCTCCCACAGTTCACGCCACAAATTACCTAACAAATGCACATAATTCACATATTAGAGCCAAGTATTGCAAAAGTACCTGAGGTGACACTTTCTGCAGGTTAAGAACGCAAAAAACTAGAAAAGTATGTTTTACATGAGACAGGCTACTGTACTCAGAATTCATTCTCCTAATACGAGTAACACAAGGACATAATACAAGTTTATTCAAATGTGCTCCATTGTGCAATCAATGAATCAATGTTCTCTCCTCAACAGTAAAAGCTGACCAAGAAGAAACTAAAATGCAGCAAACTAGAAGGAGCGGAGGAAACTGGGATGAAAAGAAAAACCTTCTTTTTGCATTCGGCTACTTAGTTGACCTCTTGTACCCGAAGAGTTAACGTCATCACTTGGCTCAGCTTCAGTCCAATCAGGAGGAGAGTGCCACCTAACAAAATCTTCTAAAATACAGCCAGGATTTGCAGCCTAACACAATTGTTAAAAAAAAAAAGATGGATTGTGCTTTGACAATTGAAAGAATGTTCTATTGCATTCATAGGTATCTAAAACAGTAGTAAGATAGAGGAAATTTCTAAAATATCACCTTGAAAGCCTGCATGTCAGAAAGGAGTCGAGAGCACCCAGCACCAACACTGACCCACGAAAGATGAGGCAATGAGTAAAAGAATAACAAGTACAATGTAAGTCAACAGACTATTATGATATCAGATGAAAAACTGTGTGGATACTACTTTCCTACATTTCACTCAAAACTTTGATGTGTACAGCAGAAAGATAGAAAAGAAAATAACCAGAAAAATTCAACATGAACAACAGCGTTAGAAAGATTGATCCTATAAGATAACATAATTGTTTTAAAGCAAACAGGAGAACCTTAATATATATTAAGATTTATGAACAAATCTTATGCAGTTAACAGATTAAGATGATGACCATTAAAAGAAGACAGGAGTTCTATAGTGTTAAATCAAATAATATGCTACGAGGTACGGGGTGTTTGGTCAATATACTGACCTCCCTGTACGAAGCACTAGCTCCTCTGTCTCTCTGATAAGATCTTCTGTAAGCAAAGGTCCTTCCTACAAACACATACATAAACACACTAAACCACAGGAATAGGCTCAAAGGGTAGGCAATCGCAGAATTTGCAACCAAACCTGGGTAATTGGTGAGTATATAGGTTCACCAGTTTCCAACATTGTTAAATTTTCAATTGGTTGATTAGCTCCCAGTCGAAGAACAAGTTCTCCGGTATTAACTCGTGCAAACAATGCAGAGTTGACAGACACCTTGCCTATAGAAACATCTGATTCTTGAACATTTAAACTAGCTGCCATCATTTCAGAATCAAAGGATTCAGTGGCAATAGCACGCCGTCTTTTTCTTGATAGACAACAGTTAATAACCTGTAATTGTTGATATAGAAGACATGAATTTAGATCTGGAATCTCATCCACAGGAATGCCTGGAAGATGTCTCCCTTCAGACCAAAATTTTCTCAGCTGCATGTGTAAAGGATTCCAAACACCTTTCATCAGATGAAGATTAACAACAACTATGTAATGCAAACAACTCTAAATGCATCAAAATGTGAAAATGAAGAATTTTAATTTACTTGAAGAGAAATTGTGGCATGAAAAATTTGCTACTACTAAGATGCTCCCAGGTGTCACCATGTTATGCTAGAAGCGGTTATTATGATCTTATGCAATGGTGATAACTCAAACTTCATCACATAAGTTCTGATAGCTGACAGTTTTTATTGGTACAAACAAATCCAAAGTGTAAACTCAGTGAAGTTAACTTTCAACATTGAACATTCATGATGGTTTCTGACAAAAGTATTGTATACCCCACTTACTTCGATAACTACCCTGCACCAAAAGAGGGCCATCTTGCGAAGGGTTCTAAAGCTTCCAATGACTTCAGAAAGCTTAACAACAAAGCTCTGTGTAGGAGCACCATGAATGTCTTTTGGCAAAGATATTGGCAGTGTACACGTGTTTGAATCAGAGACAAGCTTCCTTTGGAGGAAGTTTCCATCTGCAAATATCTTGCAGATATTATGATGAAAGTGAAAGACTATCACAAGAAATGTGAAGGTTTAAAGAAGAAAATATCTCCTAACAAGAGCACATGTCTTATCAGTAACATATACGAATCTACCTGCATCAAACAGTGAATTAATCAAAGCAAGGACCCTCTCGTCATCACCAAAGCCAGATGCAAGTTTATCCTCTTTGTCACGTATAACTAATGACCTGACTGCAGAGAAGCTCAAGCCTGCCCTTTCCCTAATGGGTGAAGAACTTCCGGAAGATGCCAAGAGATCTTTCAATGACTTAAAATTCTTTCCAGCCCTGGAACCAAAAGGAAAGCACAGAAAGATAAGAACACCATGTACAAGCTGAATAAATCAATGGACCACACATTTTACCAGTTAGCATAAGCTAACAAACATTTTGCACCAAAATATTAAATTGCAACTATAATTACAGCAAAGCAATGTCAATGGACCAGAAAGTAAATACCAGTAAACAGTAAAGGTAATCAATTCACAAATCAGCATGTTTCATGAGGCATCCTACCATTTTAACTATCAACAAAAGCATAGAGAAAAACTGAATTCAAGTATCGAAAGCATGTTAACAGAAAAAACTTACTCAATAGCTATAGCTAATTGTTTGATGACAGATGTTGGAGGGATGTTATTCATGTTGATGGTATTTAAAACATCTACAGAAGGAATTGCTTCTAAAACCTGTAGGAAAACAATCTCATCAGCAAATTCATTCATTGTAACCTTATAATAACCGAAAAATAAAAATTTTAATTTCCATAACAGGAACCCTGACATGTGCGGGAACAAAATAAATAGAATCACAAATGTACCTTTGCCTCTGCATCATTCTTCATGTTAAGCAAGTATAAGTTTTCATCATAGAATGGAGTAGCCATTGTTGAAATTTCAACTTTCTCTGAATCTTCAGCGCCTTTTCTCCCTATTCGTATATTCTTAAACCTTTCCTGCCATTCTTGCTTCGTGCCTAAATTAGAAGGTCTCCACCTAGAATGCTTTACCTCATGAATACTCTGCTTCATACCACACAAATTTTAAACTAAAATAAATATGTATTGAGAAATAAATTTTTATTATTTTTCATGAATTTTCAGGAAAAAGAGTAAGCAAATGAAATTCAACAAATTTTTCATAATAAGTACTCAGCAGAACTTTGAAGCATTTTATGGATTGTTTAGTTGCAGAGAAAGTGCAGGAAAACTAAAGAATACACAAATTGCAAAGCCTCTGATTCCATTCAAAACAAACTTAGCTAAACTCTTGGAACTCAATACTCAAATAATTCAAATTCACAAAAAAATTAAACAAAAAAAAAATCTAAAATTTACTTCATTTTGTCAGCAGCCAAACAAACAAGCGCATTGTACCTTAATCCAATTACCTTTTAAAAAATTTGAAAGTTAATCAACAAAAACATCTTAATCCTCCATTTCTGCTTAAGACAAAACCAAAATTCAATATAAAAAATTACCTTAGACACGCCTTCGTTCGTAAGAGATTCGTTTTTGAGCTCCTTCGGAGATAATTTATCAGAATCTTCACCAAATGGATAAGAAAAAAAAGATATTAAAGAATTAAAAAATCAAATTTCCGTTATAAATATTTACGTCAATCTCTTAAAAACCGGAGATTGTTTATAAAGAATCTAAAATTAGCAAAGCGAAAAATAAAATTTGCGATGGATATTAACAGCCAAAAATATAGAGGAGGATTTTGTGTCTTTTATACCTAGATCGGATTTAAACTCAGTGAAAGCTCGCTCGGCTTTGGCAGCTGCCGAGTTGAAAGCGGTTCTTGCTTTGGAGACAAATGAAGGAGCCTCCATGTCGTGCGCCGGGGGTGCGCACGGTAAGATTTTGAGCGTAAGGGAAGAGAGAGAAATAGAGAGTTGTTAGAATTGGAGGGACCAAAACGGTGGCATTTGCAGAGAAAGCGGGGGGATCTGCTTGGACGAAGAAGAAAGATGCGTGGAAAAGGAGAGATTTAAAATTTCATTTTTCCTTTTTTTAATTTAAATCTATTTAATAAAATATTAAATATTATTTATTTTAATATATTTTAATCTTGATTTTGTGTTGTAATTAAGGTATGTTGATGATTCTTATGTGATTTGGCGTTAACTATGGATAAGATTGTACTTTAAATTTTGACCATTTTTAATTTGTTCGGATGAAATCGAATTTGTTTTTATTGTAAAAAAAAAATGTACTTAAATTTATGGGTAAGATTTGGAGAATCTGCTTAAATTTCAAATAAAATGATGAAAGGATTTTAAGGTTCGATGATTAACTATCTATTAGCTCGAATAAAAATTTATTTAATTATTTTAAAAAATTTATATTTAATAATATTATTTTATTAAATTAAAAATTTATTAATTATATTTTTTTGAAATATTATTTTAATCAATATTATTATACATTTGTTAACGTTTCCCATATATTTATCATAGAATTATGTTGATCATAATCTGAAATTAACATTTTGTTGGTCGTGCATATAAAATATCTTTTATGGTAAGGTTTTAATTAATAGTAACTTTTTATGAATTCCTTAAACTCACTTCAAAAAATAATATTTTTATATAAATGTGTTACAATTTTATTATTTATTTTTAATAAAAAAATTTATATCATAGTTTCCATGTATATATTTATATATAAATTTGATTATTTAGAAAAAATAATTTTGCTGTAAAACTTGATTTGACTCATTAGACCTTTTAACCCTTTTATATCTTAATATTAAAATATTAATTTTTTT
>JBBYHM010000021.1:14612-24898 GCA_038381775.1 Adansonia rubrostipa | reverse complement strand
TTTTTATTATTTATTTATTTATATCTTATTTGTATGATATAATTATATTTGTCAAATTCATAAAATGCTACAAGTTGGGAAATGACAAAAAAAAAAAAAAAAAAGAAAAGTCCTTCCTTGAGACCAACCTTTGCGTTTGCTGATGCTAAATGAGCCAAAGACATGCCTTCAAAGACACAATCAAACAAGTGCCTTCTTGTACTTGTGAAAAGCCCTTCTGTCCCCTTCAATACATTATACTGCATTCAGTAATTAAAGGCTTATGACTTTTCTTTTCTTAACGAATGAGATTTGATTCAATTGACTTAATTTGTAAACATTGCTACTTTTGTTAAGAAATTGTGAAATTTAAGTTATATATATAAAATTGTTCGTTAAAAAAATTAAGACCAGCTAAAATTTGAGAATATATTAAACTTATTATAAAAAAATATAAGCAAATGATTTGAAAATTAAGATTAGGTTTTTTATGAATAAAGAAAACCACAAATTAAATATTTTAAACCATCAAATACATGAAAATTACTAATTTCACTTATGACCTTTAAATTATTTTTATAGAAATATTTGTATTTTAAATACATTTGAATAAAAAATTTAAAACGGTTCGTTTAATAGGTTTTTATGAGCATAGATTGAGGAATTTTTAGTTATCATTTAAGAAAAAAAATTTTATATTTAGTACATTAAAATTAAAAAAGTAAAATATTAATTACACTTTTTTTCATATATATATATATTTACTTTCCCTTAATTTCTTATATTTAATACCTTATTTTCAGAAAATTTTAAAAAATAATAAAATAATTATTTTTTTTTCAAATTAATTTACATTACTCTATATATATACACACACGTATAATTTTATAAATATATAAAAAATAATTTAAAAAAAAAAACTATGTCAAGCACGCGCCAATGTTTACGTTAATCTTGCAATCATTCCACTGCTAAGGCCTTAAAGATAAATAAAATAAAAAAATGACATGATTAAACAAAAGCAATAACCGGTCAAGGTCAACTTTCTCTCCCAATCTTCACCGTTTGTTATCCATCCAACGGTCCAAATAAAACCCCATAATTTTTTCTCTGTGTATTTCACTGTTGCAATAATCTCTCGTTCTTCTTCAAAGTTCACTGGTAGAAGCTGCTGCCATCTTTCTTTCCAGCAGCTTCTTCTTAAAAAAAATAAAAAAAAAGGGAAAAATCTAGGTTTTCCACTGTCCTGTATCAAATTCCTATAAAAATTAGAGAAGCTGGAAATCCTTAGCGATGTATTGTAGGGCGCGATTTGCCTCGAGGCTGGCTTCGACGTCGACGGCGTCGTTGTCGCCTTCTGCGTATACTCGAGTTTCGTCGTCGATTGCTTCGCATTCTTCTGCTTCTTCTTCTGTTTCGTTCTGGAACCAGAAGTACCGGTCTTTGTGCTTCTCGTCATCGCTCCAGTCTCTACGGTGCTCGGCACCGAGGTGGAGCCACGGGGTGGATTGGAGGTCGCCTGGAAGCCTTCGAGCTCATTCGAGGACCTCTGTTCCGGTGATGGAGAGGTTCCACCGGAGGATAGCTACTTTTGGTATATATAACTCTTTCGGTTTGTGTTGTTTAAATTTATTGCTTTCATGTGTGTTTGTTTAGGTTGATTTTGCTTGCAACTTGTTGCTTTGGTTGATTATTTTGCGAAATTTTTATGTTAATGAGAGTGACAAAGAAAAACTATTTTGCCTTTGATTTTAATGAAAAATTGTCTTTTTAAACTCTTTGGTTTTTCATTGATGAGGAAACTGGCGGGAAATAGTATTGTTTTACACTCCTTTACGAGGAAATAAAATATTCATGTTTCTTTTTCTTACGCGTTTTTTGTAATCTATACAGCTTCTGATCATCCTTTCAAGGGATTGGTGACAAGTCTTCCCAAGCCTGGGGGTGGAGAGTTCGGCAAATTCTATAGCTTACCCGCTTTGAATGATCCAAGATTTGGTATGTTGAGATTATTCATACTTCGAATCTACTCTATTTCAATTTCATGCTCGAAGTGGGTTCTTTTCTATGGGTTACATTGTGGATACAATTGTAATTATGTATCACTGCACAAAATATATTCTTTTCTTATTCATATTGCAGACCGTCTGCCATACTCGATAAGGATACTTTTGGAGTCCGCTATCCGTAATTGTGACAACTTTCAGGTTACAAAGAATGATATTGAAAAGATCATTGATTGGGAGAATACATCACCAAAGCAAGTTGAGATCCCTTTCAAGCCTGCTCGTGTTCTCTTGCAGGTTTGTTGCATAATGTGAATGTGAATGTGAACCTTATTTTCGAAATTAGGACGTGTTTGCATCGTAAACATTTATCTTCTATACCAGGACTTTACTGGAGTGCCAGCTGTAGTTGACCTTGCTAGCATGCGGGATGCTATGAAGAATCTTGGCAATGATCCTAAGAAGATTAATCCATTGGTTTGTAATCGATCTTTGAGGGCACTTTTTCCTTCTATACCGTGACATTGATATTTTATTCAGCAGATGCTGTTACATGTAATTTAGAGTATCATTTTTGCTTTCAGGTTCCAGTAGACCTTGTTGTTGATCATTCAGTTCAAGTTGATGTTGCAAGATCTGAAAATGCAATACAAGCAAACATGGAACTTGAATTTCAGAGGAACAGAGAGAGATTTGCTTTCCTTAAATGGGGCTCATGTGCTTTTCATAATATGCTTGTTGTTCCTCCTGGTTCTGGAATTGTTCACCAGGTAAAAATATTTTATTTCTTACACTTACATTGGGATTTTCCCTCTATCAGGTATTATTAGGTCCTTTAAGGGTCATACCTAGGAACATATAGTGCATCATATCCTGGTTCAATGTCTAACTCTAATTTGGTTCTGTTTAATTGCTTTGGCATCAAATATGTCTTTCAATGAATTTACAGGTGAACTTGGAATACCTTGGACGTGTTGTTTTTAACACTGATGGAATACTCTACCCTGATACTGTCGTTGGTACTGATTCCCATACAACCATGGTAGATGGGTTAGGAGTTGCTGGTTGGGGAGTTGGGGGAATTGAAGCAGAGGCAGCAATGCTTGGCCAGGTAATCTTTGCCCCCTTTCATACAACATAGAAAATTCTATTTTGTTTTATTCTTTTAGCAATATGCATCTTTTATTTTTTCTGTGTATCATTTAAGTTTCTTGGTTGCCGAACTTTGATGATTCATTTTCTTTTGTAGCTACTGCTATGTTGACTGGAGTTTAACGTGCTTTCATCTTACTCTAGGCATTCTATCTATCTGAAAGCTTTGGTTTTGCTATTTCCTCTAATGCTTTATTTTGCAAAGTTGACAGCCCATGAGCATGGTGTTACCTGGTGTTGTTGGATTCAAGTTGTCTGGCAAATTGCGTGATGGTGTGACAGCCACCGACTTGGTTTTGACTGTGACGCAGATACTGAGGAAGCATGGTGTTGTTGGCAAATTCGTTGAGTTTTATGGTTAGCTCTATGATGGCAAATATAATAACACAGAATATTTAAATTTTAATGTCCAATGTATGTGCCTTTATCATCATTTTTATTATTTTTTATGTTAATGTAGGTGAGGGAATGGCTGAATTATCATTGGCTGATCGAGCCACGATAGCAAATATGTCGCCTGAATATGGAGCAACCATGGGCTTTTTCCCTGTAGATCATGTAACATTGCAGTACCTTAAGTTAACTGGTAGAAGCAACGAGACTGTGAGTTCTCTTTTCCTTTTATTCCTATCTTTTGCTAACTTTGCCGAACTTAGTTTATTTGATGAAAGTTATACTGGGTGGTTTGAATTATGCTTTTTATACATCAGGTGTCAATGATAGAAGCTTATTTGCGTGCAAACAAGATGTTTGTTGACTACAATGAGGTAATCTGTCCTCAACTCTTGTTGATAGGAATGTATATTTAGATCGTGTCATCAATCTGATATTATGGGCCTATTTCCATGAGCAGCCTCAACTAGAAAGAACATATAGTTCTTATTTAGAGTTGGACCTTGCTGAAGTTGAACCCTGTGTCTCAGGGCCAAAGCGGTATGCATGTTACGCCTTCTTCTTTTAATGCCTCTTTATTATCTTTTTATCTGATTCTTAGTTTTCTTTGATGCTTTCTAATAGCCCTCATGACCGAGTTCCTTTGAAAGAAATGAAGGCTGATTGGCATGCATGTCTTGATAACAGTGTTGGATTCAAGGTTAGGCGCACACAGCATCATTGCAGTTGGTTCATGACAAATGTCTCGTTTAATTTCTTTCCATAGTGTTAGTTCATTAGAAACACACCTTAAGAAAACTTATCTTTTGTCCATCTTCCATCATTCTACAAGAATAAAATTTTAAACACATTGTAATGCATTTATTTGTTTTGTAATTCTTGTTTCCTTGCAGGGCTTTGCTGTGCCAAAGGAAGAGCAGAATAAAGTTGCTAAGTTCACTTTCCATGGTCAGCCTTCTGAACTTAAGCATGGAAGTGTAGTAATTGCTGCTATCACAAGTTGTACAAACACGTCAAACCCTAGTGTCATGCTCGGGGCTGGGCTTGTTGCTAAGAAGGCTTGTGAACTAGGTTTGGAGGTTAGTCTTAGCTTTTGAATTTTGCTCTCTGTTTTTAACTATCTGAGGTATGAACGTTGTATGGCTTGGAAATGAACCTGTAGGAAGTGAATTAGAATTGAACCTTTATCTTGAGTTTCTCAACGCTTGCAAATTTTGGTCATTTTGGGGGTAGGTTTGTATTATACTTGAGTGCCATTCTCTCATGTCATTGTCTCTTTATCGAAATTTTAAACTTGTGGATCTCGCTTGAGTGTTTGAGTTTTCTTTCCTCTTTGTTTAAGAAAAAGACACCAATCCTCAACTCTGTTATAGCCAGAAGATAAGTCTTTAGCCTTACATCTAAAATGTATTTTGCTTTATTATGAGCAGGTCAAGCCATGGATTAAAACAAGTCTTGCTCCTGGATCTGGAGTTGTTACAAAGTATTTGCTTCAGAGGTATGTTGATTGCTTATAGTATTTCCTTTAATTATCCTTATTGTGTCTCTATCTTATCACTTTTAAGAATAAGAAATATCTCTTAAAACAGTAATATTTGACTTCCATTTGGTGTCAATAGTGGGCTGCAAAAATACTTGAACCAGCAGGGTTTTTATATTGTTGGTTATGGCTGCACAACTTGTATTGGGAATTCTGGAGAACTTGATGAATCAGTTGCCTCAGCAATTTCAGAAAATGGTAATTTTTTTTTTTATTATATGCAAAATCTGCTTCTTCATTACTTAAGAATTGCCAGAAGTTCTCCGCTGATGCTTAAAAGTCTATCCTGTTTACTTTATAGTTAAATTTTCAGCAAGTTGCTGAATGTGCTGATATTTTCAGTTCTAGACTTTAGGCCGATCCTTATTTCATTTGAACTCAAGCTTGTTTCCTTCTTAATTGTTCAAGTTCACATCTTGATCTATATATATTCCTCTTGGTTGTATCCTCGCAAGTTGGATGAGCTTTATTCCTATTGGTTCTTTTGGTTTTCTTTAATAATATGCCTTCACTAATTTTCAGCGCCTGCTGTTTTACTGTCACTGTCTTCCTCCTTTCCCTTAGCTTTTGTTCCTTGCTCACTGTAATTTATCTTCGCTAACAACTATTTCGATTACTCTGTCAGATATCATTGCTGCAGCCGTTCTTTCTGGAAATAGGAACTTCGAAGGTCGTGTTCATCCCCTAACAAGAGCTAATTATCTCGCTTCACCTCCATTAGTAGTTGCCTATGCCCTTGCTGGCACGGTATGTATATGATCGTTACCTATATTCTCCATGTTTTCTGTTCATTTTGGTAATAAGTGCAGCATCTAGTAGTTTTTCTTATTTCTTGGGTTAGTCACACTGCAAAATTTTAGGCAAGCCAATACCATTCATGCAATGGAGTTTCATACTTAGGCGCAGTAGGCGGCCTTTTGTGTTAGTTGGTCTTTTACTGTTTCTCTGACACTATTCAGTGTGAAAAATTCTATTTATCTAGCTAGATTTGCAAGATTATGATGCATCATGAACCCAAGCTCGCAAATTTAAATTTCAAAGAAGTTGATATAATGGTGGTTTATGAGGATACAAATGATCTCTTTTGTCAGTAGCAATTCAGGTTGATTTGTGTTATCAGCATCCTTAATTCACTTTTCTATTTTTTCAGGTTGATATTGACTTTGAGAAAGAGCCCATAGGAACAGGAAAGGGTGGTAAAAGTGTATATTTCAAGGATTTATGGCCTAGCAATGACGAGATTGCAGAGGTAAATACTTAATGATATTACTTGAAAGGAGACAATACTGCTCGATATTTCATCCTAATAATGTGTAATTCCTTGCTGTGACAGGTTGTTCAATCTAATGTGTTGCCTGATATGTTCAAGAGTACCTATGAAGCCATCACAAAGGGCAACCCAATGTGGAACCAGCTTTCTGTCCCCGCCTCAACTCTCTATTCTTGGGATCCGAACTCGACATACATTCATGAGCCTCCATACTTCAAAAACATGACCTTAGAACCACCAGGCCCGCATGGAGTGAAAGATGCCTATTGCTTGCTCAGTTTCGGTGACAGTATTACTACTGATCACATCTCTCCCGCAGGTAGTATCCACAAGGATAGCCCTGCTGCTAAGTATCTTCTTGAGCGTGGGGTGGATCGCAAGGACTTCAATTCATATGGTAGTCGTCGGGGCAATGATGAAGTGATGGCAAGGGGCACATTTGCCAATATCCGCATTGTCAACAAGCTTCTGAAGGGAGAAGTCGGTCCAAAGACAATTCACATTCCAACGGGAGAAAAGCTTTATGTATATGATGCCGCAATGGTGAGTATCAACTTCGGTATTTAAAAATTCATTGCCTCAGCTTAGACTGTAATATCTAATAGTGAATATTATCTACTTGCAGAGGTACAAGGCTGCAGGGCAAGACACGATTGTCTTAGCTGGAGCAGAGTATGGAAGTGGCAGCTCACGAGATTGGGCTGCCAAGGGTCCAATGCTACTGGTGATGACATCTACTTAGTATTTCTTGATATCAGAATATCAGGATGTTCATGTTGTTTTTGCTTTTAGTTCTTTTCTGTTATCTCTTATTCACCCCCTCATCCTGAATGGTCTTTCTGCGTGGTTTAGGGAGTGAAAGCAGTTATTGCCAAGAGCTTTGAGAGAATCCATCGTAGTAATCTGGTTGGTATGGGAATTATTCCTCTTTGTTTCAAGCCCGGTGAGGATGCAGATACTCTAGGATTAACTGGCCTTGAGCGCTATTCAATTGACCTTCCAAATAAAATCGGTGAGATAAGGCCTGGCCAAGATGTTACCGTCACAACTGACACTGGCAAATCCTTCACATGTACCGTCCGCTTCGATACAGAGGTATGTCATTAGCAATGGAAGCAGGAAGAGCAAGGATTTTGCGGAGCCTTAAGTTCCGTTTTACGATGATGCTGGTCAATTACCTGTTATACATAGCTTTTCTTACTTTCCTGAAAATTTGTCTGCAGGTGGAATTGGCATACTTCAATCACGGTGGCATTCTTCCATTTGTCATCCGGAACCTAATCAAGGAGTAGATAAATTATGTTCAAGTCTCTTAACTTTGCAGTCTGCTTTCATTTGTCTTTATGGTGGTATCCGGGGGCTTTCGGCAGGCATACAATAAATAATAGAGATTTCTCAAGCTTCTCGATAAGACCCGGAAAAGGCTACATTCAGAGTTCTCTGTTTTGAATCAATTTTGTTGTAATATCTGCTATGATTTGTTTGAAACTGAACCGATTGAAAGAGTGGGAATGAGAAAAATCTAATCTGTTTGTGATCTCCTGGAAGTTGTCATCTTTTCAACCTATTTTACTCGTGTTCTTCACTTAACAGCTTAACGCATACGCGTCGAACGCTTCTTGAAAATTTTTCAGTTTTCATTAAAGTATATGACACTTTGATCCTCAAAAATTTAATGTTGGATACATCCATAAGTTCGTGCAACATAGTATTTGAGCTTCAAACGTTGTTGGGGATTAGATGAAGGTTTGTTCTGTTCATTATGCATCGAATTAGATGCCCACGGACTGATAGAAAATCCGATAAAAATATATTTTTAAGGATTTTTTAATTTTTTTTATTTTTTTATGATTATTGCAATATTTTTAATATAAATAATATACTAATTAACTTTAATTGAAAGAAACTTTTATATTTGTAAATTAACTAGAAAATTTTGAAGTGACCGGCGTAGAGCCAAATAATTTAAAATAACAAAAGCCTTTTCTTCGTGAGTGATCAAACTGAGATCATTAGAGAAGTAATCGAACTCGATTCGATGACAGTTTTCATAAAATTTTGATATGATTTAATTATTGTGGTAAATAATTAAAATTTATTTTAGATATTTTTAAAAAGATAAGTTTTAATTTTTTTTTATAAAAAATTAATAACTATTAAATTTTAATGATTTATAATTTAAAATTATTTTAAAGGATAAATTTCAATTTTTATTAAAAATAATCATTATTAATATAAAAGTAAGATTAATTATTATTGAATTATTATAAATTTATCTTTTTAAAATATTTCAATTAAAATAATTTATGATCATAATTAAATTACGTTAAAATTTAGCAATCCTGCCAGGACACGTTGATAGAATTGGCTTTTCTTTCTTTGTTTCTTTTCAAACTTAGAACGAACAATGATTAATTGAAAGACAGCTTCTTCTTTCTTTCTTTAAAAAAAAAAACTATGGAAAAAGTTCTTAAATGTTATCGATAAGTTCAAATCTCCTTCCTTAGTGATCTTAAACTCTTGATAAGATATATTAGCATATTCAAGGAATAACCCCACTTTTTTTTTTGCAGCTGACAAGACAGATTTCTTGAATACCAAGCATTTATTTTATTTTATGCAAGAAACATGAATTCAAGGTATAGTTTAATTTATTTATATAATTTTATTTTTATTTTTTATATTTAATAAATTTAAAATTTAATTTTATAATTATTATTTATTTTGGTTAGCTTAAAATTATAATTTTTTATATCAAAATAAAGAAACACTGTGTAATGAGTAGGTATATTCAAATGAATTCGTTATAAATAAAAATTTCATCAATTTGTATTAATTAAATTTCGCTTAAATTACTTATAATTTAATGAAATAAAATTTTTAAATAGTAAAATAAGTATACGAGTAGTCTGAACTAAAATCCAAACTCAATTTGAATAAGAAAAATTTTTTGTTTTGTGTTGTGATCCAACCGAAAGACAAACTTAGCTACAAGTCAATACCAATGCTTGATACTTTTTTTATTATTTCCAAACACGTTTACTTAATTTTCACTCCTAATTCCTATATCTTAATAGTGAAATTGACATAATTTTTGTCCGACTCTTTTCACAGCTCGACGCAAAAATTCTTATGACTTAAGCAACATATGTTTAGATATAATCAGAAAATTTTAAGCCAATATACTAAGGAAAAAGAAAGTGCACTTTCACACACACCAAAAAGAAATTGTCCCTTTCTTTTTATGATTCAAGAATCATGAAAATATTTGTGCAAAAAGAATAAAAAAAACTTGAGATTTAAATTAAGATATATAGTTTGATTTTGCTTGGCAGCTGTCTCTTATTGGTTGCCCCATCATATATCTATCATTATTAAGGCAGACACAACATGTTCTTAAAGGAATCCAAAAATAAATTTTGGGACAATTATATTGAAAATCATGAAGATGTAACATGTTTTGGTTTAATGACTAAGTTGTAAGATCCAAATCAATAGTTTTATTTTGCTACTGTTTATGAATACATTATTGTATAAAATTTATAGCCCATAGTTAATGATTTGTCATTAATTGGATGAAGATATTAAGTTTAATAACAATTTTAATAAATCTCATTTTTTTCAAACATAATATGAAACGAATACATAAAAATATGATGGATAAAATAAGCACGAAAAATAGTTTAATAAATATGATACGTTTAATATGCGTATTATATTTGTTTTTAAGATTTTAAAAATTTTAATAATTTATAAAAAAATACCAAAAAATTACAAAAAAAATGCATATATAAATTAAGAAATCTCAATTTTAACAAAAACCCATAGGCAAATTTAAAACTTTTACATCATTAATGAAAATAAAGGTTCAAAATTGTCAAAGGATAATGTCAATGGTTAAGCAAGAGGGAAGTTTCTTTAATTGTGATGTTATTAGCAAATAAAA
>JBBYHM010000020.1:9841433-9861001 GCA_038381775.1 Adansonia rubrostipa | reverse complement strand
AAACCAAAAAAAAAAAGGGAAAAAAAAGCAAAACGCACCATAGTCCTTGTCAATAGAGGCAGTGTGGAAGACTCCAGAGTAAACAGAGCCATCCTTCAAGTGCACGTCCACTGGCAGACCAATGATGGACATGGTTGCAAACAGCAAAGCTTCGTTCATCGAACAGTTCTTGTCTTCTACTATGTTTTTGATTCCCATTTCTGTTCTTTTTTTTTTTCCTTCCTTTTGAAGCTTTGTTCTTCAGTTGATTCAATTTGGACCTTTTTCCTTCATATAAATCTTATATTTTTTTTCTTAATAGCCGTATATATAGAAAGATCACTAGCAGCATCAGTGGGTTTGGTTGAATAAAGGGAATTGGAAGAAGAAAAAGAGGAAACAAAGGCAATTTTCTTTGTTCTTTTCTTTCTATATTCTAATTTTAGGCGTTTGTTAAATCAGGATTAAAATGTTTTAATTATAAATAAAGATTTGTTAATAAATGCTTAAGGACGATTTTTAAATTAATTAATATATTATATTTATGAAATAATATTTAATTAATAATATCATATTATAAAACAATAATTACTTGTTTTACATTGTTTCAATAAATAAATTATTTTTTTTCCTGTAAAATACATGATCTATTGCTTTATGGATCAACCAACACTGACTATTAAGCTTGCCGAGTAAAACGTCAACCTCCAAATATTAAGTAAAAATAAAACAATTTAATTATTTAATAAATTTTTAATTATATAATTAATATATCAAATTTTAATTATTATTTTTTAATAAAAATAACTTTATTATTTCAAAATTTATATATTAAACTCAATAAAAAATTCTTAAAAAGATAATGAATTTTTTTGGAAATGAAAATGGTCTTAAATTGAGAAATATTAAATATAATTATACAAATATAAAAATTAATTAACATATTACAGAAAAATAATTTTGATATAAATAAAAATTATTTTAAAATTTATATAATTATTAAAATATTAAAATATATAAATATAAAGTAATTTAACGGTAATTTATACTAAAATGAAATGCTGTGTATAATATAAAATAAGGGGTAAAAAAAAGGTCAGATAAAACTCCTAAAGCCCTTCCACGGACCCTAACTCGAAAAACCCTCAATCAAGTAAACGAGAGAAAGCTCTCAACTGTTTTCGTCTTCTTAACCCAAAACCCTAAAGAACCAAAGTCTCCAGAAAGGGGAAAAAATGCGAAGGCCGAAATCGAGAGCTGCCCGGAAACAACACAAGAACAACGAGCTCCAGGAAATCGAGATTCTAAACGAATGGATAGAATCCCAGAAACCTGAATCCGGGTCCAACCCTTTATCCCTCGAGCCGCTTAAATCCAAGTCGCCAATTGGCCGAATCGTGGACCCTCAAAGTGGTGTTGCTTCATTCTCGAGGTACGCGGGGGCGAGGAAATTTTGTGAGCTGCCTATATCGAAAAGGACAAAGAATGGGTTGGAGGGAGGTGGGTTTAAGAAGATGACTGATATTCAAGTGGCGTCTTTGCCTCACGCGCTTTGTGGAAGAGATATTCTCGGTGCGGCTAAAACTGGATCCGGAAAGACTCTTGCTTTTGTTATTCCGGTTAGTTTTTTTCTTTTTTTTTTCCCTGGGATTTTTTTAAGGCTTCACATGGCTGCTCTTAAGCAAAATAATTGAAAAAGGAATTATGGTTTGATTTAGATGTGATAATAGTTGAGCTAAATAGACACTTCCATCTTAAAGTATTAAAATTTACTCTTTTTGTTACTTTTAAAAAAATTGAATTTTTTCGTCATTCAAGAATATTAATATTTACTTTTGAGACCAATTTTCGTTTGGGGTAGGGGAGTTCAATTGTTTTGTTTCCTAGAAAATTGGGAGGAAATTTGTGTGATTTTGAGGTTTTGAGAGAAGTGAACATTCCCTCCTGATTTTGCAGCTATGATGAAGTTATTTTGGGGAGTTGGAACTTGGAATAGCCTTAAGTTGGTTACGGTCTTAAGTGAATTCATTTGGTTTTGCCGACCACATTTATTTACTTAGTATTTATGCATTTGTTGGATTTAAATCTAGAGATGCCGATGTAAAATGAAGTTTGAGTGATGGTTTTCCTGATTGTAGTGATATAATAACTAATTCTACATTGTTTTGTTAATGTTTCTGGATGTTTTTTCACAATTAAAGCAATGCTGAGTCAGTTGTTTATTTCAGGTCCTGGAGAAGCTGCATAGAGAGAGATGGGGTCCCGAGGATGGAGTAGGCTGCATAATAATATCTCCCACGAGGGAACTCACTGGTCAGCTTTTTGATGTATTAAAAACTGTTGGGAAGTATCATAATTTTAGTGCTGGCCTTCTAATTGGTGGTCGTAAGGGAGTTGACACAGAGAAGGAGCGCGTGAATGAGCTGAACATTCTTGTTTGTACTCCTGGACGTCTTCTTCAGCACATGGATGAGACTCCAAATTTCGATTGTTCTCAGCTTCAGGTCAACATAATGTATTCTTTATTTGCTTTATTTTTCAATGCCTTGTATCTGCTTTTCTTGTTTGATGCTTTTCGGTGCTCTGTTTAGCTGCTGATTAGGGTACTGATTTCTGGCCAGTGAACAGGTTTTGGTCCTTGATGAGGCAGATCGTATTCTTGACATTGGTTTTAAGAAGACTTTAAATGCAATTGTATCTCAACTACCCAAGCGTAGACAAACTTTGCTGTTCTCAGCGACCCAAACAAAGTCTGTTCAGGATCTTGCAAGGCTCAGCTTGAAAGACCCAGAGTACATCAGTGTGCATGAGGAAGCTGTGACAGCCACTCCTAGTCGCTTGCAGCAAACTGCAATGATTGTTCCACTTGACCAAAAGTTGGACATGTTGTGGAGTTTCATAAAGGCACATCTGAACTCAAAGATTCTTGTGTTCCTTTCAAGCTGCAAAGAGGTATATTTGCATTATTTACGTTTTTGCAATTTTTTCTGATTGCATGACTGCTTTTCTGTTTTTATTGTTATTTTTCTTCATTTTTTGCCATCCTTGGGAGTAATGATAATGCGAAAAATGTTTTTTTTTCATAGGTTAAATTTGTCTTTGAAGCATTCAAGAAACTGCGTCCTGGAATACCCTTGAAGTGTCTTCATGGGAGGATGAATCAAGAGAAGAGGATGGGCATATATTCGCAGTTCTGTGAATCTCGCTCTGTTCTCTTCTCAACTGATGTGGCCTCAAGAGGCCTTGATTTTAACAAGGCAGTTGACTGGGTTGTGCAGGTAAATAGTTGTTCAAGAAAAAAAATAGAAGCATCTTTTTTCGTTATCTGATTGAGCTTCTTTTCTTGTCTTTACAGGTTGATTGTCCAGACGATGTTGGATCCTATATACATCGAGTTGGCCGCACTGCTCGCTATCTTTCTGGAGGAAGGTCAGTTTTATTTCTGATGCCTTCAGAAATGAAGATGCTTGAAAAGTTACAGGCAGCAAAAATACCAATACAGTTTATTAAGGTAGATTAATTATGTTATTCTTTCTTCCTTACTGAATCACATCCTGATATCTGCCACTTGTGTGCTGACCTTACGATTATGATACCGATTTCCCAGGCAAATAAAAAGAGTCTGCAACATGTTTCCGGATTATTGTCGGCTTTACTAGTTAAATATCCGGATATGCAGCATCTGGCTCGGAGGGCCTTTATCACGTATTTGCGTTCTATTTATGTTCAGAAAGATAAAGAGGTTTTTGATGTGATGAAATTGCCTATTGACGAATATTCAGCATCGCTTGGCTTACCAATGACCCCCAAAGTCAGGTTCTTGAAACAAAAAAAGAAAAGCAGAATGGAGTCAGAAAAATCTTCTCTTATCGAATCTGAAATATCTGATGAGGAAAACGAGTCAGTTATTCCAAAGGAAAAGCTACCCGTCAAAGATGTCAAAGACAACAAAGGGGACAAAGACTTTCTTCTGAAGGATGATATGCGGGATGTTGGAGAAGCGAATGCTAGTGAGATTGGTGATATTATGTATGCACCCTTATTTATATCTTACAAAAAAAAAAAAAAAAAGGGACAATGATAAATATGGTCTTGCAATAATGGAAGAATATTTTATTTTACATGCTAGTAGGTTGAATGGCTAATTCTTTGATATTGCTGACTTTTTTGGTAGGGATACCGGTTTAGGTGGTAACATGTGGAGATTGTTGTCTGTTTCTTACTTTTGCAATAAGTAGATTAGTTTACAATAGTCAATTGTATATGCCACCATCTAGTATTACCTTTATGATTCATTTTATTTGTTTTCCTTTACTTGAAATCAGTTTTTGAGTTGGGTTTCTTTTTCTTCAGGCCGGCAACACGGGTTTTGAAGAGAAAAAAGCTAAAGATCAATGTTCATAGACCTGTTGGGACAAGGATGGTTTTTGACGAGGAAGGCAACACGCAGACTCCATTTGCCATGCTGGCCGACAAGGAGAGTGGCAAGATACTGCTTGACCAAGGTATACATTATCATTTCTGTTTACTGAAGGTTTAGGCTACTCTTCTGCAGCTTTTAACTTATAATCCGTTAATTGATTTTGTCTCCTGTTTTCTACTTGTTTATGTAATAAGGAGAAATCGTTCGATGAATTCAGTTTCTTACCTCAACTAAACCATTGAATGGTTTTAAATAGCATCCTATGTTTGTTAAAATTTGATGCCACTTTTGATAAGAGTGGTTCTTCCCTTGTAATAAAAATATTATCAAATGTACTGTGTTCTCCATACTTTGATGCTATGTTACTGAGACTTAGATATTAGTGACAGATATAAGTATGTGTCAGACGTAGGTATGTTCAAATTTTTTTTTCAATATTTTCATGCATTTGGAAGGTCCTTGAAAGATCATATACTTCATATCTATATCTAAATATATGTCGAACATAAGTATTTCAAGAAAAAGGAAGATTCAGAGAATTATAGCATCGATGTTGAATGCATTGCTGCTTCTTGATGTTCTTTTAACTCATCCTTTCCATGTTGCAGACAAAAAGGATGAGTACTACAAGAAAATGAGGGAAGAGCTGAAGCAGGTGGACAAGGAAGACAAGCTTCTAGAACGCCAACGGCTTAGGGAGAAACGGATCAAGAAGAAGATGAAGTTGAAGAAAGGGCAAAAGGGGGAAGAAGATGATGAAGAGGACAACGACGATGTTTCTGGTTCAGAAGGAGAATCCGATGCAAACCGAAAACGTAAGAGGTCGAAGAAAGTATACTTCCATAGTGATAGTGATGATGGTGAAAAGGAAGAACGTAAAGCTGATGCCGGTATCAATGCTGATTCCATTTCTCTTGCAGAACAAGAAGAACTTGCTCTCAAGTTATTAAATTCAATGCACTCATAAATTTTATAAAATATATGATGTTCCTATTGACTTTGTATTAGTTCATCTCCCAACATAAAACAACAGATCCCTTTTCATTCCCTATCAACGGTCAATACAGTTTTGATCCTGTGTTGCTTACTGGTTTATTTCTTAACGTCAAAGTTTCTTATTCAATGATAAAAGTAGTCAAAAATGTTTAGCTGCAACTAGTGAAGGTTTCTTTCTTTAGGCTTTCAAGTATTCCATTGAGGCACCGTTGCCATTAAAAACATGTGGGGTTTTCAATTTTGCATTAATGATTTCTTTGCTCACTTCTCCTTAAATCTTTATTTTGCTTTGGGGGGTGGTTGGTTTTGGACAGTCCAGTATTGATAATGATGGCAAAGGGGCTAGTGGCTAGTGTGGTAATGAAGTCAAAGGTGGCGAAATGACAACTATCCGTTGTCTGTAATTCTACATTTGTTAACAGAAACCTCATGTATTAGAAAAAAAAAAAAAAAAAAAACCTCTTTTGCTGGGAAAAAGAAAGAAAGAAATAACTGATAGAGGCAAAGATATTGCCTTAATGAAGTAATGATTCAATATTCTGCGTTTTGATTTTCAGGTGTGCTTTGCAAATTAGCTTCAAATTATCTTTACAGTCTTCTTTATCGAATTTTGTTTATCGAATATTGTGAAGTTAAAAAAACAGAAAAAAAACGTGAATCAACTATCGAACTAAACGATTCGGTGCAATAGGGGGCATTAATTAATAAGTATTATTAGCAGAGTCAAACTTTGCCGACTGCAGGCTACAAAGCACTGATCCGCAACTTTTTTTTTTCTTAAATTTCTCAAATGGGTTTCTCTTCATCATCTTCTTCCTTGTTGAAACAGCATTTAATTATCAGCTTCATCTTTACCATAGCCGCCACCATCATATCGCATGTAGATGGATGCTTCACATCAATCTTCAGCTTTGGTGATTCTTTAGCTGATACAGGGAACTTATTTCAACTTGCACAGTCAGAATCCACCAAGCTCTCCCACTTTGACTTTCCCCCTTATGGAAGAACATTTTTTGATTATCCTACAGGGAGATGCTCCGATGGCCGCCTGGTTATAGATTTCATCGGTATTAATTAATTTATACATGCTTTAGCATCTTTTTCATGTTTTTTATTTTATGGTTTCCAATTTCTTTTTCCTTTTTTTTTTTTTTTTAATTTTTCCTCCATGAATTTGCAGCTGAAGAGTTTGGACTTCCATTTTTACCACCATATTTTGGAAGTAAACATGGAAGGCCAAAGAACTTTGAAAAGGGTGTCAATTTTGCTGTAGTGGGTGCCACAGCACTCGATGATGAGTTTTTCAAAGAAAGAGGAATCAAGAACCCCTTTACAAACGTTTCTTTGGGAGTTGAATTGGGATTTTTCAAAGATGTTTTGCCTTCTCTTTGCTCTTCTCGTTCAGGTAAGTTTTTGTTTCCTTACTAGATTCTGTTTGGCAGGAAGGAAAGTGAGAGGATATGTACTTTCCAGTTTCACCAAAAAAAAAAAAAAAAGGCTTGAGAAAGGATATATGTTAATCCACTTGTTCAATTTATACTTGTCCCTTTGATTGGTACTTTTCCCTTCATTTGCCACTCTCATTTAACGTTGAAGTATCAACCGAGTCAATCTGTATGCTTTTCTTGTAATAAATACAAAATAATATATTTGAACAAGGTTAACACAAATGGTATTTATATTTGATATTTTAACATATTTAATAATTTATATTATATACGATTAATCTAAAAAAAGCACGGATCACAATATCCATACAGGAATTACTATATCTAAGATTTTCCTTCCCCATTTGCCTCAATATTGAAGAAGTTCGTCCTATTTCATTACGGTGATGTGTATTGGACCAATGAACTGGAAACTGAATATTTGGTCTATCAAGGAAGCATAATTTCTAAGAGCAATGGATTATGTTGTTATGACTTTTCATGGTTTTTAAGTACTTATGTTGACAGATTTTCGGACAAAAGTGCGAATGAGGTTATAATATTTTAAATATATGAAAAAATTTAAAAAGAATTGAACATGCTAATATCAAACACAAATCTATATCCGATACTCATATCTAAGTCCGAATAATGTGGGCAATGGTGTTTCACTTCTCATGAATTTTTTTTTTCTTTTAATCTTGTTCCTTGATGCTACAATTCTGAGATTATGAGTGTTTTTAGGACAACAGTACCTTAATAATCTTTGTTTCAAATACCAATCTGCTTTGACTAACAGATTGTGAAGAGCTCCTTCGGAATTCCTTGATTGTCATGGGAGAGATTGGTGGAAATGATTACAACAATGGATTCCTGCAAGGGAAAAGCACTGAGGAAATTCGAGAGTTTGTTCCTCTTGTTGCTCAGACCATAGGTTCAGCAATCAATGTAAGAAACCGTGGGTACCAGTGTCATGGGCTGACTTCTGTTAATCTGGGTTCGCAGTCTTGGGCACGGACAGACTCTCGGACTGTGACACCAGGATGCTGAAAATTTCCCAAAATTTTCTTCCAATTTCATTGCTTAGAGAACAACATATCAATTTTTTCTTCTTCTTCTTCTTCCTTTTTTTTTTTTTTTTTTTTCTAACTTGGCAATGCTATATGCAGGAGGTGATCGAGTTAGGGGCAGTCACAATTTTGGTCCCTGGAAACCTCCCAATTGGATGTTCCCCAGCATATTTGACCCATTTTCAAGGTTCAGATAAAGCAGAATATGATCCTTTAACTGGTTGTATAACATGGCTGAACCAGTTCTCGGAATACCACAATGAATTGCTTCAGAAACAACTTCATCAAATCCGCAAGCTTCACCCACACGTCAACATCATTTACGCAGATTATTACAATATTGCAATGCGTTTTTACCTTTCCCGACACCGATTTGGTAACTTTTCCAACACTAATCAGTTAGTTCGAGCAATATGGTTTTGTATCTCGAATTAAGCTCGAACTTTAAAAGTGAAGTCCTATCATGCTCGAACCAAACTTCGAATCTCTAATTTCGAATCGAGCTCAAACTTCTTAGAACTTGAACTTGGTTCGATCACAACTTCTTACAACTTGAGCTTGGCTTGAGTACACCTCTAGTCTAGTCACAATCATCCAAAATTTGCTTGTTGATATGTTTTTTTTTATCTGTTGCATGATTCCAGGGTTTACAGAAACACTAACATCATGTTGTGGAGGGGGAGGACCATACAATTATAGCTCATTGATGGCTTGCGGGGATCCGCCATTAAGAACCAGCTGTAATGACCCTTCTGGATATGTTAGTTGGGATGGCCTGCATTATACTGAGGCAACTTACAGATTGATCTCCAAGGCTGTATTAGAACAAATTTACACCATTCCTTCCATAAATAGTTTCTGTCAAACAAACAAATTTATTAGTTAGCTGAAATTCTGAGGGTTTACTTTGTTTATTTTGGCATTTCTTTTTTCATGTTCCTTTCGAGGATTATCAGATACCGATTTAGATGAAAAAAACATCGATTGGAAATAAATTTGGGTTTATTCTAATTTCTTGATCCATATATTTTCGTGGGGTGATTTTTAATTGATCTGAATTCATATTTCAATACTTAAAATTTTTTATTGGAAAGTAAATGCCGAGTAATATTTGATCCATTTTGCAATAAATATAATTATATAAATAAAATAATTTTTACTTCATTTTATTAGGATTTTAAAGGGTTTTTGGACGATTAAAAAAAAAAAAAAAAAAACTGACCAAATGCAATTAATGGAGTATCGATACGGTAACTAATATCGATACGGGAACTAATATTCTGCATACGCAATTAATGGAGTTATTAACGTCAGATTTTGTACAAAATTAAAACTATTGATCAAGTTTATGTACGTAGTACAAAATTAAAATTGTCATAATATAATTCATATAAATTAAGTTTTTTTTAATAATTAATTTTTATTTAAATTTAATTATAAAATATAAAATATTAATATAAAAATAATTTTTTAATTTTTAACAGTATTTAAATAGTAATTTCAAACTACGAATTAAGTAAATTTAATTCAAAATTAAACAAAACAAATCTAAAAAAAATTTCGAACCGACGTAACTCATAGATTCACAGACACCTCTAAGCAAAACACACTTTCCTAATAAACTACAACAAATACAAATTTATCTTCTTTAAAAACATGTCAATTCCTCATTTTTTTCGTTGTTGTTTAATTTAGATGATTTCAAAGTTTCTCAATTTCGTGATGAAAATAGTCGAAGTTCCGGCATATCCAACACTATGTTTGATTAAGCAAAACAGTTTTTAACCTTCGATCCAAATTCAATTAAAATGGGAGGACCAGGTCCTGCAGAAAAGGATGTGGGTTTTTGTTTGTTTTGTTTTTTGGGCTGTATAAAACAAAACATGTGGGTTTCCTTATATGATAAAAGAGAGACTAAAGAAAACAAAAGCTTGAATTTTCAGCTTCAAATTGCCAATTGCCATGTTCCACGAATTAATCTTCAATTGATTTTCTGGGCTGGTCAATTGATTTTGGCTTTGTCTATTCAGGATTCAATTTTCTTGATGAATTGATTCGGTTCTCTAATCAGGACCACTTTAACCACAACAATGGGCACAGGTCACGTACCTATCTCATCGGTACGAAAGGGACAGTCTTATTAATATATGGGTAAAATATTAAGAAATTGAATTATTTTTTTAAAAAATATATTATTATATTTTTATTATATCTAAATAAATTTTTAATTTTTTATTTGCATCTAAATAAACTCTTAATTTAAATGAAATATTAATTGACACTAAGATTAAAATTTTATTTGGATGAAAATTAAAATCTTATTGGGGTTTATCTAAAAAAAGAGAGAAAATTCATTATTTTTTTTTATTTTAACCAAATAAACACTAAGCACAAATTTAAAATTAAAAGCTTATTTGGATGAAAATTAAAAACTAAAAATATATTTGGGTATATATAAGAAATTGATAAAATTAATTAACCATTTTGTTATTTTAACCTATTTGTTAAAAAAAAAAATCAGTATTTAAGATGTAAATATTGCTTTAATGATTAACTATTTTAAATTTGATTGAAAGCCACTTTGCATCTAATTCTGTCATGAATCCATGTAAACTTCAAAAGTTTCAATCATGATCATATCAGGGAATTAAAAGTTTATTTAAGCACAGATAAACTTTTATTTTAAATGAAATATCGATTTATGTTAAGAGTTTATTTAAAGATAAATTAAAATTAAAAGTTTATTTAGATGAA
Organism: Adansonia rubrostipa; assembly: GCA_038381775.1. NCBI lineage: Eukaryota > Viridiplantae > Streptophyta > Magnoliopsida > Malvales > Malvaceae > Adansonia > Adansonia rubrostipa. Next base: position 9,850,352 of record JBBYHM010000020.1, on the reverse strand, counting down.
AATTAAAAATTAAAAACGTATTTACGTTTATCTAAAAAAATGATAATATTCATTTACTTTCTTTTTTATTTTTATATGATACTGTAACAAAACCTTTTGTCAAAAAAAAAGAAGGAAAACACCATTTAACATGTAAATATTGCATTAATGATTTACTATTTTTAACTTGATTGAAGGCTACTTTGTATCTAATTCTCTTATTGATCCAAGTAACCTTACAAGTTTCAATCATGCTTATATATAAGCAATTATTGGTACATTTGATTAAATAAAAAAAATCAAATTGATTTGAGCATTTGATTAAATAGTTATAAATATAATCAAAAAATTAAATTCAAATTATATTTTCTGTTTAATAAAGAATTGAATTTGTCCAGTTATTATTGGTACATTTTCCCTCATAAAAAAGTTTTACATATCAGATCAAGAAAAAAAGTTAAAAATGTGGAAAAATTGCCCATGAGAATACCATTCGAAAATGACAAATCATGCAAGCCAATACAATAAGTGCTTGTGAAAAATCAAAAACAAAATGATTTAGATCCTTCTTTTATATTTATATCTAAGTCCATATGTGCATTTTTCATAGTACGCTATAAACTTAGATTATTAATGTGGAATATATATAAATATATATTTTTTCAATATGAATAGAGATATTTATAAGTCAATTTTTTATATTAATATTTGCATAAAAATTAAAAATTTATTTAAGTTTATCTAAAAATTTGAGAAAATTCATTATTTTTTTATTATTTTAACCTAATTATATGACACTATAACAAAACTCTTTTGTTTAAAAAAGAAAAAACACCATTTAATATGTAAATATTGCTTTAATGATACACTATTTAAAATTTGGTTGAAAGTACTAATTCCCTCATAGATCCGTATCTAACCTTGAAAGTTTCAATCACGCTTATATAAAAAGCAAGCGGGAATCATCTTTTTCTTTTTTGTTTTTTCTAACTTTATTAAAATTAAAAAAAAAAAAACTTGAATTGATATGAGTATTTGATTTAAAAGTTATAAATAAGGTTAAATACTTATTTAATTTATGTATATTAGTCTGATTTTTTATTTTATACTTAAAAAATTATCGACTTGTTATCTAAACTTTTATTTTGTCAACATATCGACTCTTTTGACTAACGGTGCTAGTCAAATGCTAATGTGAATGCTAATATGAAAATCAACGGTCGATAAAAGTATGGCACGTAAAGATAAAGATAAAAAAATAAAAATTGACTTAAAAAATTAATTAAGTGAGTTTAAAAATCAAAACTTATACCAACTAGCACAGATTAATGCTATCAATATTCATTGTTATTGAGTGCCACATGCTAGTGCGATTGAAATAGATTGATATAAAAATTAATATAATATAATATTAATATTATTTTATTTTATTTTATTTTAAAATCGACACGTATCGATAATAATACTAGACCTACTACACTACACAAAAATTAAAAATTTTTTATTAATAATTATTTATCATAGTGATCAGAAATTATAAATATTTTAGTCGGATTATATTTTGTAAATTTTTTTAACTTCGAAAAAGATCAGCTGCCGACTTCGTTGATAGGTGCATTTAATATGCGGTAATTATTGCACATTATGGATACTTAGCAAAGTTAAAGTTTAGCAACTGAACTCTGCCGGCTCCAAAGCACTGATCTGCAACTTTTTCTTACATTTTCTGAAATGGGTTTTTCTTCATCATCTTCCATGATGAAACAACAGCTAATTATCAGCTTCATCCTTACCATAGCCGCCATCATCATCTCGCATGTCAATGGATGCTTCACATCAATCTTCAGCTTCGGTGATTCCTTAGCTGATACAGGGAACTTACGTCAACTTCCGCTTTCAGAATTCACCCAGCTTTTCCACTTTGATTTTCCCCCTTATGGACGGACCTTTTTTGATTATCCTACAGGGAGATGCTCCGATGGCCGCCTGGTCATAGATTTCATTGGTATTGATTAATTTATACGTGCTTTAGCGTCTGTTTTACGCTTATATTTTATGGTTTTCAATTTTTCTTCCATGAATTTGCAGCTGAAGAATTTGGACTTCCATATTTACCACCATATTTTGGAGGTGAAAATGGAAGACCAAAGAACTTTGAAAAGGGTGTGAATTTCGCAGTGGCGGGTGCTACTGCACTTGATGATGAGTTCTTCGAAGAAAGAGGAATAAAGAATCCCACTACAAACGTTTCTTTGGGAGTTGAATTGGGATTTTTCAAAGATGTTTTATCTTCTCTTTGTTCATCTTCTTCAGGTGAGCTTTTGTGTCCTTTAAAGGGGAGCACTATACGTACTATCCAGTTTCAGAAAAAAATGTTTTGAAAAGGAAAATAAGCGGATGGTCTAATTATGCGGATAGACCCTATACTATGAACAAAATGCGTTTGTAGTCTCTTCTTCTGTTTTCTTCTTTAAATATAACGATGACATGAACTTTGTTTTTATAACGTGGCAGCTCGAATTAATCTAAAATATTCATTTAATGTCAAGTAATTTTACCAAACCAAAAAATTAATTTTGATTGAAATCTCAATCGAAACCTTAAATTAGAAAACATCCAAATCCAAATAACGTAAGCAATGGTGTTTCACTTCTCATGATTGTTCTTTTTATCTTGCTCCTGCGGTTTCTGAGATTACGAATGTTTTAACGGGAGAACAGTACCTTAATAATCTTTGTTTCATATGCCAATCTGCTTTGACTCATAGCTTGTGAAGAGCTCCTCTGGAATTCCTTGATTGTCATGGGAGAGATTGGTGGAAATGATTACAACCATGGATTCCTGCAAGGGAAAAACACTGAGGAGATTCGGGAGTTTGTTCCCCTTGTTGCTCAGACCGTAGCTTCAGCAATCAATGTAATAAACCAAGGGTGCCAGTGTCACGGGCCGGCTTCCTTTAAGCTCGGTTGGCGGTCTCGGACGCGGACCGACTCTCGTGACAGCTGAAAACTTCTCATAATTTTTCATCTAATTTCATTGCTCAGAAAACAACATATCAACAAATTTTTTTAATTGGCAATGCTCTATGCAGGAGTTGATCGAGTTAGGGGCAGTCACGATTTTGGTCCCCGGAAACCTTCCAATTGGATGTTCCCCAGCATACTTGACGCATTTTCGAGGTTCAGATAAGTCAGAATATGATCCCTTAACTGGTTGTATAACTTGGCTGAACCACTTCTCCGAGTATCACAATGAATTGCTTCAGAAACAACTTCATCAAATCCGCAGGCGTTACCCGCAAGTCAACATCATTTATGCAGATTATTACAATATTACAATGCGTTTTTACCTTTCCCAACATCAATTTGGTAACTTTCATTGTTTCATTAGTTTGATTTTCTTATAGAAAACTAAACTTATACTAATTGTTAATTGTACATATTAGAAGGATTACGATACAATTAGGATACTCAAATTGACAATAATTGTATCGTAATCCTATTGTAAACTCAATAATTTGAATTTTTTTCAAACCTGAGTAGGGTCAAATAGGATCAACTAGAATTGTAAAAATCTTATCCAAAGTCCAATCCAAGTGGATAGCTTGGCCTTTGATCTAGTCACAATCATTGTTGACAACCATCAAATTTTGGCTTGTTTACTCCTTTTTTTTTTTTTTTTTGCATGATCTAGGGTTTACAGAAACACTGGCAGCTTGCTGTGGAGGGGGAGGACCATACAATTACAGTTCATTAAGGGCTTGCGGGGATCCGACATTAAGAACCAGCTGCAGTGATCCTTCATCGCATGTTAGTTGGGATGGCTTGCATTATACCGAGGCAACCTACAACTGGATCTCCAAAGCCGTATTAGAAGAACTTTACACCATTCCTTATATAAGGAGCTTGTGTCAAACAAAAAAATTTATTAGTAGTTGAGATTTTGAGGGTTAACTTATTTATTTGGCTTTTTTTTTTTGTTCATGTTCTTTTTTTTAAGGATTATTAGATCCCTATTTAGATGAAAAAATAAATCTGGGTTTAATTTAATTAGTTCATGTATTAATCTTAGAAGATGATCGTTAATTGATCGGGATTTAAACATCCACAATCTCTTTCATCTAATCAAAAAATTTCGTTGGAAATTAAATATCAAGTTATATTTGATTCGTTTTGCAATACATATAAATACAATAATTTTCTCTTTTAGTCTTTAATGTTTCATTTTAGGGAAACGTTTAATCTGTGCCTTGTGGCATAAAAAATTGCAATTAAAAAAAAATATTTTTTGAATTCAATAAAAATAACATATTAAATATAATTTTTTTAATTTAATAATTAAATAATCTTTAATAATTTCTTACAAGCACATATTAAGTAAATCCTTTATTATTTTAGGATTTTGAAATGTTTTTCGGATGATAGAAAAAAAAGACACAAACAAATCAGTTTATAAGTCAAGCCTAATTATAGTTTACAAATTTTCAATTTCCTTCGCTTAAATTTAGGTAAAGACTTGATAAGACCAATTCAAAAGCTTGTTTTATTACTCAAAATATTATTAAAATATTAAATACAAGCGTCTCTATCTTTCATACCAGATCCTTATTATCTTTCTCTCAAGCTAGTAAACTCCTTGACAGAGTGAGGAGCATTATCTTTTAGTTGAGTAGCTCTTCTACGTGAAGTTACTTAGCCTGTGAAATAAGGAGGAATAGAATTATTTTTATATTAATATTTATAAAATTTTATAATTAAATTTAAATAAAAATATTTTTATAATTATATAATAATTTGATCAAATCGAATTAACTTAAATTTATAAATGTTTTATTCAAAACTCGAATTAGATCAAATATATCAAACCGAATAGATGGAATAGTAATTGAACAAATCTACCTATCACATGAATGGATAGAATTTTTTAGCACCCATCATTTAATGACAAATAAAAGTTATGAAACGCAGTATGAAAATGATAGTGTAATACCCCCTATAATGTATGTATGGATAATAATTTAATATTAATTTGTATATTTATATCATATTCGTATATTTTATCATATTATTTTTACGTAATTATGTTTAGTATTATCGAAAAAGCATAATATAAAGCTTTTATTTGAATCACCACATATTCGTCATGTTTCTTTAATAAGGCTACCAAAATAGTGGTAGGTAGAATTTATGTAACATCTTTTTTATGATTTTCTTCCCAATATGTAAATTTGAATGGAATAATTAGTTTTGGGTTTTAACGAGATCAAGTAGATATAAGGTAGCATAAAAACTTTACTTATAAAGTTAAAGTAAAACATGCTTAAAATCCCCACAAAGTCTCATTTTATTTCTAGTCCTTTCCTTTTAATAATGGTTGATAAATCGAAAATTAACAATTGCTAAAACAATAATTTCTCGTCAAATCCAAAGCATTGTCCAAAATCTATTCTCAAGCGAGTCGATGAAATTATTACCAAACAACATTACATGTGAACGACAACACGCATACAAAATGCAAGCCATCGATAACGTGTCCTAAAAAAGGAACGCAAAGCTTCGATGAGACCCAAAGCAAAGAGTAGAACGATTGTACGTTAAAGCAGTAGGGGCATGCGAATATCCCACAGAACTGAATCCCAAAGAACCAAGTGCAAAAGAAAAGCAAAGAACAAACTTTGAAAGAAGCCGAGAACAGTGCTAAGAAGCAGAATACCCCCCACAATAATTCTTTTACAGCAAGCGGAAACATCCTCACAATAATTTATATGAAATATAATCGATGTATTTAGCTGTAATTATTTAATGATTCTTTCCGATTAGATTATCAAATGAAAGAATTGTCATTGGACATGGGGAAAGAACTTAAATGTATTAGACATTTTCCTAATAAACAACAAATACAAATTTATCCGCCTTAAAAACATGTCATTTTCTCATCAATTCTTGTTGACTTGGTTTGATTTCGATGACATCAAAGTTTGATGATAAAAAAAGGTTGAATTTCCGACATATAAAACACTCTATGTTTGATTAAGAAAAACAGTTTTTAACCTTCGATTTTGCAGCCAAATTCAATTAAAATGGGAGGATCAGTTCCTGCAGAAAAGGATGTGGGTTTTTGTCTGTTTTGTTTTTCGGGGTGTATAAAACAATGTGGGGTTTACTTATATAATAAAGGAGAGACTAAATAAAACAAAAGCTTGAATTTTCAGCTTCAAACTGCCAATTGCCATGTTCCACGAAATAATCTTCAATTGGTTTTCTAGGCTGGTCAATTGATTTTGGTTTTGTCTATTCAGGATTCAATTTTCTTGACGAATTGACTTGGCACAGGTCGTATACCTATCTCATCGGTACTTAATGTACTATCTTATAAATATATAGGTAAAATATTAAGAAATTGAATTATTTTTTTAAAAAATATTTTTATATTTTTATTATATTTAAATAAATAAAAGAACTCTTATTTAAAATGAAATATTGATTTATGTTAAGATTAACAGCTTTTTTGGATGAAAATTAAAAACTAAGAATTTATTTGGGTTTGTCTAAGAAATTGATAAAATTGATTAACCTTTTTATTATTTTAACCTAGTTATTAAAAAAAAAATCAGTATTTAAGATGTAAATATTGCTCTAATGATTTACTAGTTTAAATTTGATTGAAAGCTACTTTGCATCTAATTCCCTAATTAATCCATGTAAACTTTAAAAGTTTAAATCATGCTCGTATATAAAGCAAGCAGGAAATTAAAAGTTTATTTAAGCACAAATAAACTGTTATATTAAATGAAATATTGATTTATGTTAGGAATTTATTTAAGGATAAATTTAAAATTAAAAGTTTATTTAGATGAAAATTAAAAATTAAGAATTTACCTGGGTTTATCTAAAAAAATGATAAATTCATTAACATTTTTTATTATTATTTTAAACCAATTATATGATAATGTAACAAAACTATTTTGTTTAAAAAAAAACTATTTAAGATGTAAATATTGCTTTAATGATTTAGTATTTTAAATTTGATTGAAAGCTGCTTTGCATCTAATTCTCTAATTAATCCATATAAAACTTCAAAAGTTTCAATGATGTTTATTTATAAACCAACCAGGGAATTATCCTTTTTTTTAATTACTTTTAAAAAGAAAAAAAAAGTTCAAATTGATTTGAGCATTTGATTAGAGAGTTTCAAGTACACCCAAAAAACTAAATTCGAATTACATTTTCTGTTGAATAAAGAATTGAATTTGTCTAGGTATTATTGGTAAATTTTCCATCATAAAAAGCTATACACATCCAATAAAGAAAAAAAGTTAAAACACGAGGAAAAATTGCCTATGGTGATTAAACCATTTGAAAATGACAAACCATGCAAGCCAACACTGTAAGTACTTGTAAAAAATCAAAAACCAAAACCTAAATAATTAGATTTAGATTCCTCTTCAAATATCAGCCACATAAATATATATATATATATATATATCTTGTACGGTAATCTATAAACTTGTGTTATTCGAATTGTTGAGATTGAAAGAATGGAAACGTGCACAGATTAAGTCAGGTTATAACTTAAATCTTTTTTTTTAAATTTTTTCCCTTTATCTTTGTCTAGTTTGTCAATTTATTTTATTATTTAAAAAAATTTAAATATTATTTTTATATTAATATTTATATATTTTATAATTATTAAATTTAAATAAATATTTTTATCAAGTGATACAGTGATTTGAGCTAAAATAACTTGAATAAAAGAACTCATGTCAAGCTCGGCTCAATTTTGGTCCAACGGTTTGACTTTACATTCAAATTTCTTAATTATATATATATATATTTAAAATTAATGTTGTATTTATATCGAATATGAATTAAAAAAAGTAAAATATAAGTACTTTAAATTAAAAAATTTAAAATAATTAACATAGCTATAAACTATTACAATATACGGTCTAGTTTGTGAGGAGCTGGTAGTATAAAAATCCAGATTATTTCAAAGCTCTAAATGCAAATTATTTTCTTGATTAAATTCACCTAGGCTCTTAATGGCTACTTCTTCAGCATGTTCCTTGTTGAAACAACAGTTCATTATTAGCTTTCTCTTTCTCATACTAACCACCTTTAATTCACCAGTTAATGGATGTTTCACATCGATTTTCAGCTTCGGTGATTCCTTAACGGATACCGGGAACTTGCTTCTCATTTCACTTTCAGAATCCAGGAAGCTTCCGCCATCTGCTTTTCCTCCCAATGGCCGCACCTTTTTCCACCTTCCCACCGGACGGCGCTGCGACGGCCGGCTGGTTATAGATTTCCTCGGTACGTGTATACTTATATAAGTTATAATCAGGGTGAACTCATGATCTTTGATGATCTATGTTTATATTGTATGGTCTCCATTAACGGCGGCATTATTTTGCAGCTGAAGCTTTGGGATTTCCGTATTTACCACCATATTATGAAGTTAAAAATGGAAGATCAACGAATTTTGAAATGGGTGTGAATTTTGCTGTGGCGGGTGCTACGGCCTTGAATTCTTCGTTTCTTGAAGAAAAGGGAATTTATAGTCACTCCACCAACCTTTCTTTGGGAGATGAATTGAATTTCTTCAAAGATTTCTTGCCATCTCTTTGCCCATCTTCTTCAGGTAAAGCCCCTCTTCCAGTTTTTTTCACTTTGCGTGAAGTTAAAAGCAAAGGATAGCGTTAAGTTTTCTCTAAGAACAAGAGGGCTTCTTCAGGAAAAAGTAAAAAATTAAATCGAAAATCAAATTAATTAAATTTTCAATTTTCGATTTAATCAATTAAATCGACGGTGTTAGTACAAGAGATGAAGAGGCTAGGAAAGCTCATAAACCTGATTCTCTTCTCCTAAGTTTAAACCAAAAAGAAAAAGCCAGTGGCCCAAATAGAGTTTTTACGTGGGCCGTATAATTGATGGGCTA
>JBBYHM010000020.1:9811413-9841333 GCA_038381775.1 Adansonia rubrostipa | reverse complement strand
ATGTCAAACGTTTCATGAATACAAAGATTATTCTAATCTTGATTCTACCATTTCTTGAACAAAATTCCTTTTCTAATATTCAATGTTTAATGATGAAAAATGCTTCTTAATGTGGTATTAAGAATCTCCTAGCTAAGTCATTGGACTGTGTGACTTTGATTATGGGATTGATCAATAAACAAATGCACAAGAATTGTTTGTTAGTCAGGTTTTAAAGTGAATATAGAATGCAGATAAATATTTGACATGAAAATGTTCAATTTTTTATATTAAAAAATTGTTTCATTGAATCTCTAAGTGAGCGATTGGAAATTATTGATCTTGTCAAGCTTTGCTCTATTAGAGACATGTATATATTACCAAAAAGGAAATTTTACAAAGTGTCTTACTCACAAAGGTTTGAATGCATATAGTTTGCATTTGTGTTGGAAACTGAAGTTGGGAAGCATAAGCCTTAAGAATGAAGATAAGCAAAAGGATTCGAACTCCCTTAAAGAGGATTTAAATGATAAGTTAAAATTGTAATAAATTACAATTTTGCCTAAGGGCTCAGAATCCTTGAGAAAACAATTAGAATACCTTGTAAGACTTTATATTCCGTAAAATTATTGCCTAAGGGGATAAGAATATCATAATCAGGGATTTGAATCCCTCATATGGAAATTCAAATAATTTATCTTTGGACATGCTCTTTCATTGCAAAAGTTGTGAGTCTTTGCTAGCGATATGTCTAATCATAAAGGGTGTTTCTAACCCCTGTTAAGGCTTATAAATACTTAATTGAACATTCATTTTACACATTTATAACATTTTTACATCCAATTCTCTTCAATAATCATTTTTCTTCTTGCATTCTCTTTTTTTTTTTTTCCTTTGGTTCATGTTTCATATGTGTTCAATAAGAACTTAGAGTGCAATCATTTTCTTCTTCGAGTAGGCTTTGTATCTTGGGGATAACGTTTCCAAACAAACCATTTGCACTATAGTGGGAAAACTATTATCCTAACGAAAGCTTCTTAGAAGTGCCTTGCCTACAATCTTCTTCATTTCTTCTTTTTCTCTATTTTTGTTCTTCTTTGATTGCATTAGTCCAACCCCTATATAAAAAAATTTTAGGATACTAGTACTTCTCCAATGGCAACCATTGCAATCAAACCCTATCTTTGTAAAGTGGAGAAAGTTGAAAGGTTTAATGACCTCAACTACAAACGATGGAGCATGAAGATTTATTATAAAATTAGTCTTTTGAAAGTTACTTATGTACTGCATAAGCATTATCCATAGGAAACTTGCGAGAATGAAGAATTGTAAAACAACAAACGTGTATTGAAGACAACTACATTTGTCACCTAACCATCCTTCGAGCCCTTAGCAATTCTCTTTTCAATGTGTTTCACAAATTCACTTCAGTATTGGAGTTATGGCATGCAATTGAAAAGAGGTATAAGAATGAGGATATGGGAAACAAGTCTCTCAATGTGTTTCACAAATTCACTTCAGTATTGGAGTTATGGCATGCAATTGAAAAGAGGAACAAGAATGAGGATACGGGAAACAAGTCTTTCCTTATGTACAAGTATATTGACTTTAAAAAGATGGATTCTAAATCTGTTATTGATTAAGTGAATGAATTAAATGACATTGAAATTGGCTGCAATAATGCGGGAAAAGCAATCTCTAAATCTTTCCAAGTATCTACCATCACAGGTAAGCTACCCTAATCTTGGAAAGATTACTAAAGGTAATTGAAACATAAGAAAAAATCATTTACTTTGGGTGAATTGGTTTAGCACATACAAATTCAAAGTGCAGTACGAAAGAGAGAGGAAACCTCTAATAAAATAAGTGACAACAATGTGCATAACATTGAAGGTTCTACTTTATCATCTTCTTTCAAAGGTGAGAACAAAACTCATAAAAGGGGCAAAAAAACTCTTTAAAGATGAAGATCAATAAAATTGGAAATGACTCCAAAAATAAGAAAGGTTCCTGCTATGTGTGTGGAAAGAAAGACCATTTTGCAAAAGTGTGCCGCTTTTGCAAAGTAATAAAAATAAAGCCACTATAGTAACCGAAGATGACATGGTTGCATTGTAATTATTTCTGCTAAGAAACAATTATAGTGCAACTTTGTTTTCACATTGGTAAGTTAAACAACTATAGTCATGGGGTTCCATAATAGTCACCTTGCTGAGAATCTCCTCCATAACTTTACCCCTCAGCGTTTACTTGAAGTCTCCCCTCTTTCATTTTATTTTACAAGAATTTACTGTTTTCTGAATAGATCAATAAAAAGTGAAATATATACCATTCATTATTTTAAGTAAAAGGTCTTACATTGTATTGGTGGTGGCAAAGTGGTGGCTTCAATTATTGATTAACAATTTCAGCTTTAAATTACCATTCATTCCTTTTACTAAAAAGTCTTGCAGTGTGTATCTTTTTTATATGAACGTGACTTTTTTTTTTCTTCAGCTTTGAACATGGTTTATATATCCTATTAAATTCTCTATCTTTCAAGTTAGTTTTCAGATAGAGTTTAAAATTTTTTAAATTTAGTATCAAAGCTAGATTCTATACTTGTATAGTTAGAATCTAACACTATTTACTTTTTGTTCAGGGTATATGTACTTTTTAAGCTTTTCACTTTCAAATTTTAACCAACTTTTGAGGTTACTTTTGAATTTCTTTAACTATTTTATTTAGGCTATCTTTGTAAAAGAAACAAGGGAAGTGAAAAAGATAAATAATGTCTAACATTTCATGAATAAAAAGATTATTCTAGTCTTGTTTCTACTATTTCTTGAATAAAATTCCTCTTCTAATATTCGATGTTTACTTTCATTATGAGATTGATCCATAAACCATGTAGAAGACTTATTTATTATTCGGGTTTGAAAGTGAATATAAGATTCAGATAAATGTTTGATACAAAAATATTTAATTTTTTTAATTAAAGAGATTGTTCCGCTAAATTTTCAAGCGGGCGAATGGAAATTGATTGATGTTATCAAGCTTGCTCTATCAAAGACAAACTTCATCCAAGTCAATCACCGTTGCAAATGCAAACTTTATGCATTGCTTAATCAACAGGCGACTAATCTCATCCTTTGTCGACGAAAATTATATCAATCTTTACAAAATACTCCGTCAACATGGCTTAAAATGCATCTTCTCCAATACTTTTCGATACATCGTCCGAATAACTATGACGGTTCCGAGACCTACTTGTTCTCCTATGGATTCGTGAACCTAATAAAGGCTAAGGTAATCAAGGTGCCATATTGAACATTTACCTCCAAAAATGTGTTGTAATCTTCATTAAACATAAATCCCTTTGCTTTATGCATCATAGGCTTATCCATCAGTTTCTTAATCGAAAAGCCCATTTCACTAATAATTTCATTATTAAAATATTATATTTATATTTATATGTATATTTATATTATTAAATTAATATTAAAATATAATTTTTATTATTAAATAGTAATTCAAGTCATTTCAAATTTACAAAAATCTTTGTTTAAGGTTTAACTTATACGATCGGATTCAATCCTTGAATAGATATAAATGTATCATTAAATTGGAATATTTTGCTAGTAATTAATGCTAATATGCTGTTCTAAAACACATTTTGCATTACTCTTTGCTGTGTTTATTTCTTCTTAGAGTCAAACCCCATTTTTTCCTGATATTTTCTGGGATTCTGGGATTTAATTTCCAAGTAATTCTCTACAAACACTTCACCATCTACACTATTGGACGTTGGACTATTGAGCCTGATATATATATATATATATATATATATATTTTCATGAATCCAATGTCAATCTACTTATATCTTCTATGTAGTAGTTGAAGAAAAAGAAGCAGAATCTTACGACAAAGACCTCTTTTTAACTTTAGCTATGGTTTAGGATATTATTAACATTGATTAGGAATTAGGATACTGTTACTACAACAACAACTGTCATGAATTAGTTTTAATACATTTTACCAAGATATCTTGTATTTCAAAGATTGTGATATAAGTATTTGTCAGTATTCATATTCGAACAAGCATTAAGATGAAGGAAAAAAATCCAAAAATTAATCGATAATAAAAGTGAAAAGAATATAGAATCATCCCACATCTCAAGCTTTTTGGAAGCTGCCTGGAAGGAGCTACGAGCTGATGGCGGAAGTTCCCAACTACACCATCTTCCAATTTTCAGACTTCCACAACCCTGAAAAGACCAATTGAATGCCTTGGCCAAACTTTTCATTCAACTCCGACAATAATAAAAGTGAAAGAAATAAAGAGGGGGAAAAGTATTCAGTACAGCAAGTTTGGCACAATCATTGTCAAAATCCGGCATAAAAGCACAACCCCAAATACACGCTTCCAAATGCAGCAGGGGCCCCAAGCAAATCGTAGAAATATGACTTTCAAAGTCAGAAAGCTTGAATCAATTGACGGGCAATACAAACAGGATAATATCAGAGTTCCAAAACTTCTTATATTATAATTTAATGTCTCTACTAATAAATTTAATATTTTTGTCTTTACACATTTAAAATTAAAACTAATAGAAAAATTGTTAGTGATATTAAACAAAATCTATTTAAATGGTATCCTGACTTTATAAAATATAACGTGTAAAATGATATATCAACTCGATTTTTATTTAAAAGCCAAAAATTTATTCAAAAATATGAATTTAGATGTTATATTTTATAAAGTTACATCACCATTTAAATAGATTTTATTTAATATCGTTAATAATTTTTTTTATTTGCTCTAATTTCAAATAAAAAAAGATGAAAATACTTAGTTTAATAGTAAAGAGATTGAAATACAAATTTGATTATAGTACAGAGACTGCAAATGAACTTTTACCGTATTCTAGTTCTTGCTAATGAGTCAGAGCATTCTCAAATACAAATCAATCTAACTAATTAAGAAATTGATTTGGGTTGATGGAGCTATTGAGCAAGCATTTGAAAGTGACCTAGCAGGGTCTTAACTTGCTTGGTTTAGCAAGCCTTGTACTTAGAGGCAATGACGCAGATCAACGAGCTTTAATCGAGTTGAAAGCCAAGAGAATTGGTGATGAGCTCAGGATCATAGCATCCTAGAAGCATTCACTTCTGCTAATGATATGATGTTACATGCAATCACTGATATCAAAGAATTATCAGGTTGAAACTGCAATTCTTAAAACTCCTAGGATATAACCAAAAAAGTGATATTAGATCATGAAATTTTTTTCAAATGATATCTACATGACGAGATAGAAACATAAGGATATAACAAAGATGATACTTAAAATTAAATTAATAGTATGGCAAGACATTTAGATCATAAAAAAAATACTTGAAACTTGAAAGTTTAAATGGAACCAACAAATCACTTATACCCTTGAAAATCTAGTCATTGTAAGTCTAAAAAGTGCATCAAAGTATTTTATTTTCAATTCAAAAATCCAGGACATGAAAATCAAAATTAGACATATTGTTTCAAACACAATCAAAATAAAAAAATCAGGCTAACATTGCATGAGCAAAAACATAATAATTTTGTGTACAAATTGAATCAACAGTAAACTCAAGCACGTAGAAGAACGAAGGTACACTCATACATGAAATTACACCAGAAAAGATAAGAAACTAGATAATGAAAAAGATCAAACTGTACAGATTCTAAAAGAAAGTATTGAAGTGCTGAAATAATCCCCTGCAAAAAACCAAAAAAAAAAAAAAAAAGAGCCAAAGTAAATGGCAAGGAGAAGGTAACTACTGCCCGTCAATGACTCGTTGAAGTAAAAAATTATTTTCCCATTTATTAAATTATTTTTTAAGAATCAAGAATTAACTTTATGTAATTTTGATGACTTTTAACATATTTTTTGGTAATTATTTATATAATTTTATAATAATTTTAATAACATTTGTAATTGTTTGTCCATATTTTTATATAATTTTGATAACATTTGTAATATTTTTAATAACTTTTAATATAATTTATATTAAAGTAAAAAAAAATCTAATACATAAATTTATTAAGAACAAAATAATATCTAATAATGAATTATACATATTAAAACAAATAATATTAACTTATTTTATCTTTGAAATGCAAAGCATGTGCAACATGAACTAATAAACCATAAAAGAAAAAAGAAAAGAAACAATAATATACGTGATTCAGGATTTATTATTATTATGTTTACAAGTGTAGTAAAGATGAAATTCAGTATAAAAAATATACAGATTACAATAATAAACCTCACATCAAAAACAGAAAAACACTCACAAAAACAATGACACGTATATCCCACCATCTATTCTGGATAGAGAGAGAGAGAGAGAGAGAGAGAGAGAACAAATTACCAAGCACAAATGTATCCTTTTATGGGGCAAGTGTTGGGTCACCGTCCTTTAAGCCCCCCACTACGAAAATCCCATCCTTTCAATATGCGGACTTCCACAATCACCAAGCAAGAGAATGCTTTGTGTGGTTGACTTCGAATGCTTCAGCCAACTCCAACAATAATAAAAGTGAAGAAAATCTACAAATGGAGGAAAAGTTTATTTTGTTTTTCTTCTAGAAATTAAGGAGAGCAAATCAGTTCTAAAGTTTTTTGTCGTAGGATATAGGTAGAACTGATAAAATTAAATATAATTATATGGATATGATGTAAAAAAATAATTCAAATTTTATGTTAAAATAAATATATAAATATTTTAAAATTTATATAATAGGAATTATTAATATAAAATTTATAAAAATATAAAATATATTAAAATAATTATAATATAAAAAATATACGAATGGTTAGAGTCAAAGATAGCTCAGCTTCCAGAACCGTTTTAAGCAGGTCTTTGAGTGCTTGGATGGTGGGAAAAAAGAGGGTGATGAAGCCCATAGTGTTAACTGTGTCAAGCAGGTCTTTGATTCAATCTCCACTTTAATTTACTAAAGCCCACAGTGTTTCCACTTTAATTCCATGATAAAAGTACTTTAATTTTCTAAAGCTCATAGTCTTTTCCACTTTAATTCCACGATTAAAGTACTTAATACGGCTCAATTATGGTTAAGATACCGGACGAAGGCCAATCCAATAAGATGCTTCTCCTACTAAAAGCAGGATATAATATCAGAGTTCCAAAACTTCGTATAATGCACTTTAGTTCTCGTTGATGAACCGGAACACTCTCAAATACAAATCAATCTCATCAATTAAGAAATTGAATCGGATTGATGGAGCGATCGAGCAAGCATTTGGAAGTGGCTAGCTCTTTTTTCCTTGTTTACATTGAAGTTATCATTCTTCTCTCGTCTTTCAACTTGCAGGGTCTTAACTTGCTTGGTGTAGCACGCCCTGTAGTTAGAGGAAATGCCACAGACCAACAAGCTTTATTCGAGTTCAAAGCCAAGATAACAAGTGATCGGTTCAGGGTTATGCAATCCTGGAATAGTTCCACTCACTTTTGCCAATGGTATGGCGTCACATGCAGTCGCAGACATCAGAGAGTCACCAGGCTAGAACTGCAACTCATGAAGCTCGCGGGTTCTGTATCACCATACATTGGAAATTTGAGCTTTCTCAGGGTGTTGAATCTTGAAGGCAATAGCTTCAGCAACAAAATTCCTCATGAAATTGGTCGTTTGAGAAGATTGGAGATGTTACAACTAGCCAATAACTCCCTCAGCGGTGAAATTCCTTTCAATTTATCTCGTTGTTCTAAGCTTACATATGTTCATATGAGAGGCAATCAGCTCACTGGAGAAATACCTGGTTTGCTTGGTCTCTTGTCAAACCTGAAATTTTTAAGTTTCACCGATAACAGTCTAAGAGGGAGGATCCCACCTTCCTTGGGGAACTTGTCGTCTCTGGAGACACTTTTTTTGACGAGAAATGGACTAAGTGGGACTCTACCAGAAGCTCTTGGGCAATTGAAAAATCTTTCTTTCTTCTCAGTGGGAGGAAATGCAATTTCTGGTATTGTTCCTATCTCAATTTTCAATCTCTCCAATATTAGAGATTTTGAAATGTCCATAAATAAGATTCAAGGAACTCTTCCTTCTGACATAGGAATCACTATGCCACATATGGAATCTTTTTCTATTAACGAAAACAATTTCATTGGACAATTGCCGGTTTCAATATCCAATGCCTCAAATCTCATGATGCTTCAAGTTGGAACAAACAAACTCAGTGGCAACTTGCCTTCATTTGAAAAGCTGGATAAACTATCGAGATTTTCGATATACAAAAACCATTTTGGAAATGGGGGAGCAAGTGATGTAAACTTTCTCTGTTCTTTAACCAATAGTACCAAGCTAGAATTTCTCCACATAGGCAAAAATAATTTTGGAGGGGTATTGCCCGAGTGTATTAGCAACTTGTCTACCACTATTTGGCTTTTAGTAATAGAAAAAAACAAAATATTGGGAAGAATTCCGAATGGGATTGGAAATCTAAAAAATTTGGAGGTATTTGTGGCATCAGAAAATCAACTATCAGGTTCCATTCCTCCTGCTCTTGGGAGGCTTCAGAAGCTAATGGCATTTTGTGTTGATCAGAATTATTTTCTTTCAGGGACTATTCCTCCTTCTCTTGGAAATCTGACAATGTTAGCCCAACTATTTTTAAGCTTTAACAATCTTCAGGGCAACATTCCTTCAAGTCTAGGCAACTGCGAAAACTTGGTTGCATTGGATCTTTCTCGTAACAATCTTAGTGGATCAATACCCTCTGAAGTAATTGGACTTTCATCATTGTCCCTTGCACTAGATTTATCATCAAACCATTTGACTGGTGTGCTTCCTACTGAAATAGGAAATCTGAAAAATCTAGGTGGTTTATTTGTTTCTCAAAACAAGTTATCTGGCTTGCTTCCAAACGATCTTGGTAGCTGCATAAGATTGGAGCATCTGTTCTTGGATGGCAATTTCTTCGAAGGGCCCATTCCTTCGTCTTTGAGTTCATTGAGAGGTCTTGAGGCATTGGACGTATCTGACAATAATCTTACCGGTGAGATTCCAAAATTTCTTGTCAACTTTGGATCATTGGAGTATTTAAATCTATCTTTCAATGATTTTGAGGGCATGCTACCGATTGGAGGAGTCTTTAAGAATGCCTCTGCTATATTCATTGAGGGAAATAGTAAGCTTTGTGGGGGCATCCCTGAGTTACACCTTGATAGGTGTAAAACATCCATCAGAAGATCAAACACTTCCCTTAAATTAAAAATTGCGATTGTTGTTGTGATTTTAGGAGTGACTTTGGTATTCTCTTTTGGCCTCATCTTGTGGTTTAGAAAGAAGAAAGAGCGGCCAACAACAACTTGCGAAGAAAATTCACTTCTACAGTTATCATACAGAAGCATCCTAAAGGCTACTGATGGATTCTCCTCGCAAAATTTGCTTGGTTCAGGAAGCTTCGGTTCTGTATACAAAGGAATTATTGAAGATAGTGGAGTAGTTATTGCCGTTAAGGTGTTTGATCTTCTGAATAGGCGAGCTTCCAGGAGTTTCTTGGCTGAATGTGAGGCCTTGAAGAACATTAGACATCGAAATCTCGTCAAGATATTAACAGCAATTTCAGGTGTCGATTATCAAGGCAATGATTTTAAAGCATTGGTTTATGAGTTCATGGCAAATGGCAGCTTGGAGGATTGGCTGCATCCATCTGTTGGCATGATTGAGCAAGAGACGGTGAGAAACCTGAATTTCTTACAAAGAGTAAATGTGGCCATAGATGTTGCTCACGCGGTGGAGTATCTGCACTGTCATTGTGAAACATCAATTATTCATTGTGACCTCAAGCCCAGCAATATTCTACTTGATGAGGAAATGGTTGGTCATATAAGTGACTTTGGCTTAGCAAAAATCCTTTCTGCAGACAGGCTTAACTATTTGACTAATCAGTCAAGCTCCCTGGGAATAAGAGGGACTATTGGTTATGCTCCACCAGGTAAGTACACCATTCATTTCTTCCATTTTAATACTTTCTTTTAGCACTGCATAATTCGAAAGCAAAACACTTAATCTAGAAGCAGTTTTTGCTTAACTAGAAAATACTACATTACTTCAAATCATCATGTAATTGCGTATAGCCTATGCGCCCCCCCCCTTTTTTTTTTTTCTGAGGGATCTCCTTTGAAATTATTGCTATTTATAATTTGTGATTAATTAATTGTAGAATATGGCACGGGAAGCCGGTTGTCAACAAAAGGTGATGTGTATAGCTATGGCATCCTCTTGCTAGAGATGTTTACGGGCAAAAGGCCTACTAATGAAATGTTCAAAGAAGGTTTCAACCTTCATAGCTTTGTGGTGGCAGCTTTACCAGAAAAAGTGATTGAGATTATAGATCCCATTCTCCTTCAAGAGAGAGTCAATCGATATGGAAATGCGAACAACCCTTTCAATGAAAACAAGCTGGGAAATGACAGATATTTTCGGTACTTGAATTCAATATTTGAAATAGGACTCACTTGTTCTTCTGAATCACCAAATGAGAGGATGGACATGAGTGATGTTGTTACCAAGCTTTGTTCTATTAGAGACAAGCTTCATTCAACTCGATTACATCGTGAGGTCCGAACTTTATATGCTGCTCAATCAGCAGGTAATAATTCTTCATATGCTGAAGCAAACAATTTGCATTATTCTCAACAAAATACACAATCATTACGTCATTTAAGGAACATTTCTATTACTTTTCAGATAAATGCTGTGTTCAGTTGATATGAAGAAGAATTAGAGATTTCCCTGTTTTCGTGTTTTGCAGGTATCTAAGGTGCCATATCAATGGACTTGAGAGGCTTATGTCAGGCAAACTGCTTGCTTTTCTCTTTTGTTCACTTTCTATCTGGTACTTGCGGGAATCCCCATTTCTCCTAAAAGCTATCTGCTTAGAGAAAAGACAATAATCATGGAGTATTTCCCGTTTTCCACCAATAATTTGTTAGCGTAATTTGTATTAATATTTCGTTTTCGTTGTTACATCTTCGACTAGTGGATCATCATCAAAGCAAGATAATGCCAGTATGCTGTGCTCCTACACCTCTCGGGGACTTCTTCTTGTTGTTGTTATTATTATTATTATGTTTCCTTTTACCTTTGTTTTGTTCAGACAAATTAGCTATAAAAAAGCTAATTTCTTCTTCTTCATCTTCTTGTTATTATGTTTCTTTTTACTTTTGTTTTGTTTGGACAAATTAGCTATAAAAACCAACCATGAAATCGGTTTTTTTTTTTGGTCTTCAAGTGATAGATGGGAAAAGGAGACTTGTTTTCTGCGCTAATAATTTTGGATTTTCAGCCTGCATATATTATTATAAAAATAATGCTAGCGAGCATGTCCATGGCTATCTATGGTTGCTTTATATTGTCCTAATTTGATGATCTACTTTTATGTTATTTAGATTCGAAATGTGGTGAAAATATTTATATGTTTAATATAAATACATTTAAATTTTTTATTATTTTTTGTATGTTTGAATTTTCATATCCATATCAATCGGATGTGTAAAAAAAAAAGGAAAAATATACGCTTCACTTTCTTTAAAAAGTGAGTTCACACCCATGAAATTAATTAGGACAGAGTAAACCCAAATGCAGAAGACACATTTCCTCATTTTTTCCATTGCCATTTCCTGGTTCAGATTCCCCAATTCTTTGTTCATCTGGCCCGGCCTACGAAGTTCGTTAACGACTTCCGACTAACAGCGGCACTGAAAGTAAATGCTTCAGAGAAGCAAGTTTTCATTTTATTTTATTGAAGCAAATTCCCCTCCCCTCCCCACTTCCTTTTTTTTTCCAGTTTATTCTTTGAGGGGAATAGATATACTGTTTATTTACAATTAGAAAAAAAAATAAAAATAGTAAAATCAATGTATGTCTATCAATATCCCATTGTTAGTGAGTAGATTTAAAAAACTAATTAAATTTGGGATTTGGGACTTATTCCCATATCAATGGGCAGGAAACTCCTATTATCATTATGAATTTTATAACAATCGGGTGTCGACAATTTCCCCTAATTTTCATTATATACTAATTTCGAACAAGTATTTTAAATTGATAAAGAAAAAAAGAAATTATCATCTAATGGATGTTTTGTTATAATAGAGACAAGAAAATTGAATTAGTCAATTTAGTCTATCCTTTGGATTTGAATTACTTGTCAAAAATAAAAGCTGAATTTTTGGGTGTCAAAAGAAAATGGAAACCGTGTTACCATTTTTCTTCACCGCAAGACACGGCATAAGTATCTATCAATGGACAATTTACTTCCTTGTTCATAGTCAAGTCTCAAATTTTTAGTTAGATTATACACTAATTAATTTGTATCAATTAACCCTATGAATATCAAACAAAACAATAAGAAAACTTGACAAAAAGAAAAAGGGAATTGTAAAGGCAAGTTTTATGTAGTTTTGCTTCAACATTAAACAATGCGTGCAGTGGTATTTCACTTTGTTTACTGTCAAATGGCTGTTCTTTTCTTTAGCAGTATGCTTTTTCATGCAACAACTTCGGCTGCCACAGCCAATTCTGTGATTAAAACCAATCCTGGAAACGAGACAGATCGGATCGCGTTGCTAGCTTTCAAGTCAAAAATCGCACAGGATCCTCATGGGGTGATGAGATCGTGGAATCAATCTAAAGATGTCTGCGAATGGGGAGGAATAGCATGCGGTCGCAGGCATAGAAGAGTGACCGTCTTAAACCTGAGTTCAAGAGGGTTGGTTGGTTCCATCTCGCCTTACATTGGGAACCTCAGCTTCCTTGCGAAGATCCAGCTCGAAAACAACACCTTCCAGGGACAAATTCCTCGGGAAATTGGTCGTCTGTTCAGGTTGCGATTCCTAGATCTGAGAAACAATTCCTTAGTTGGACAAATTCCAGTCAACTTGTCCCATTGTTCCAGGCTCTCAGATTTACTTGTTGGTAGGAACAAGCTCGTTGGGAAGTTTCCCCCGGAGTTTGCCTCCTTGTCAAATCTGAAAAGACTAGCCATACACTTCAATAATTTGACTGGAGGCATACCGCCATTTCTTGGTAATATTTCCTCTCTTGAAGCTCTATCAGCTTCTTATAATGCTTTCGGAGGGAACATCCCGGATTCATTGGGTCAACTAAGGCACTTAACAGATCTAGGACTTGGTGGAAATGACATCTCTGGTACAGTTCCTCCTTCCCTTTATAATCTTTCTTCTCTTGCTTCTTTTTCTTTGTCTGAGAATCGACTTCATGGAAGTCTTCCAGCAGACTTGGGCCTTACTCTTCCCAATCTTCGTTGGTTTCAAATATCTGGCAATAGCTTTAGTGGATCAATCCTAGTCTCGTTGTCCAATGCTTCAACACTTGAATTCATTGAAATGTTTGAGAACAATCTTTCTGGAAAATTAGCAGTTGATTTTGGTGGCATGAAACAGCTTTTTGAGTTGAATTTGGGAAGAAATGGTTTAGGAAGTGGAGAACCTGATGAAATGAGATTTATCAATTCATTAGCCAATTGCAGCAACTTGCAGTTTTTGACTTTGTCGTCAAACAGGTTCCAAGGCGTATTGCCCCACTCATTTGGTAACCTCTCCACTCAACTTCTAAAATTGATCATTGATAGGAATCAATTTCATGGAACAATCCCTTCGGGGATAGGCAATTTCGTTAACTTGTATTTGTTAGGAATTGAATCGAACCAGTTTACCGGTAAAATCCCTGCTGAGGTTGGGAAACTTAGTAAATTACAATGGATGGATCTTCACAGTAACAAACTTTCAGGGGAAATTCCTTTCACCATTGGAAACCTGACATCGCTAGTAGAGCTTCATCTACGAAATAATAGCTTACAAGGAACCATCCCTTCTAGTCTTGGTCAGTTAAGAAGCTTAGCAGTATTAGATCTTTCCCGAAATGGCTTGCAGGGAACCATACCCGATATGTCAACTCAAACAATCTCATTAATTCTAAATCAAAACTATTTGGTTGGAAAAATACCTTCAAGCATTGGCAGTCTGAAGAATCTAATGAGATTGTATGTATCTAATAACAACTTGTCTGGTGAAATTCCTCTTGAACTCGGTAATTGTGTTAGCCTTGAAATTTTATATATGGAGGGAAACTTATTTCAAGGATCCATTCCTCCATCTCTGAGTTCTTTGAGAGGTATCCGAGAGATGGATCTTTCTCGTAACAACTTGTCCGGCCAAATTCCGAAATTCTTGGAATCATTGGCCTTGATATATCTAAACTTATCCTTCAATGATTTTGAAGGTGAGTTACCAATGGAGGGAGTTTTCACTAATGCAAGTTCAATATCTGTACTTGGTAATGCAAGACTTTGTGGGGGCATACATGAACTGCAGCTGCCTAAATGCAAAGCCAAAAAAAATAAAGCCTTCCCGTTGAAGGTAATAATCTCAACTTCATGTGCCTTCTTGGGAATAGCCGTTGTCGCCTTTTTGAGTTTTTGCTGGCTCAAAAAGAGAAGAGAAAAACAATCTTCTAGTCCCCTGCCAAGGAAAACCCTCCTTAAATTGTCATATGAAAGGCTTCTTAAAGCTACTGATGGATTCTCTTCGACAAACTTGATTGGTCTTGGTAGCTTTGGCTCTGTGTACAAGGGAGTCCTTGTTCCGGATGGACCTACAATAGCAGTCAAAGTACTTAACCTTCAGCGCCAAGGAGCCTCCAAGAGTTTTTTGGCTGAGTGCAAAGCCTTGACGAATATCAGACACCGAAATCTTGTCAAAATCATAACTTCTTGCTCAAGTATTGATTTCCAAGGTAATGATTTCAAAGCTCTAGTCTACGAGTTTATGCCTAACGGAAGCTTGGAAAAGTGGTTGCATCCAACTTAAGAAGGAGAAGAAGCTGAAATTCATAATCTCAGTCTTGTTCAGAGAATAGAAATCAGGATCGATGTGGCAAATGCATTAGAATATCTCCATCACCATTGCCAACAGCCAATCCTCCATTGTGATCTAAAGCCAAGCAATGTTCTTCTGGACAGCAACATGACCGCTCGTGTTGGTGATTTCGGCCTTGTGAAGTTTCTCCAGGAACATTCAGATCCAACTCGCAGCAGCTCACTGGGAATTCGAGGAACAATTGGATATGCTGCACCAGGTAATTAAAATGTAAAAATGCCTTCAACATTCGCAACTCCGATACTTTACTCTAAATCAAAATTTTCATTTGAATATTTCTGTTAATGGCAGAATATGGTCTTGGAAGTGAGGTTTCAGCATATGGAGATGTCTATAGCTATGGGATTCTTCTACTGGAGATGATAACAGGGAAAAAGCCAACGGATGCAATGTTTGAGGGAGGCCTAAACCTTCATAAATTTGCTAGGACGGCCTTGCCAAACCAGGTGATGGACATTGTAGATCCAAAACTGCTAAATAATGGTGGAGAAGCGACAGCAGATAACCTCAGGCAGAGACAAGCAAGTTCTGATAGAATAAAAGAGTGCTTAATTTCTGTTGTCAGGATTGGACTGGCGTGTTCAATGGAATCACCACATGAACGTATGGAGATTATTAACGTTGTTCGTGAGTTGCAGTCAGTGAAAAAAGCACTTCTTGGACCTCAGACTGGCCGCTACATACAAAGAGGTAAAGGGGAAAAAATTGTTAAAAACTTCAAATAAACCTAATCCTTTGTTAAATGTATTTTTAGTCACCTTGTAACTTACTACATGTTGAATAGAACTTAATTCTTATAAAACTGCAGATTATTGCTGAACAAGGGAAAAAAAAAAAAAACTTGATTCTTATTCACATTTTTTACTTGTTATGATTTGCAGGGGAATGATCTGCAAAGGAAACGGCAATGGACAATAATATATATGGACTTTACCCTCTGGTCCTCCATGTATCCATTTAGTTATTGATGCAATTCTTTTAATCTGAGTTTCACGTACTTAGAAATTTAGAACCTTCATACTGATATTTGAATAAAATATTAAAATGCTCAATAGATATTTTATCTTTGAGCCATTTTTAACCAAGTTTTCGATTTTAAGATTGAAGAAAATAATCTGAAAGCTTAGGCAATACGTATTTGGTGCTGGGCCTTCGTCATGCTCATATATAAATGAAGCAAAAAGTTTATCTCAGAAGCATCCTAATGATTGCTGAAGTGAAAATGTGAATTTTTATAGCAATTAAACAATCCAATTTAATCTATTTAGCTGAAATACTGAAGGGAATTTCACAAAATCCCTATGAATGCTTGCTTCCAACAGCAGAGGTGCCAGAGATAAAATAAAATAGAGGCCATGCTTAAGCAATTAAGATAATAAAAGGTATTTTAATTTTTTTAATATGCATACGTCAGCATTTGCGTTGATGCCTTACAAATTTTTAATGAAATGATATGTCAAAATTCAGCAAATTTCAGCTTCTCCACTGTATATGGACTTAAAATTGGATCTGGTAATAATAGACATGATTATACGAATATGATATGAATAAAATAATTAAAAGAAGAAACAAAATGAATACATGTCTCAAAATCTATATATTACGAATTATTAATGTATCAAAATTTATATAAATATAAAATATATTAAATACGATTATGACACGAAAAATATATGAACATTATATGAATACACGACTTGTCAATTTTGCTTAAAATGTTAGATTTGTTCTCAATCTATCACATTAATAAAGGAAAGAAACCTAAGCAAAGAAGAGGGTTTTCAAGGCTAAAAGTGTTCTGCTTTATACCTCAAATGAACCCAAGCTTTTGGCACAGTAGTTGGCGCATGATTTTTCCATCTCAAAGTGTATGGACCTGAATTTCTCTAAATCCAAATAGTATATACATACACACACACACACACACACACACACACACATATACCTTAGAAAGAAATCATTAAATTGAATCGAGTGAACAGATAATGGCCATTGAGTAAATTCAAAGGTCTAAGAGATGCTTGCAAACCAAGTTTTTGTTCATATCTAATTGTCTCTTTTCAACCTAATTTTAAGAGGTAACTTTAGTAATCAACAATATAGTATAATACTGGACATGACATGACAATGAAATACATCAATACTCTTATACCAAAGTCTTTGATTCTTTAAGAAATAAGGTACAATTTTTTCTTCTACAAGAGTACTTTGTCACTTTCATCAAGCATCAGCAAAATTAGATTTCACATCGATAATTTCCATATTATATTTTATTGTATGTTGACGTCAATAGATTGACAGACAAAAACCAACTGCCTAGCTTCTTACTTTCTGAATTCAGACATGATTGAACCTATCCCAAGTTTCTTGTTATGTCGGTTTTTTGTTCGAATATATACTGCTGAACCAACCTGCCGCAATTTTTCTTTCTTCGCTGATCTGCACTAATCTAGACGTTAGAACGATATGAATGGAGCACTTAAAAGTTTGGATATTGCATATTTTCTTTCTATTTCACTTGGACTTTGCATTTGCCTTGCTTAGGAATGGAGCTGATTAACTCGCCTTGCTTGCATTCAAGAAAGAGATACTTGAAGATCCCTTTGAAGTTTTGAGTTCGCGGAATAGTTCTCTTAATTTCTGCAAATGGCAAGGTGTTACACGGAGTCGCAGACAACAGCGAGTAACTGCACTGGACTTGCAATCTAAAATATTGCAACGAAGGCTTTCTCCTTCCATAGCTATTCTCACCTTCCTCCACGTCATTAATCTTGAGGACAACCACTTTCAAGGAGCAATTCCACCACAAATTGGCCTTTTATATTCAGGTTAAAATATCTTTACTTGACAGAAAACTCTTTCGGAGGGGAAATTCCAGCCAGTCTCAGCAATTGTTCAGGGCTTAGAGTCATCCATTTAAATTTCAATAAGCTCACAAGAGGAATTCCAAAGGAGCTGAGCAATTTGCCTAAGATTGTTTCTTTGCACATTTCTGCTAATAATTTTACAGGACGCATAACACCAGGAAACCTTTCTTCCCTCTTGAATCTCTCTTTAACTAGAAATAATCTTGGTGGAAGCATTCCTGATGACCTCGGAAGGCTTGCAAGTTTGAACTTTCTTCAAGTTGGTTCAAACTTCAAACAATCTGTCAGGCATCATCCCAGCCTCAGTTTTCTACCTTTCAGGAATCAGTTTTTCTGGAGTAGCAGTTAACAAGCTGACAGGGAGTTTTCTGGGAAGTTTGGGTACTAATTTTCCAAATCTTCAAATTCCTGCAGTTGGAGTAAATTGATTTACAGGACAAATTCCACCCATATTATCCAATGCAACAGGTCTTCTACAGGTTGGTTTCCCTGATAACTATTTTGTTGGAAAAATGCCTACTGATCTAAGAAGCATTAAGAACCTGCAAAGGCCAAATGTCGGATGCAACTGATTTGGAACCGGAGAGGCTGATGATTTGACTCTCCTGAATTTCTTGATCAACTGTGGGAAATTGCAGCTGTCAGGTATAGGTAATAACAACTTCGGTGGCATTTTGCCAAATTCTGTATGTAATTTTTCTACTCAACTCAAAACATTACTAATAGGAAACAATCAAATATATGAAAGCATTCCTTCAGGAATTGAGAACTTGGTAAACTTGAATAGAGTTTGTACATGGGGCAGAATATGGTTAGTGGTACAACCCCATTGAAATAGGGAAACTTTCTAGTCTAAGACAATAGTTCATGAATGGAAATAGATTATCTAGCAACATCCTACCTTCCATTGGCAACGTTACCGAACTGTTTGAACTTCGATTGGATCAAAACAGCTTGGAAGGAACAATTCCTTCAGTCCTGTGATTTGCAGCTGCTGAACCTTTCTCAAAATAACCTTACTGGTACCGTAGTAAAAGAAGTTATAGGTCTTGCCACTCTATCCAAATCTCCCAACATTGCTAGCAACTCATTGAATGGCATCTTACCGGCGGAGGTGGGTAACTTGATTAATCTCAGTGAATTTGATGTGTCAGAGAACAGATTGACCAGTAACATTCCCAGCACACTTGGAAATTGCTTAAGCTTGGAGCATCTTTTCATGGAGTACAGCTTGTTTGAAGGAAATATTCCATCAAGTTTGAGTTCTTTGAGAGGTCTTCAAGACCTTGACCTGTCAAGAAACAAGTTGTCTGGGCAGATCCCAGAATTCCTACGAGGATTTATCTTTCTACAGTACTTGAATCTTTCTTCCAACAATTTTTAAGTTGAAGTACCAAGACAGGGATTCTTTATAAACATTAGCACCGCTTATCTTTTCGGGAATAGTAATATTTGAGGTCAATTCAACATCGAAATCTTGTCAACATCTTAAGTTGTTGCTTGAGTGTGGATTTTACAGGCATCGATTTTAGAGCTTTAGTCCTCCAGTTTATGCCAAATTGGATATTGACGGGGGAAAAAGACCAACAGATGAAATGTTTAAGGATGTATCAAACCTCCATAATTTTGCAAAGAAAGCTATACCAGAATAAGTTAAGGGAATACTGAGTCCTGCAATTCAGCTTGAAGAACAAGAAGAAGGCCTACACAGATTTTCAAAGTAATGGAAGAGATAAACTAGAGCAACGTATTGTTCCCATGCTTGAAATTGTAGTCTGATGTTCTGAAGAACAGGCTAGAAATAGAAATAAAACATAAGAGAAGCCAGTAGGAGCTTGCAGGCGATCAAGGACAAGTTTATGGAAATAAGTTCCCCTTTTCTTTATACTTTTTATCATTTCCATAGCTAACCTAAAAATCCAGAAACTTGAGCTGCTTGGTGGTCCTGGGGGGTGAGTTTTATATGTATGATATGGAAAAGAAAGCTTGCTCATTTAAGTTTTTCCCATTGATTTTTTTTATTAATAAAGTAATTTGCTTTTCAAAACAACAGGAAAAAAAAAACAAAACAAAACAAACGAAGATTGTTATTATAAATATATTTTTACATACTACAATCAGCATTCATGCAACACCAACATTTATTAACAATTGAATCTTGTATTCTAACACTTTTTAGATGTTTTTCTTTTAATCTAATTAAGTTATTTAATAATCTAAGTATGGTCTAATTATCCATTTATAGGTTTTTTTTTTTTGCCGACCATCAAGTCTAAATGCAATATTAAAGAATACGAAATTTAATTTCGTTAGTTTATAAAATCATTTTTAAAAATAATCTTTAATAAATATAAAACTCAAATATTATTATTTATAATACATTTTTCATCTTAAATTAACTTTTTTTATAAAAAAATTAAATACAGCGTTGTTATAAAATACATTTCAAAATTTTAATATATAAAAAACGAATTCTTTTAATTTAACCCATTAAATATTAAATAAAGATATAAACATTCATTCAAAATTGATCCGTTCTAATCTTATCTATGAATAAATTATTATTTTTATAGGCAATGCTCGTAACGCTCCAAACCATGTGGACAAAGTTCCTTTTATAAATAATAATAATAATAATAAATGTAATAATTTTTTTTTTTTTCAGAAAGAGGGAAAAAAAACATATTTATCAATTGCAATTAATAAAAAATAGAAAATAAAAATCTACAAAAATAGAACCACGGAAAGCCAAACCTTCCTGTCTCTCTGTCTTAACTATTCGATTTTTTTCCGGCGATTCAAATCAAGGCTATGGCGAGCCTATGGCGGGCCGCGATGGCGCTTACAGAGAAACCGAACGACTACGACGGCGTCGAATTCTGGTCGAACCCGGAACGAGCTGGCTGGTTGACTAAACAAGGAGAGTACATTAAAACCTGGCGTCGCCGCTGGTTCGTGTTAAAACAGGGGAAGCTATTCTGGTTCAAGGAATCGTCCATCACACGCGTTTCTCGTCCACGTGGGGTGATCCCAGTTGCTACCTGTTTAACCGTTAAGGGAGCCGAAGATATTCTGAACAAGCAGTACGCTTTTGAGCTTTCGACGAGGAGCGAGACGATGTACTTTATTGCGGATTCGGAGAAAGAGAAGGAGGATTGGATCAACTCCATCGGACGGTCCATAGTTCAACACTCGAGATCGGTTACGGATTCCGAGATCATTGATTATGATAGCAAGCGATGATAATCCGCCGGTCAGATCCGTTTTTCCTTTTCCTCATTTTACTTTCTAAATTGAAATTTACGTAATTAAGTTCGTGTTATAATTCTATTGTTTGAAAAATTACCTTTTCTTTTTTTAATTTTTAATTTTTTTTGTTTAAGGTGAATTACTCCATCTGTTTGGTAACGATCAAATTGTTACTTGTGCTTGCTTTTAACCTTTTGTTGTGAATTTGTTGCTTGATTTTAGTCTGGCTGTGAGAGTTGAGGATAATTTATTTTTCGTAATTTTTCGATAAGATCCAAAGAGAGTACCTTTAGACTGTTTTTCAGAGAAATCTTGTTTAGATTAGTTCCCAAGACGTGAAATGGCATACCAAGTTGTGCCAATGAAGATATACAGAGTGCAAAAGTAATGTCATTGGTGATATTGAATCGAAATTCTTTATGCGAAGTTGATTGTTACGATTTCTCTGTGAATGCAACTGGTTTCCTTAACTCCCCTTTGTGGTTTTAACCTTAAAGGTTGCAGCTTTAAAATGACTGATAGATTTTGCTCAAGCAGATGACTCCATATGTTTTGGGAAAGACTCTGATGGTGGATTTTCTATAGGAATTAGGATGTTTTGAAACTAGTTTCTGTGGTATTGTAGGAGCAATCTAGGTTGTTACTATATGAAACTTTCTAACTGATTGGAGCTATCAGATTTTCTTTAGAAGAAAATTTCTTGTATCGGAGGATCGAGTAAGCCTACTAAATAGAGTTAGCCAGTAGTTAATCTGACATTGGGACAATGACGACCAAAGAGCGAGGCTTCCTCATTTCTTGGAGTCTATGGCAGGGCAGGTGTGCAACTTTATATCTAGGTCCTTTGCAAATCCTCATAATTATTTCTCATGTGAAAAATAGCATAAGATGATATTTTTTTTCGGAGTGTATATTAAAAGAGAGAGAAAAAATGTTAGCTAAGGAAGCTTTTTCAAACATTGTTTATGAGCACAAGCCACTGGCAAGATCTACTTGATTGAATGTCTAAAAGATGTACTATTTATTATTAATATGGAGTTATGACCATCAAGTTATTTTTAAATATTTTCAGGACTCAGCTCACTTTCCCGGAGTACTAGTTTCCTGCCAATGCTGCTATATCGTAAAATGTCAAGTTGACCTTTTCCCATGTCTGGAGAAGAAACTATTTCTGTGCTTACTGAGAACTGTCTATCAAATCATGTTCTACCCACACAATGTATGTTGTATTGTGTTAAGATATATGCGAACTTCCTACCATTACTATAGCTAATTTCTAGCATGTTCGTCTAAGGATCATGTGTGATAGGTTCACTTTT
Source organism: Adansonia rubrostipa (assembly GCA_038381775.1). NCBI lineage: Eukaryota > Viridiplantae > Streptophyta > Magnoliopsida > Malvales > Malvaceae > Adansonia > Adansonia rubrostipa. Next base: position 9,818,970 of record JBBYHM010000020.1, on the reverse strand, counting down.
GTCTCTAGTTTCTCCAATATAACTGTATGAAAACTAAGTTGAAGATTGTGATGAAATAGGGATGGTATGAATTTTTGTCTTTCAGAGCAAGTCATTGCCGGTTGGGCAAACTGAAGGCAAGACTGGAGGACTCTGGTCATTGGAAGAAGTTGAAAAGAAAATCAATCACACAACCACAAATATATGTTCCATTTTCTAAAGCCAAATCTCTGCAGACAATCTTAGTTTCTGAAAATATGCAAAATTATGTTGAAATATATCAATTATTGATACAAAACATAATGGACGCAAAGCAAATATAGGAGTAAAACTTGATAATTCCATTTCACCAGCTTTTGCTTTCTATTTTCAGTTCCTTCTATAAATCCCAGTCCAAAGCAGCCTTGCCTTAGTTGCGTGTAGTTCTACGATGGCATCTTTGATGCTCATTCTGTCACCAGGTAATTCTGCAGAGCATGCAACTCCAATTTTAGTGAAAGAAACTAAGCACTCCCATATCTCAGCTTCTATGTTTGGCCTACTTCTTATTCTCTGGCTGTTTTCATCAATTTCTTCGACTAAGCGAAAATTGAGAATCACCTTCGAGCCTTCTGGCAGTGCCATTTTGCAGAAATTATGAAGACATGAGCCATCATGAAACAAGTCATCTGTTGGTCTCCTATCGGTTATCATCTCCAAGAGCTGAATCCCATAGCTGTAGATATCAGCTTCCGGAGACACTGACCTACCCATGCCATATTCTGCAATAACAATTTGTTATAAACTCAAAAAATCTTCAATACAAACCGTGATTAATTGGCAAATTGAAGGACGAATTTGCTGGTGCCTGCTATAAATATGTCAGGCAACCGAATGTTCTAATAAGTAAATCATTTACTTATAATCAATTATAAGAATGCATGGAGCTTTATTGAGCATTGAAAAACAACATATCAATAACAAAATCTACCAGGGGGAGCGTAACTGATTGTTCCCTTGATCATTGAGGAACTCGTTTGAACGCCACCCATATTGCCCGTATCGCTAGGTAAGAGCTTGGCCAATCCGAAGTCACCAACACGTGCGACCATGTCATCGGCAAGAGGAACGTTGGTGGGCTTTAGATCGCAATGAAAAATCAGCGTCTCCAATCATGATGAAGGTAATCTATAGCATGGTCCACGTCCACAGCAATTTTTAGCCTTTGAGTAGAGTTTAAACACCTTGACTGATGATGTTGCTCATGCCAGCTTTCTGAACTCCCATTAGGCATGAATTCAGAAACTAGAGCCTTGAAATCATTGTCTGAAATCAATACTTGAGCAAAAAGTTATGATCTTGAGAAGATTCCGATGACGTACCTTCCTTAAAGCCTTGCATTCTGCTATGAAACTCCTTGGAGGCCCATGATTTTAAAGGTTAGCCTTGCATTCTGCTATGAAACTCCTTGGAGCCCCATGATTTTAAAGGTTTAAGTATCTTGACAGCAACAAGCTTTTCTTGTTGACGAAGAACTCCTTTATATACAGAGCCAAAACTTTCAGTTCCAATCAAGTTGGAGGAAGCAAAATCTTGGTTGGCTTCAAGAAGCTCTTTGTAGGATAAATGCAAATAGCCATCAGTGAACAAAGTTGCGGGTAAAAATAGTCCCTTTCTTGCCTTCTGTCTCAAGACAAGATAAACAAGAAGCACAATCAAAATAGAGCCAAGTAGAATGCTGAGGATCATAGCAATAACGAGTTTGGTGGACATAACCTTTCTCTTTTTCTTTGGTTTCTCATTGGAGCACTTAGGAAACTTTAGTAATGGAATTCCCCCACAAAGCTTTTTATTTCCGAAGAAAGAAAATCCACTTACATTTTTGGGCATTTCACCCTCTCATTGGTTAAAAGAAAGGTTTAAATTCACCAGAAATGGAAGTTCTCGAATTTCAGGTGGTATAGCGCCGGACAAATTGTTATTCGTTAGATCTAGATTTTCAAGAGGCAAAAAGATGGAGGAATATTACCTTGAAATGAGTTTTTCTGCATGAAGAGGGATCTTAGTTCTAAACTCTCCCCAAATGTCCTGGGAATTTCACCAAAGAAATTGTTATTATCAACGTATAATTCAACAATATTCTAAATATCACTCAAGTCTGATGGAAGGAACCCAGTAAAAGAGTTGTGAGACAAATTAAGATAAATCAATGTTTCAAAGGCACCAAATAGCTGAGGTTATTCATGGAAAGGTCTAGCTTTTGAGAATTTTTTGCATTTTCTGAGTGATAAGGGAATTGCTACCTTAAATTTGTTATTGGATAAATCAAGATTAGATAGTCGTTAGAGATTGCTAATGGAGGATGGGATTTTACCAGTCATGTGGTTCGAACCGAGGTACAATCCTTCAAGATTTTGAAGATTTCCCATGGAAAGAGGAATTTCACCAACAAGGAAACTACCTATCATATAAATAACATCGAGATTGACGAGATTCCCAATTCCTTCAGGAATACTTCCAGTGATCTGATTCTCTCCCAGATAAAGCTCTTCAAGCCAGGTTGAGAAATTAGCGAGTCCGTAATCACCCCATAAAATTTATTGTAATTTATACCCGAAGATTGCAATAAGCTGCAGTTGCTTAAGGAGGAGAGGAAGTTCAGGTGTCCTTTTCCACTCCAAGGTCATTACCCGAAATGGTTAACACTTCAAGATTCCAAGGTTTCCCATATTTTCAGGAACTGATCCAGTGAAACCATCTAACGCATTGTCAAATAATATCAGCCTAGATAGGTTGGATATTTACCTTGGAATCGTTCCAGTGAACTGGTTAATTGCCATAAAAATTGCTGCAAGATTCGGACAAGCAGGGCCTATTTCGGGCAGAAGCCTCCAAGATAACTGGTTTTCAGCTACATCAAGCACTATCATAGACGAAAATGGTGAAACTGGAGGAAGTGAACTGGACAGGTTATTCCCTCCGACATAGAGGTATTCCAAATTAGATAATCTGCTTAGAGAATTTGGTATAATTCCCTTCAAATTATTATCTTGAAGTGAGGGCACTTTCAAGGATGAAATGTTTCCCAAAAAAGATGGAATACCCCCAATTAAATGATTGGAATCAACATGAAATTCAAGGAGATTCTTCATATCACCAATGGAAAAAGGAATTTATCTAGTAAGGTTAGTGGCTCGTAAACCAATCATTTGGATGTTGGAACAATTGGTAAGCTCTTCAGGGATTTCGCCATAAAGATAATTGAATCCTAGAAGTAGAGAAAGTGGCCAAGTTCCGTGGGAATGCTTCTTTTCAACCTATTATCCGAGACGTCAACTTCTCTAAGGAAGGTTAAATTTCCGATTGAAGGAGATATGGAGCCGATTAATTCCAAGCTACTAACACTCAAAGAGATTACCCTCTGGTTCCGACGACTGCATCGAACACCTTGCCACTCACAGAAACGAAGAGAAGCATTTTATGAAGTTAAAGCTCCAGGCGGATTACCCGCAACAAGCCGATCCTTCAAAGCCAGCAAAGCTAGCTTATCAGTTTCGTTGTTCCTCAAGGCTAAGGCAGGATTGGAGGATATTGGCAGCAAGGTCAATACAACAATGAAAAGAAGAATTACCTACTGTTTTTCCAAGCAAGATATATCCATTTCTAAAGGAAAATGATCGAGAAATTAATGGAAGTGAATTGGTAAGAGATATAGATGAGCAACAACTAAATAGCTGGTTTAATGGCAAATAAATAAATAAATAAATAAATGAAAGGTAAAAATGGAGGTAGAATTGATCTCTGATTGTTGTACAAATCTTGATTTATACTACTCATAAAAATAATTGTGAACGAGCGGCAAAAAAATTAAATAAAAAATCAGTCTAGTTAAAGTTACTTTAATCAAAGCTAGTCGGAAACTAGGAAATTCTTTCTCCGTAGTCTCATAAAAGTGATGGTGAACTTAACAAGTTTTTAAATAAATAGAGTAAGCAAAAGCATTTTCCTTCTTCTTTATTATAAGATAATAAGAATGATTGGGGACGACAACAAAGTTAAGAAGGAACAGAAAGAAATTTGAACAGATCAGTAGTTAAAGCCACTTAATTTCCTCAAAGCTAATAGGAAAATTCTCATAGTTTTCCAAGACCATCTAATTATTGAGTCAGTCCACAAATGTAGGTGTTATCATAATCAAGCAATACTTTGATGGACTCTTTTTTTTTTGGTTTGAGAAAGAGGATTCAATGAAAACATGCGCATGTTATTCAACTAACTGTCATAATTCATCCGGCCTGATAGATTCAATTCGTATTGAATAAAATTTAATAATTTAAATTAATTTGATTTGACTTGAATTATTATTTACATAATAAATAACTATTTTTGTTTAAATTTAATTATAAATATTAATATTAAATATATTTTAATTTTTTAAAAACTATTACTCAGAAAATTGGCATCTGGTCTTCATTTCGGGAATGAAAATGTATGCTATTTTTTAGGCAACTTGACAAGAGAAAGTCATATTCAATTCTAAGAAACGTCCTCATTTGCAGGGATCTCTCTCCAACAATATTGAGGCATGCAAGGCTTTCAGATTGACAATTATTACAAAATCAAATTCCAGAATTTAAAAAAGCAAAAACAGTAGTACAAATATTAAATTACATAAAATAAAGAAGAGCATTGATTGATATAATGATGATAAATGAAGACAAATAAAAAAAATTAAAGATAAGATAAAGAATTAATTAATTAATGTGCATAACCAAAGCAAAAAAAAAAAAAGGATCCTACCAATTGAAGATGATTTCAATGGAACATATTTCAAATGGTATGGACATAAAAATAATAATAATAATATGTAGAAATTCCATGTGAAAAGGAGACTACAGTCAATAGAAGAATTAAAGCTAGAAAAGAGGTAAATAAAAATAGGAGTTCATTTTTTTTGTATTGGTAATAATTTTTTTTTAATTTTGCAAATGAAATTAAGAAGATGTCATATATTTTATTTTTTTAATTAATTCTTGATTTTTTATTATACTACAGAATTTAAAAAAATTGAAGATGAACAATAATTATATCTAAATAATAAAAAAAATTATCTTTATAAATTTTACTGATAAAAAATCATCTTTAACCGTCATCTTTTAGAACTCTTTCTCATAATTTATTGATAAAAAATTTCCTATATAATTTATGTCATAGAAAAATAAATATATATAATATTATAGTGTAACATTAAAAAAATTATTAAATTATCCATGTTCTAAATTTAATAAAGAAAAAAACGCGTTAGAGAGTAAATAAAAATGACATATTTTTTAAAAAAAATATAAAAAAATATAGACGGATCCAAGCTATCTATTTACAAAGAAAACATCAGTGTATGATATGGACCCAATGCCATTACGGTGAAATGCATGTGGAACACATCAAGACGCGGTAAAAAAATAAAAATTAAATCGCAAATGATTTCTATAAAGTCAAAGACAAATATGAGCACAGATTATTTGCTTATTTATCATTGTGTTTCATCTTATTTGTATTTTCATTTTTTTTCAAAAATTCAAGATTCTTGTATCATTATGTCTATATCATATTCATATAACAAATCCTCATGCTTCGTAGTTGTGACCAGCTTCTTTTGATCAATACATGACTGTGATATCATCCCAGTTTTAGGTGACATCAAGAAGCTTCAAGTTCTTCATATTATGAATTTGTATAAACAATATTTCAATCGTTAGCACGCAGATTTCTCCACAGTCCCATCTATTTCCAAAAGTAAATTGACAAACCCAATTAAGATATTATACAGTTCGGAGCTTAACCAAAAATTGCAAATATAGTTGTTTAAATGTTTTATTAGAAAATTTGGATCTTGAACTGAACATTTAAACTTGAAAATTTATGTGCATATAAACTTTTACAGTATATATATATTTTATTTAGATGTGATGATTTCCATTAATTTTGCCAAGAGACCGTAATTTGCCTTGAGTATGATATTTAAACCAAATAAATCTATATACAGGCAACCTCAACTGCTGAGGTAAATATTAAAATAAATAAAAAAATCGAACCGATCGATTAAATTAATTAATTAAAAATTAAAAGTTTATTCGGTTTCGATGAGTTATACAAAACTGGGTACTTGGATAATTGGTAAAAATGGGCATCTGTTTAGCTTTAGGCCTGATTTCTTCCCAATCAAAAGCAGTTAGGATAACCAGAACAAAGAGCATTCATGCAAATTTGAGAGTTTACTCTCAAAAATATCTATTTTAATTACCAGTTTTTGCATGTTGGGTAAATTGAAGCCAACTTCATTCATAAATTTCGCTTAAGAATGATTTATTACTACTAACTGAGCTTTATTTCTTTTTTAGATAATTGAACTGAGCTTTCAATTCATTTAAGTCATAATCAAATGTGATTTTGAGAAGTGAACAACAAAGTTTAAAAAAAAAAATACAAGGAAATAAACAAAGGCGAAAGAAAGTAATGATCAGGCTATTGAAGTCACATTGAATGAGCCAGTAGGAAATTTCTTCATAGCAAAACAAGAGCATCAAAAGAAATTGATTAGTCAAGTTAAATTCAATTCAAAATATTTAAGCAAATATGGAATTTCCACAATTAAGAAAGTCGTTTTATTCAAATATTACGGATCACATTTCTAAAGCCAAATCTTTAAAAATTACTGCGGACAATCCTAGTTTAACTGGTTTGAAAACATTCAAAATAATATTGAAATATATCAATTATTGATGCAAAACATTAAACATAGTGGATGCAAAGCAATATATGATTAAAACTTAATTCCATTTCACCAGTTTTTGCTGCCTATCATCTTCTCCCTTCCATAAACCCGGTCTGAAGCAACCTTGCTTTAGTTGCATGTAGTTCTATGATAGCATCTTTGATTCTCATTCTGTCACCAGGTACTTCTGCAGAGCATGCAACTCCAATTTTAGTGAAAGAAACTAAGCACTCCCATATCTCAGCTTTCATGTTTGGCCTACTTCTTAATTTCTGCATGTTTTCATCAATTTCTTCAACTAAGCGAAAATCAAGGATCTCCTTCAAGCCTTCTGGCAGTGCCATTTTGCAGAAATTATGAAGGCTTAAGCCATCACGAAACAAGTCATCTGTTGGTCTCCTTCCGGTTACCATCTCCAAGAGCAGAATCCCATAGCTGTAAATATCACCTTCTGGAGACGCTGCCCCACCCATGCCATATTCTGAAATGATGATTTGTTATAAACTCAAAAATGTTTAATAGAAATCATGATTAATTGGCGAAAGGATGAATTTGCTAGTGAATGCTATAAAGTTGTCAAGACTATGATCTTACGGAATGCTCTGAGACTAAGCCAATTAATTTAACCAACTACAATAATTTGATGGAGCTATTTTGAGCATCGAAAAGCAACATATCAATAACAAATTTTACCCGGGGGAACGTAACCAATTGTTCCCTTGATCACTGAGGAACTTGATTGATCGATAGCCAGACCGCCTGTGTTGGTAGACAGGAGCTTGGCCAATCCGAAATCACCGACATGTGCGACCATGTCATCATCAAGA
>JBBYHM010000020.1:9781846-9806127 GCA_038381775.1 Adansonia rubrostipa | reverse complement strand
AATGAAAGATGCACAGATCCATTTAAAGATAATACAAGCAAGATGAAATGGCAACTTAAGCAAAAAATTTATGCTGTATTGATGATAGCTTTAATTTAATTTTTTGGTTTAGAAAAGCATCCATGAAACTCACCTCATATGGACTTGGAGTCGATCCTTCTTTCGCAGCGAAAGCTAGTCCCTCTCCACTACTTTTCCACAGTTGAAGAAATGATTTAGATGTCAGATTGCTTTCTTTCTGTTTTTTATATGGATGAAGAGGTTCAAATTGTTAGAAATTTATATTAGAACAGAGGGAGATTAATACAATGTTCTTTCATAAACTCTCTTACAATGAAACGAATGAGGCTAAGGGATTTAAATATCAGCAGCATCCCTATGTCACGGTCATTATTTTGCAATTTAGACTCCTTTTACGACCGATATTTAGCATAATTAATTACGACAACATCCATTACATTCGTAATCATAATAAATAAGACATAATCAAAATTACATCTAAATAAAACGGGAGCACCAACAACTTTCATATATTGAATTATTGAAATCAAAGTGACAATACGCGTTCCATTTAGAAAAACAAGGAAGAATTAAAAAAGAAGGCAAAATCAGAATTATGCGGAAGGAACAATAGGTAAGCATTAAGCAGCTGCAGCTGTATATTCCTTACCAACGACAGCGTCGTTTACTTTTTATTTCTTTTTATGACAGAAAACTCAGTTGAGTATTTGATTCAAAGCCTTTAAACTGGAGGAAATTTGACATGAATGCACATTGCATCTTCCATTAATTTTGAAAATCTAATATCAATTTCGAACTTTGTTTGAGAAATTTTAGCCCAATAATTTCACTAGAGGTGGCAATTTGAATGCAAGGTCGGATAATTTCAGGTAAAAATAAAATTTTAAATTATTTTATATTGGATCATTTCGATTTTGATATTCAAATTATTCGATTTCAGATATTTTAGATCAAATTATTAAGCTTTGAAGTTAAAGAAATGAAATGCATATTCTTAAGCCCTGAAAAACATTGGCTTTCCCTTTGTTTATCTTTATAGTTCCTTTAAATCTTTGGTTTCTTTGCTTTATCATCTACTATATTGACAACTTATTTGATTTTTCCAATGAGATCTTTTTATTCAATAAAAAAATTAAAATCAATTTAATTTCGGATTAATGTTTTTGAATCATTTAAGTTTTTATTATTTTAAATTTGGGTTAAGTTAATATTATTCCGAAATTAAAATGAACGGTTTAGATTATTGATTTTTGTTACTTAAATTAAAGTTAAATCAAATTTAAGTTTGTCGAATTAGGCACAATTTTCTATTGAAATTAACTTTAGCAGCATTAATTTCAGTTACATAAACATTGGTAAAATAAAACAAAAGGTAGTAAAAACAATCGTAAAAATTATATTTATATGCGCTTTATTGTACACTCTTATATTAAATTTAAAATCCAAGTCTCTTCTTTTACAAAATTAATTCTAACAGCTACAGAATTTTTTTTATCTTCATTTTATGTGTTCACTTAAGTTGTTAATCAACAAAAAAAAAATTATTTCAAGAAGCATTAATATGAAATTAAATTAGGGAAACAAAAGTAAAAAAATCTTCTTTTCCTTCGATCTATATCCAGCTTTATTTGTTTTCTACAGTGTTACAATATTGAAGCCAGAAATTAAAAAATTTGACGTTTAGAGTAGCATAAGATGATATGAATATGGTATAAAAAAATAATTAAAATATGACATGAATACATGAATATTTTAAAATTTATATAATACGAATTATTAATGTAATAAAATTTATGTAAATATAAAATACTTTAAACACGATTATGATATGACCAAATACATACATATGAAACAGATACATATTGTTAGGTTTATTTTCCAACTATGATTTATGATTCTCCCTTGTAGGATGCCAGTTTATGTTTATCTGTCTGCCTCCACCTTTTCCAATTTATATCATTCCCAACTGCTGCTGACCCTTTTGATTCATCTTCCTTGACCAAACAGTTTGCCTTTAAAACCTAGGGAAGTGAAAGATATACAATAGTATTGTTAATTGCTAAATTCGTTTTTCGTACATCGTCAGTCGAGTTTTTAATCGAGATTAAAGTATTGTTATATGTACATTTATATAGGGGAAAGGATTGACTTACTAGATATCATTCATTAAAGGTGGCTACATGAATCAATTAAGATAAACCTCGGGTTCATTGATATATGTACTTTTAAGTTTACCTTAAAAAGGCATTGCATGTAGCAATTTTTTAATCCCATCATGAAATATAAACACTATCCAACATGGGATAATTTGTGTAACAAGTATAACAATCTATGTTGCTCTAGCTCTTCTTTTTTTTTTTTTAAGTTCTCTTGTTCGGCAAATATTTGGACTGAGATATCGGGATGTGACCCTCTAAAGATTCTCCAAATATAAGAAAAAACTTTAAAAAAAAGTGAATATGCCCGTGTCGGACATATATATCCGACACTTACACCCAAGTCAAAGTAACATAGATAACCATGGTGCGAAGTAAGGAGCTACGTACCTCAGTTTTAGCATGCACAGAATGTTCTGAATCAATGAAGAAAGTCATAGGTAGCTTGGGACAATCTTCAACTCTTAGAGAACTCAAATACGGAATTACAAAATGGTAACCCTGAGGGCAGAAAGTGTTGAGCCTTGGCAATCAAAGGAGGTCAAACATCTATAACATTGGGAGCACCATTACCTTCTCTTCCATGGCACCACCGTCTTAATAATCATCATCTTTATCTTCAAAAAACACTTGCTCTAATTCAGAAGCACCATCTAGCATGATTTTTTCTAGTTTTGGGACAGCAAAACTAACATGAAAGAGACTTTTCAACTTGTTGCAACTTCGGATCTTGATCTCGTGCAGTGAACAGATGCATGTAGCTAGAAAATGACCCTCTGATGATGACATCCGATCTCTTTCATTGCTATCATCTTTGGCAACAATTTGCTCCAAATCATCACATTCCCAAATCCTCAGATGCTTTAGTTATGGCAGATTTCGAGCAATGGAGGGTCTGAAAATGTGTTTCAATCTCTTACAATTGGACAGCTCCAAAGTAGTGAGATATTTAAGACATACATTCTCGTACAAACCAAAACGATAATTAGGATCCCTCAAAATTGAGCAATAACATTTGAGTTCTTGGCCTGTGGTTGGAAGAGGAAGACCCTTGAGCTGAAATACCTCTTCAACTCCACAATGGTTGAATTTTACTTCTCTCTAATTTAGGAAGTGTTCTCCCTGAGTTTTAGACAGTTGATCCTTGTTCTTTTCATCTAGATGACTTAACTTCTGTATAAAAAATATTCCATTTCATTTTATCAGTAAGCAATACCAAATTATTGAAAGCCTGCAGTTACAATCTCAACTCTCACATTGCCAGACCCTTGATCCCTTTTTCAGACATTTTCTTACAATGAAAAGAAACAAGAAACTTATAATTGAATGAAGTCAAAATGACGGTTGATTGATTGCAATTCTAATTAATGGTAGAAAATTTTACTAAACACAAACTTTTCTCATCATCAACATCATCAGTAACAGCAGCATCAAGAAAAGTGATTAGGGTGTTTACCTGCGTACGAGACTCCATCGAGTTATTTGCATCAACAGTGAAACACGTGGTCATGTTGGGGCAGTCTTCTACTATTGCAGTGACATCCCATGATGGGAACATAAAATGATAACCCAATGGGTTGAAGCTGACAAGACTTGGTAGTTGTAGGAGTTCCAATCTCCGGACCTTCGGAAGCACCATATCATCTTCATTTACACTGCTTGCTTCATTTTCATATCTGAATACATGCTCTAATTCAGACGACCCTTCTACTTTGAATTCTTCAAGTTTCGGAAGACTCCGAGCAGCACTTACAGGAAAGACACATTTCAATTTGTTGCAGTTATTGATCCATATTTTGATCAGGTTAGGGAATCTTAGTGGTTGTAGACGACCCTGCGAAGATGATAATGAAGTTTGATCCTTGGCAATAATTTGTTCCAGCTCCTCACATCCTCGCAAACTTAGATCTTTCAATTGCAGAAAGTTTGGAGCAAACATTGGCATGAAGATATGTCTCAGTCTCTTACAATCAACGATTTCCAGATGAGTAAGGTTTTGAAGGTTGTTGCAATTTGTTTGGGACCTTTCCATATCACTCGCAACTCTTGTAGACCCTTCAGTTGTAGATTCTGCAGACTCGAGAGGAAAAATCCGCCTTCAAGTTGAAACAACTGTAAACAGTTCCCAACTGTTAAATACTCCATATCGATTGGCCTGTGTCTCCCCTGGAAACTAACTCCGTTGCATGGTTGGCAGTTATTTCCAACTTTCGAGAGCCATAATTTCTGTCAATTAAACCTCCAATTAGATCAGATAGTTTAATGTAGTTTGATATCAGAATCTTAATGTGTTACATAGGTAAGGCAGGGGTACCATTAAAAGAAAAATGCAATTCCTTAGATAATGCATACAGTTAGAGTAAAAACGAAAAGTCATGATTATATGCTTCTTGGATATCAAAAGAACAAAATCAAAAGCAAAGGAGAAACTCTGGATTGACAAGTTGCAATTCCTCTGATAAGGCCAGATAATAGGTCCGAGAAAGATTAGGGCCTATAACAAGAGCTTGACCAAAATCAGTGCGTTAGAGTAGAAAATCATGACTTTTGAGCCTAAAAGAAGGGGTTTGAACCGGCCAATTGGAGAGAGTTCTATCGCCTATCAGGGACCAAGGACATAAAACATATTCAATTACAACATAGAAATACCTTAATTTGAGCCTTCATCATGTCTTCAAAAATAACAGGTGCCAACAGGGGGCATTCCTCAACTTCTAACACTTCCAAAGATGGCTGCAAAATAACACAGTTTGCTGAAAAGAAACTGCTCAAGTTTGTTAAATTCTTAAGCACCAACAACTGTAGCTGAGGTAGAGAAATGTCCCTGCTATCCATTTCTTTTCCAAGGCTGAAAACTGTTTTCAACTCAGTAGAATTGGTAATGTTAATTTCTTTGAGTTGTGGAAAATCTGGGGCCATCGAGATCAGAAAGACATATTCCAAACTATCACAAGAAGAGATCTTTAGAGTCGTTAATTTTGGCAGGCACAGAGGATAGGAATCAGAGTCGGTTGTTTCTACAATAACATGCTTCAGTCCAGGGCAGTTATGTATTTCAAGTGTTTCAAGTTGCAAAAGACCTTGAGCAAGCACTGGAGAGAGTTAAGATCTCAGTTTATTGCAACTCTTTATTGTAACAACCTTCAGACCTTGAAGGCTTACACGATCAATAGGCCCTTCAAATATGCAGCTCAAGTTAGGTAATAAATCCATCTCTAAGCTACTCAAATTTGAAAGTAGAAAGGACTGATTTTCTTGCTCACTATGTAGAAGGCTATCCAACTGAAATACTGCTAGCAACTTTGGACAGTTTACGAGAATAACTTCTTTCAAACTTTTCACCACTGGAACTGTAGAGATCATAGCAGCACAACCTTTTGCAGTAAACTTTTCTAATTTATGCAGAAACCCTTTTGGATGCACACCAGTACATAGCTCTTCAAAACAAATCATTTCTTCCATGTATAATTCTACCAAATTAAGTACGCAATAGCCGGAACCTCCTGGTTTGCTGTATGAATGAGGCATTTGATGTTCCTGCAACGTCTAAGCCGGAGAAAAGTCAAGTTATTTAAAGCCCATTGATCCAAGCTTGAAAAAAAATGTCGGTGACCGATGATAGTATCCAAATCAAGGTATTCTACATTACAAAACAGTTCCTTAAAGGCACTTAAAGAAAATCTTGAAACTTTCGAGCTTCTTGATCTTGGGTCCGGGTAGTCAAAACATTGATTTATGGCTATCTTGTATCTTTGTAGTTTAGGGAAGACAAAACCTTTTGGAAGACATACAGAACTAGCCTTCATTGTTAGTGCTGTTAAACGGGACAATGAATTCAGCTCTGATAAGCTAGCAGTGGTTGCCTCCACACATCTTCGTCCAATGGCCCATTGGCTGAAGCTGAAATCACCAATATATAGCTCTTCTAGTTTGGATAGCCTTCGTACCAAATTTGGTGGAATCAACCAGTGCCCATCACCATAAGACAAATCTAGCAATCTTAAATTATTCAGTTCCCCTAACTCAGCTGGCATCTTTTCAAGATAACAACCGCTGAAGTCAAGAATCTCATGTGTCTTAAGCTTTCCCAAAGATGAGATGTCCTTGAGTTTTGATCCCACTAGGCACAGAATTTTCAGGTTTGTCAAGAATTGAAGTCCTTCCAGTGATGTCATTAACCCAACTGAAAGTGCTAATACTTTGAGGCTTTCCATCCTTTTAAAAGAACTGGAAAGTCCCACCAAATAATTCCCACTCAAAATTAAAGTTTCCAGTTTCGGGCATGACAAATCCTCAGGAAGATATTTTATTTCGTTCTCCATCAAGGAGATTGTTGTACAACATTTCAAGTTTTTAGAATGTGGCCGTTCCTTTAACCCATGGCCTACTTTTATCATCAACCTGCTCTCTCCCACTGATGCTATCCAGTGAGCAAAATCGCGAACCACGTCATGCATTTTCACTGCATCTGCATTGCCGGTGTCCAGCAGCAAGCCAGCATATTGGAGATTGGTTAATAGTATTCTTGTTTCTCTCCTCGCGTCTTCGATGAAGTCAACATCTTGGAATAGGCCTTGTCCAATTGCACATCTAGTCAAGAACTCCACACTAATTTCATAATCTTCAGGGAAATGGGAACACAATAAGAAAATCAACTTAATTTTTCTTCCCTTCAAGTAATCATAACTGAACTTAAGACATCCGTAAATGTCTTCACAGAAATCTTGGTTCTCTACAGGTTGAGAGCTTCTCAGTTGTTGATTTGCCACTATCCACTCGTCAAGATCTTTTTCTCTAAGAGCCCTGGCAATAGTTACAATTGCAAGAGGCAAACCCTTGCATTCTCTTGCAACTTTTTGCGCTAAGTCATCGAATTCAGCATAGTCAGAGACATCATCTAGACCAGCATTGTTTTTGAACAAGGTCCATGCTTCATCATTGGATAAAACATCTAACTGAATCTTCTTCTGGCTTCTCATTCTGGTAAATACATGTTGAAGTCGTGTTGTCAAAAGAACTTTGCAACCCTTGTGATTATCGCCAAATGGAATTCCTATATCTGCCAAGTTGAATTCCTTCCAAACATCATCAAGGATTACAAGGATCTTCTTCACTTCCTGCAGTCTATGCCATAACTGAGCTGCTCTTCCTTCTTCTGTTTCCTTTTCAAATCGTAAATCTAATAAGTCTGCGATTTGACCTTGAATGTTTCTGTTGTTTGGAGTCTGAGAGACAACAGCAATAACAACTTGATCAAAAAGCTTCAATACTGTGGCTTTCTTTGCAGCTTCTTTCGCCAAGGTTGTCTTGCCTACACCGGCCATCCCATACAGTCCAATCATGCTCACATTGTCGTCTTTCAAGGCCTCCATAATATAATTGAAAGCTTTCTTTGAAGATTTTGATGGCATAAAATCCTTTGATGGTAAGAATTCTATTACAGGAAGTGTAGCACAGTGTCCCACTCATTGAAATTTACAAGTCTCCTGAAGTTTAACAGCAATGAGCTTCTTCTTTGCTACTTTCTTACTTAACTGATAGCGCCAATTCAAATTAGGACACCAATTAAAACACCTTTTATTTTCATCAATTTCAGTCTCCAGGATCTTCACATCTTCCAGAACCTCGTTTGCCTCTGTTAGCCAATCCTTCACATCCTTCTCAATTTCTTTGCTTGCCTGACAGCTTCGTTGACATCATTTTGCAAACGCCCTTGTGCAACTGTCAACTTTTCAATCTCTTTGTGGAGTCTTCAACGTTACTGGCAAAACGAAACACAGAACCAAGATGACGAATTGCCGGTACCACCAGGTATTCTGTAATCTTAGAAGACACAGATAGACCAATATCACCCATCCCTGACAATTTGAGATTTTAAAAGAGACGTCTAGTTAGTACTTGGAAATGGAATATCATTGACAAATCAACAAAAACTGAAGAAAAAATTATGAAAACTTTGCTAAGTACCTTAACTCTAAGCAGTAAGCAATGCCCGTCTGAAACTGCACACAACAGGTGATCAAATCACTGATAAATCAAATTGACATCTAGAAGGAGAACAAAAACGGAGCCTTTCAGGGTTAATCACTATATATGTATCTGCAAAATAAGTAAGAAAAAGAGTTATTTTTTGAAAAGAAAAAGAAATATATACAAATTGCCCTAGCATATAGAAAAAAGGCCTTTTCTTTTTGCATTTTTTGCTATCCAAATAGAAAAGAATATGCACAGACAATGTTACACAGACATGGATATGTTCAATTTTTCCAAGATTTTCATGTATCTAGAGGGTCCTTGGAGTATCATATTCTCGTCCTCATATCCAGATATGCATCTGATACGGATACTTCAAGAAAAATTAAGAGTCGGAGCAAGCATACTGCTCACACAACAAAATTAGATTTAAACGTTAATATAAAGATAAGTACTACCACAATGATATTCTTATACCAGTCCCAAAAAGGGAAAAAATTATATTACTAGGACTCTTCATTTTCTCTAAAGCACCTATGTCCCATAAATATTCGGACATAGATACGGTATGGTCTTTCAAATATGAAAAAATTTAGTAAAACTTGAACATTACCCATATCCCACACTCACTCCAAATCCGGGTAATATAGCTTGTTTATCTACACATGCTAATAACTAGTTCCCTAAAACAAGAACCAACAACTTCATTCGGAATTAAAAACAATTACAAGTTATTTACACATTATTGTTTGAATTCTTTCACATTATTTAGAACCCAATATGTAAAAGTAAGTATTTATTAAACTAATAATTCGAGCAGGTACTAATCCTCAGAATTTCTGGTAAGAACACTTGATAAATGACAAACTAACAACGCATATAAAGGGGATCATCAACGACCAGATTCTTTGAACTTACCGCATTTGAATTTTTCATTAATTCTTTTTATTGCTTTAAATGCTGTGTTGATAGATTGAAGTAGCTAGAGGACCCTCTCCATTATCCAGAGATCAAGATCTGAAAGCCAAAAGCCAAAAGGAAAATGAAAATCTTAATATTTTTCTTGCTAATTGTTGTTGAAACTCTTGCCAAAGAGGGTATTCGGATGAATATAGAAGGGTCAACCTTCAACTTGCATATTAAAAATATATTCAATTATTGGAACAAAGTCAAAAACTAAGCATTCTGTGATCTGTCTATGAAAATTCCTTTTCTTTTTCTGAAAAATAATTGATAAAACCAGTTGACTATTTGGTTCAAAGTTTTAAACAAAAGAAAATGTTCACATGCATCTACATTCATCTTCATCCGGTTTTCAGAATCCACATTAATTTCACGCTTTGCTTAAGAAATCTTAGCCTAATCTCAACCATGGGCTAGGTCAGGCTAGACCTTGATGGTTTTTATTTTTATTTTCAAGTATATGACTAAATTTTTTCACATGGTTAAAACTTAACCCGATGATTATTGCATGGACAAAAAACTATTTTTTTTATTATTAAACACTTTCTGTCCCATAAATGATAAAATGATCAAACAAATTTATATTTATATCTTATGTATGATATTAAACTTGTTAAAATGGTTAAACATACCGTAACTACAATCTAAAAGGGACTGGTGCATCAACTTTCTTTCAGTCCATTGTTTCAGTTAGTGGAATAATGGATAATACTTTGCCAAAAAAATATCATTAGTGAACTTCCAAAAATGTATTTTTGTTTAAACTACAAAAACTGGTTTTTCATCTCATTACAATGACAACCTTGTATAAGGTCAACACAGACTCCCTGATGTGTGAAATGCAGTCTGATGGATGCACCAATGCTGGATGTATAAAACAAGTGAGGCAATAAGGTTTGCTTAGACGAGCTGCTTACATCAATTTTCATCTGCGACAATGGCTTCTCTGGGTAATAGAATCAACAGGCTATGTTATCCAACAATCTTTTGGCCTGGAAGCATACTATCTAACTCTCTTCCCCTCTAAGGGTGTTGAATGTTTCCCCATAAATAAATGATAGTCCAAATTCGTAACTGCATCGGATTTCCGGTTCGCAACCTCAACTAAGTATCCAGAGATTTCTCAATGGCATCAGAAATGTCAGATTTCGGTTCCTGATCTCTCTTTCCACTCCAGAGTATAATCTGTTCATCCTTGAACAAAATTGGTACACAAGGAACCAAGTCCTGCATTTCCAGGAAAAAGAAACAAAACCCTGGAAATTAGTATTGAATTAAAGAACACTAAATTTTCTCGTAAAAAACTTGCAAGCACCAGAAACTAAAGGTGACAAAATAAAACCAAATCTGAAATAATCTGACTCAAACCCATCCGAATCCGCCTGATTACCATTGCTACCAGAAATAATGAGAAATAGGAGTCACATACCCTTAACTTCACACCTATCCGTTTGCAGTCGCTGGTACCAACATGGGTGCAGTCTAGTCTAACTACCTCTTCAGTCTGGAAGGCCTCCCTGACCCTGGCCACTACATTAACATACACTCCATTCCTTGCTGAACATAAAATTGCACCATTAGCATTTACTCGAATGATCCATTTAATATTATATCAAAGATTTCGCTCAGAAGTGTTCTAAGAGCACTTTTTAAAGTCTAACACATTTCTGGACATTATTATGGATATAATCCTTCAAGGACCATCCAAATATATGGAAAAACTTAAAAAAAAAATGAACAAACCCGTGTCAAACACACACCCACATACAACGCTCGCACTTGAGTCCAAGTAACATAGCTATATATAGTAATACCTTCACCCAATACATTGAAAATGATTAATAAAGTCATCAACTATTACATTTAATACAATGCCATTACTATAAATAGTATATTAACTAACCTTAAAGAATGCCCTCATTAGCAAAATCCTATCATCAATCACCTGCTTTAAGTCATCATTACCACATCAAGACCAAGCTAAAAATCTCTCTAGGCAGATGACTTACTAAGTTTCATAAGAGCAGGAGAGTGGAGTCCTCTGTTTCTCATTTCCTTGGTCTCTTCAAATGTCAGGCCATCAGCAACATTCTTTACAAGCTTCGGATATATAGGAGCGTAAGGCTTCCATAGCATAAGAGGTATAACTGGCCGGTTCTTGGGATCATAGTTTCGACCCCGATATAAAATAAGGACATTTATGTGGCGGTAGATGATCTTCCCCCCAGATTTTTCCTATAAAAAATATTACCATCTAGATCAGCTAATAATGATAATAATCAGAAAATTCCAAAAAAGAACAATAACACAACGTCAAACTCATGGAGACTGTTTTTAGTTCAAACCTCAAGGTGGAAGCAGACATTATCCATGTCAAGAGTTGGCACTCCCAAGCACTTGATCCTTACAGCTTCAGCTCTCTTCCAATGATTGTGAATGTCATCCAACATGTTGTGAGTGACCCCATTCTTCCCTATCATAAAACAACCAAACCGTCTCTAAATCCAACCATTCAATTCAACCTATGTTACACAGACTCTGATGTCCTGTATCCAAAACACAAGTATACTTTTTTTTTTACAAGTTTTTCATATATTTAGAAGATAGAAACCTCCTATCGTATCTGAAAAGCATACTTTAAAACGAAAAATGAAAAGTTGGACAGCATAAAAGTTCTTCCCTATCACAAACATGTTGTGAGAGACCCATTCTTCCCTGTCACAAAAGAACTAAACCTTCCTTAAATCCAACCCTTCCATTCAACTTATGTTACTTCGACTCCAATGTTATGTATCCAGAACACAAGTATACCAACAAGGCCGAAACCTCCTATCATATCTGACAACTATACTCTAAAAAGAAAAATGAAAAGTTGGATCAACATAAAAGTTCCAAAAACAAATAAGAGATAGCCTAATGCAGGTAAATATAGAAGAAACACTTGCCACCTACTTGACATGGAACTCCAACCTACGGTTATATGGATTGATAAGGAACTATTAATTAAAAGAAGCTTATTGTTCTCTCAATCCAGCAAAGTTGTTAACTTAACTATATCCATGTAAAAACATCAATATAAATCAACATCTTTTTTTAATCAAAATGAAAAAACAGCCCTTCAAGTAAAAAAGAGGTCAAAAAACAAAATTACCCAGATTGATTTGCCTAGCACAATCACTATGCCGATATTTTTCAACCAGTTCGCCAACTTCCTCCACTGTAAGCGAGTCCCCAAGAATACGTAACCTCTCCTCCTCGACCCGAAAACTATCAACTTCATCTCGGACCGGCGCTGAATTCCCGGTCCATTCCCTATCAAGCTTGCCAGGTCCAAATGGAGAAAACCTCGTAGGCTCTCGGAATCCAATGGGCTCCAGACTCCGATCGGTTTCAGAGTACGAGTACCTGAAGTCAAATGGGAGGTTCGACTTGATAGGAGGAGGAGGGGTCCGATTGGGGGTAGGGTCAGGTGGCTTTGGTTTGGGTTTTGGAGGTTTAGGGTGTTTGGAAATAGAGGAAAATGGAGGGTCGTATGTGGTTTTGGATATAGAGTGGGAGAAGAAGTAAGAGAGGGAGGGTTTTGGCGGGTTTGATAGTGGACGTAAAAGGAGTTTTTGCATTGTTCTGAAAGAGGAAAAATTGGCTGCTAATGGCGGTCCGGTAGAAATGGGAAAATTGAACTTCAAGAGGAAGAGGGTGATTTTAAAACTAACAATTAGGAAAGGGGTATATTAGTAATTAGAAATAGTTCATTATTTGTTGTCTTTTTTACTTGGTGCCCCCATTAGTTTTGGAACTTTACATTTACGTCCCTTGCCAATTGCTAGGTGTTTTTGACTTTTCCCCGAGTGATCAATTTGCAGCATCAAGCTCTTCCATTGATTAATTCATGGGTAAGAATTTATATTATCCAGACTCGAACGAGTGTCAAATACAAAGAAGTGATTAGCCCAAATATATTTAATATTTTTATAAAATTTTTTTTATATATTCAAAAAATTATATCTTATAATAATATCCGAGTATATGTAAAATACAAGTGACAAACATAGATACTTTAAAAAAAATAAACATTCATAATAACATATCTAAACATTGTTTAAAGGCTGCAAGATTGAACATTAAACTAGTTTGATTTAAGGGAACTGCAAGTTGTGGCTACGGGAAAAACCAAAAGCTAAAATAAATTTAGAAACATTACACCAAACGACGGCAAAAAACAGTTCTTCCATTCAATAGTTACAACACATTTTATCACAGGCAAATTTGCAAACATCATCTAATTACTGCAAAACTATGTAAACTGAAAAACCAAAAATTAATAAAATCAATTTATGTTACTCCGACTCTTCAGTTTTCTTAAAGTACTTGTGTCCCACACCCATGTCTGACACATATGTAGATATGGATATGAGGTATAATCCTTCAAATATACAAAAGATTATAAAAAAATTGATCACAACCATATCGGACACGTAATCATATATGACTCTCTCCTGAGACCAAGCAACATAAGAATCAATCTTTAGAGGCATTGCCCAACCTTTCATCTTTTAATCGCCTTTGATCCCCAACCATGGACTCAAAAACATCCAAGAGATTGTCAAGTCCATCAGCATTGTCACCCAACGCTTTCAAAGTGTAAACAATGCTCTCAATGGTTGACAAATATCCTGCCTTTGGCTGATGCCTTATTTCACTATACAAGCTCATCTTGTCCAAATCCAACCTCAAATGTGGCAAAAGCTTCAACCAAGGGTTCTCATTGTAAATCCTCCCAGCCTTGGACCATGTCCCATCCAAAACAATCAAATTCTTCACCTCAAAATGCATGGACTTAAGCTCATCAACTCCAACTGCGTTTTGACTCGGGAATAGAAGTACTGATCCTGGAGGAACCTTGACTTCGAATTCTTCATTCTCTTCCACTTCCATTTTCCCGTCCGATTTCCGTCTTTCCAGTTTTTTCACAACGAATCCACCTGCCAAAGCATCCCGGGCCATTTTCAATGCCAAAATGTGATCGAACTTCCCATGTATGTCCACCTTCCAAATATGAGAAAGATCACTAACAAGTCCATACCTAATGATTGTAGCACTAATAGCAGGCCCTTCTCTATCTCTAGAAACAGCTCCATTTTGATCAAAATCAGTTCTATTATCTAAAACAGCTTCATTTAATACATTATCATCTAAACTAGATAAATTAGACCCTCTATCTAATTTCTCACAAGGATTCTCCAAAGCCAATGAACCCGTTGCAACATCATCTTCTTTACCAGTTAACTCTGATAATAGTTCATCACCATTAGAAACATGTAAATTCATCAAAAACTTCAAACTTTTTAAAGAATTTCCCCTATTTTGATTCCTACCGACATCATTTTCCAAACTAAATTCACCATTTTTTTCAACCAAGTCCTTACTTTTCTCATCTGGGCACTTCCCATTTCCCTCAACTTGAAAATCAAAACTCTCAAAACCAGCTTTCAGGGTCTCTTCCTTTCCTCCAACTTGACCAAACCCAGAACCTTCCAGTCCAAACATACCCAGACCGAACGCATGGCCCGGTTCCAACAACCTGATTTCGAACCGGGCTTCAAAATCAACTTCGAAAACAGTAACTACCTCCAGATTCTTGAGTCCTAATTTTGCAATTCTAGTAGAATTTAAGGGATGGTTTCTTTCTAAACTGTGTTGAAGAATCGTTACACTTACAGAATTGTCGAGGTTCCTAGTCCGGATCCTGTTGCAGAGGCAGACTCGGGCAGGTTTGGAGCAAGACGTACATGTGGGTCTTTTTGGTTTCGCATTCGATTGGGTTGTAGACATTTTTAGATTTTTCGAAGATTTGAGGATTTGAGTTTGCAAAGGACTGGAAAACGGATTGAATTGGTTGGTTCTGTTTGGAGATCGGATCCGGGTCCGAAAATAGAGAAGCATTTCATGAAAACAGTGGAAGGTTTTGGTTCCGAATTTGATAACCCTTTCTTAAACCCTTGCGCGCCTCGAGCTCTTGACTTTGGGAGTCAGGTTGAAGAGAAAAACGATGTCGTTCACAAAGATACGGAACATATTTTTTAGAGGCAATTTGTTTTAGGTTTTGCATTGCATTCATTAACTCAATTAAATTACACTTACAACTTATACATTTATGATCTAAATATAATAAGAGTTCCTGTTTGATATATTATTAATAATTAAGATTTTTAATTTTATAAATGAAATAAAATAATTTTCAAATGTATTATCGCTTTTAAAATTAAGGATGCCTCATTCTATTAATTTCAATTAATGAGAATAATTTATCATATAGCAATTAATTTATAACCACATTTTTATTACATAATTAAAATTTTTTAAGTTTTATTCAACTTTAATTTTTTTAAAAAAATTAAAGAGTGTAAACTTTGGTGTTGATTTGATATATTTATAATTTTATTTTTAAAGTATCTTTCACAATGATCAAAAATTCAAACTTGAATTTTAAAAACAAAAGAGAAAAGTGGAATAGTTCTCTTCTCTTGAAAAGAAATTCTAAGCCATTTTTTCCACACAAAAAATTATTTGATTAACTTTGGTTAAACAATGAAGAAAATTTTAGAAAGGTTCTTGGAAAAAATACAGGTATTTTTATTATATATGTTTTATTGTATTATAATAATATTTTAAATATTTTATTTTAATTTTAATTTTAATATTTTATTAATTTATATTTTATTAATTTTTAAAATATATTTATATTTTTATTATTTTATATATATTATATTTATATAATTATATTTAAATAATGACGGGCAAATGGTTAAAACATTGAGGTATTTGAGGTTTTGACCAACTGCCAATTCCACACGCCAGAAGAAGGCCACCACCGTTGATAAAAAGCTTTCAATAATAAAAAATTAAAAAAAAAAAATCAAAAGCAAAGCCTGTTTGGCCATTTCTGGTTTTTCATTTCTTTCACCTTTGATCTGTTCAAACTCAAGTTTACTCTTAAATTGTCTCGAGAAGAAAAAAAAAAAAACCATTTCAAGGAGGAAGAAAAACAAACCTTTACCAAAATGCATGATTTTTGCTTCACAATCCCTTATGGATTGCTTCTTGTGGCTGGAGGAGTTATTGGATATTTGAAGAAAGGAAGCACTGCATCACTTGGTGGAGGTGTAGGCGCTGGATTGGTTCTCATTCTTGCTGGATATTTGAGCCTTAAGGCTTTTGAGAAGAGAAAGAACTCTTATTTTGCTTTGGTTCTTCAGACTGGTAAAGTCCTCAAAATCTCAACTTTCTTTCATACTTCAGTCTTTTTCTTTGATTTATGAATTTTTAGTGGTTAATTTGATCTGGGTTTTTGTTTAATTACCTTTATGAGTAGTTTAAAGATACTAAATTTAGTTGTTGTTCAAAATTTGGAAATTGAAAAGCTTTGACTTTTTTGGATTACTGATCATAGATTTGATGCTTCCATGGATTTGTAATGATAAACTTGATGTGTTTGCTTTTGTTTTGGATTTTTGGTGTTGTTGCATAGTGTAAATCAAGAATAAGTTTGGATATTGTAGATCCAAGATAATGCTATTATCTTGATGAAATTGTGGGAAAATGTTCTTTGTTTTAGCTTTGAAATGACTGTTCTCAACGATCATATCTTTGGCTGTCGTTAATCTTCTTAAAGCTCCCTGGTACAGTTTATAGGAGAAGACGCTGCCGGTGCTGGAATTTGAATCTCAAACTTCTAGCTGTCATTTCTTAAAAATGTCTACATGAATCAACTGGGATATATCTGGGTTTATATTTTTGCTAGATTTTGTGATATAATAATAGTTCTTGAAATCTGTCATTATCAACCAAAATACACCAGTTGAGAAACAAATAGATCATGATAAGCTGATTTTCATTGTGGGTTATGTTCATGGAAGGAGACTTTTCTTTTGTTTGTTTGCTTGCTATCATCCCTTTCAATGATGACAAAAGCTTGTTCTTTTTACCAATTTATATACACCTTTGAACCAGTTACTGCTGCTGTGCTGACATGGGTCATGGGACAACGCTATTATCAAACGTCTAAGGTTATGCCTGCCGGAATTGTTGCTGGAATCAGGTATTTTGATCTCCTATTTGGATATCTTCAGTACTTTCTTATGATCATTTCACATCATAACATGACTGCGATGATTTTTATATCAATTCAAAGCTAAAAAAACCTCGTATGTCGATAAATATATCATAAGATTATGACCTTAAGTGCCCAGTTGTGTGCCGTAAAATTGCTCCTTTGGATGGTGCCAACTGTAAAACCTCCATGTCCATTTCATTTCATATATATTGCGTAGTGACTGCATGCTGCATTTCAATAACTTGTTTACAAGTATCGTGTTTTTCTGATTCTTCCATGATGTTTATGTTTTTATGTTCTGTCATCGATTTACATTCAACTAGAAACTGATTTCTTTTATCATGAACTCAAATTATTTCCATTTCTGTTGCAAAAGTTTCAGACCATCTCTTTTCCCTCTGCCTCCTTTGCTCCACCTCTTTTTCACTTGGGGAGGAGGGTTCTATATTACTTCGACTGTTCATTTTTCCTAAATTACCTATGTTCAACATCCGTGTCTAACTTATATTCGGACGTGGGTATGTGGGTACAATCCTTTAAATGTATGGAAAAAAAAATTAAACATACTCGTATCTGACACTTGCTCCCGAGTCCAAGTAACATAGTAAGGGTTTATTTTAGGTTTCGTTGTTAGTTTGACATTCATTTGAGAGCTATTAACTCGTATGTCATTTTCATGGCAGTGCTCTTATGACTGGGTTTTACTTTTACAAGATTGCTACCGGCGGCAATCATATTCCAGCCAAGGCTGAATGACACTGTTACATTGACGTTACCAGTTTTAACAGATCCGTCAAGATCATTGAAGCTCGGCTCTTGTGTTGACAATTGATCTATCCATCTCATGTTTAAAATATTTTATATTTATATAAATTTTCATACATTAATAATTTGTAATTTTATAAGTTTTGAGACATTCATGGCATATTTCAGTTTTTTTTTTCGTATCATATATGTGTAATCGAGTCCAATATCAGATGTGTTGTATTCTGATCTGTGTACGAAGCAAATACAGCCTGTGTTACATATGAAAGAACCCTGGTTTTTTTTCCTTCTACCATAATTATTTTTATTTTCTAATCAATTTTGTTCATTTGAAGTTTAAATTTGTCCTTGGAATGAATAATTCACTTAATTACCCAGTGAGATCAGGTTTATAGAGTGGTTTGATGCAAATTCTAACATACATTGCCAACCACTGTTAGAATAAGAGCAAATCTCAAACCATGAAGCTTTCAAGACTAGTTGTATTTCAGCAAGTACTCATCAAATGTAAATCATAAAACAAACAAAGTTAGAGAATTACAATTTCCAGATATAAAACTAAAATTTAACAAATAAAAAAAGAATGGGTTTCGTAAGTCTATTGGCGTCGCGTTCTTCCATTTTCTATCATATACAACAATTCAATACCTGACATCTCGACTCCTAGTCTGATTACTATATTTACAAGTGTTATCGAACACAATTTCTTCAGGCAGCTTACAGGTGGCCGAAAACAATAGATGTACTAACCGTAGTGGTTGACCGCTGGCATTATGACAAATGGCAGACGAGAAGCTCTCTAGCAGTTTTGTGCCCTGGCGTACTTCGGAGGCATAGAAGGACACCGTTCGTTCATATGGGGGTATGGATCCAGGGAATTATATCCGGGTAGTTCCATTCGATACTTACCTAGAATCTGACAGTAAGGAAGCTTTACATCGTCTGCATCATTGCACCACTTTGGCAGCCGGCTCGAATCATTCTCGAAAAACCTTAGAGTATAAGCATCTTTGATCTGTGTTTTCAGTATCAATTCAATCAATAAGAGCTTGCATCATAAACTATATCAAAGGAGCCTCTTGTACGAATGAAAGATCGTATTTTGAAAGAAAAATCTGATAACGCTAAACAAAGACTTTACTCGAAAATAAGCTCACCGTAAACTCAGTGACTTGAATAGAGTCGGCAATTGGATCAAAAAGTCCTGCCTCCTTGTACATTTCAAGAACAAAAGCAATGCACGATGTCGACTTACCATCACTATATATCCAATTATCCTGCTCAGGAATGGTCAGCAGTTCATCAAACGATGACCCGCGCTTTTCAATTTCCACTAATATATCAGGAAGATCAAGACCCTGCAGTAAACACCATAGTTAGTTAGAGAAAGAAAAAGATGTTTGTGTAATATTAATTTTAACTTCTGAAAAAGAACAAAAAATAGCTTATGGATTCAATATTTTTGAAGATCAAAGAGCTAAAGATTTGATCAGTCTCGGAAGCATCTGGGCCGCGATTCTGCTATCCAATCATTATGAAGCTCTAGGTAAAAAATAAAAAAGCAAGTTGCGTGCAATCTTCAAGACATAAATCCCACACAATTCAGATAATGTTCTATGTGTGAAAAGAAAAATAAAAAAAAATTCAATATCTATCATAAGTTAACCAACCATGAAAGATTACCACACCTGAGTTCCGAGCCGCTTGTTTAAGGCCTCATTCCACATGTTAGCAGCATATTCAGGCTGTATTTTACTCCAAACTGTCATAACAGAAGCCACCTGAATGATCAACAGGCAAACATTTAGATCCAATGAATTGCGAAATTTTCAGAGTGCGGCAGCAAAATAGAGGGAACGAGAGTCATATGCATTAACAACATTGTTAATGCAATTAACAAAGAATAAAAGACACGGATTAGGATTTTTAATTATCCGATCTTTGTGTGCTCTTTTACCTGCATTGCAGTTTTGTTTCTAGTGCTTAAAATTATGTAACACGCATTTTGTTCTACATAAGCTCATTCCGCACCTATTGCAAAATGTTCTACCATTGAAAAATACAAGACATACAAATATCAATTTTTAATTCCATATCGGTAAACCAAGCTGCATGGCTATGTAAGACAAAAGGAAAGAAAAAGAGAGAGAAAGAGGAAGAAGATGACCAACAAAATGTCTACCAGAACATAGTATCAAAAACGACCCACGAAATAATCAAAAGCCAGGTATAATCGGAATAATAACAAATGAACAAGGAAAGCAATAGGGAAAGGAGACGGAAGAAGAGGCAGAAACTTTGCACTACACGCTAAAATCTTAACATGACATATTTAAAATAAATATCCAAATACCAGGTGAGCATCCAATGGAGGTGGATAATTCCCATCGATGGTGTCTATCCAGCTAAATATCATGTTATGATAACCATAAGGTTTGCCTGCCATGCTTAGTGCATACTCCCATGCAGCAGTCTCGTTAAACTTTGCTCGAACATCAGGATGCAGAGGAAGATATGCAATATGAGGATTAGAATCATCCTTGCTCAGCTCAAAATCCCACCATTCATCCCATGGTATAATTGCAATGATATCTTCTCCCTACAACCCAGGACAGATAAAATAATAACCGAGAATCATTAATTAGTACCGGTAAGATAATTTGAATAAATGGTTATACCTGATATGTTACTAAACTCAGTCGCAATAACTAAAGGAAGATTTGACTGCAATATGATACTTATTAGGAAGTTCAGCAACATCGATGCCAATCTATTTACAAGAACATAATGATATAGTCGGATACAACAATGTGTTTTATACAACTTTACTCGATTTCGAACTTTTTCCTCTTTTTAACATATTTGAAGTGGGGATTGGATACTCAAGAAAAAGAACTTTGCTGTTTATGTAGTGCTAGGTTGATTTATTAAGCAAATACACATAGTATGAATCTAAAGTACAGCAATAAAACAGTAGTGGCAAAGGATATTTGTTTATACGGACAGAGTGAAAGAGATAATATTTAGAGATTACAATTTGGTAAACTCAGATAAAGGGTCTTAGTATTACCTTCTCATTTTCATGTCCTGATTCACCAACCCATAGCTTCCCTTCAGAATCCTTTAAACAGACAGCAGTATGACCAGCATAAGCACCACTAACCCACTTCTCAAGAGTCTCAAAACCGCCCCATCGCCCACGAATTTTTGATATTGCAAGGAAATCTCCCGAGTGTATATCATCAACACTGATGTTGGTGACCCAGGGCTGAGGTCGTGCTTCGAAAGAAGCCCCCATGTGTTTCTCGAGAAACCCAATATTGGACTTCTCACCCCATCCCGTATTTGTAAATAAGGGGAAGACATCCCATAGAGCTTCAAGTGTTCCAAGCATCCCTGCTTGCATCAGGAAAATAGAGATCCCCTTGTTTTTCACCTAATTTAAATGTGATATAAAAACCCATGTATGAGTTTTACTGGAAAGATGGATGACCAAAACAAGCTAACGCTTGTTGTAACTCAAACTAACAACGAATGGCAACTTACATATTCGTACTCAGCCCTTTCTTCCCACTCCTTGATTTCGAGTGTATGCTCCCGAGACAAAAAATAATAATCCCAAGTTACGCGGTATGGAGTTGCAAAGACATAAAGATCCATACAAGTCCAACTATGGGCTTTGCTAACCTGGATAAGAACATAGATATCACTTTCACATCGTTCTTTCCTGAAGAACTCTAACCTATTATATCATCATCCATTAGAAAACATTTTGCATCATTCTGAGTTATGCAAACATCCTATATTACAAAAATCTATCAAGAAATGTCTTCTTAACTTCACCAAAATACTATAACTCAAAGTAGGCATATATGGCCATGGAACTAGAAAAAGAAGAACCAAATTAAATCACACTCCCAAATTTGACAAATTAAGTATAGAAAAGCAACAATAAAAAATTCCCAAAAAATTCATCGAAACTAAACTGAATAAAAGAATAACCCCTTTAAGCTCAAACCAAGCAATGCCCAGAAGCAAGAACACTCCAAAAACCTCAAAGAAATTCATAATTTAAGCACTTTTAAATCAAATCAAGTAATACCCAGATTGCAAAACACTCTAAAACATCAAGGGCGAAAAAAGCCAAAAGTGTTACCTTGATATGGAGAGTTCCACCACCAAACTCGCTGCCACTCTTGTTATGGAACTCCATCCAAGCCGTGTTCTCATAAAAGCACGCACCTTTCCAGTTCACGATGCGGTTTGGCGACGAAACGGAGCCGACAAAGGATGGCAAAAGGTCAACGGCGCCGTTAAGATAGTTGAGGATCGGCCACGAAACCTGTCTCGGCAATAAAGGTAGAACATCTCGAGGGTGAAATGGTAATTTTGCTGCTTGAACATGTGAGAAGAAGAAGAAGAAGAATAGAAGAAAACACCAAAGAAAAGAAGAAGAAGAAGATGATGATGATGATGATGATGATAATGACGACGACGAAAAAGCCATGATTGAGCAATTGAGAGAATTCTGTTTTCTTATGACAAAACAAAACTAGAAAGAGAAACCAAACACAAGATTTTATTATTATTATTATTATTAGTTATAACTTACATAAAAAAAATACTTCAAAACTTTTTCTGTAATATTATTTTTACATGGATTGCAATACTTTGTTTTCATGTATAAAGGACATTCCTTTATAAATTTTCCTTTTCAAAATTGTGGCTTAAAAAAGACAAGACAACTACCTTTACAAATCCACATAAATAATGATTTTTCTTTTTTTAAAAAAAATCCAATGATTATAACTAATTTGGCACGTAATTTTTTATATAATTTGATTTTGAGATATTTTGTGAATTAAAAAAAAAAAAAGTCTATACTTTGTTTATGGTTAGAAGAAACCCAAATTTTTTGGCTTTCAACACTCAATCACATGTGACTTTTCCCTTTCACAAATGAAATACATTCAAATTTCAAAATTGGTATACTAATTGATGTTTTATTCTTAATTTATATGAAAAAAGTTATACTAATTGTTAATTAGCATAAAAACTAAAATGTTAAAATTTTAAATACATTAATTCTAAAAGAATTGAAAAAAAATATTTAAAATATTTATTAAATTAATTTTTATCTAATTTTATTAATTTAATTAATAGAAGATTTGCTATAATATACCAAATTAATTAGACTAAAAATTTTCAAATCTTAATCCAACCAACCGCTCTGATTACGAGGACAATGAAAAATGTGGATAAGGACCAGCTTGCATTTATTTTTATATATTTATATACATCTGCCTCATTACTTTGTGGAAAAAGTGGCACAAACATTGAGGAAGAGGATCCTTGGAAGGAACTACGACTAAGAAAACAGTTAATACATTGCAAGGAAAAAAATAGTCATAACTTGAGAATCTTAACTTATTCATACGTCACACAGTAATAATAACAAGATTCTTTGCTTCATTTGGAAGCTTGGATTGAAGTTCCGAATGGAGACAAAACAAAAACCAAGAAAAAATAAACAATCATTTTTTTCATTACAAACTCAAATATAATGCATCTCTAACTTTAGCACCATGCCAAATTTAAGCCCCAAATGAGGAGATGGAGGATACGCAGGGGAACCAATACCGGCGTTTGCCATCGCTGTGACCATCATCGATCATCGCAAGACCTTCCTGCATCAATCAACACGGATTTTGTGAAACCATATGAATCTAAGTGTCACAGTAAAGATGATAAACATGCCGATTGTTGCAAGAACTTTACTGCATCAATCAACACGGATTTTGTGAAACGCTATGAATCTCAATGTCACAGTCAAGATTATAAACATGCCGGTTGTTGCAAGAACTTACTGCATCAACCGACACAGATTTTGTGAAACCCTATAAACCTAAATGTCACAGTAAGATGACAAACATGCCAGTCATCTCAAGAACTTACTGCATCAACCAACCGAGACTTCGTGAAACCCTATAAATTAAATGTCACAGTAAAGATGATAAACATGCCGGTCATTGCAAGCACCAACCAACTCGGATTTTGTCAAATCCCATAAATCTAAACGTCACAGTACAGATGATAAACATGCCAGTCGTTGCAAGAACTTACGACATCAATAACAGGGATCTTGTGAACCCTGTAAATCTAAATATCATGGTAAAGATGATAAACAAACATGCCGGTCGTTGCAATAACTTACTGCATCAACCAACACGGATTTTGCGAACCCTATAATCTAAATGTCAAAGCAAGATGATAAACATGCCAGTTTTTGC
>JBBYHM010000020.1:9754140-9766316 GCA_038381775.1 Adansonia rubrostipa | reverse complement strand
CTTTTTCTCTGACTTGTATGTGTTTCAGGGAGGACCATGGACACCATGAACATGAATCGTATTATGGAGATCGTGATACAGAAACCCTGGTTAAGGTACAACTAAATTAGTTTTGAGTCGGCCATTTGCCTTTATAAATCAGTTATAGAAATCTTATAAGATAAAGGATATGTTACTTGGACTTCGGTGTGTTGGATATAGGTATGTGTTTGACTGGTATGTTTAATTTTTTCAAGTTTGTCCTTGTATTTGGAGGGTCATATCCTCATATCCATATTTGAATATGTATCGGACATGAGTGATGGATGTGGGTACTTAAAGAAAAAAAAAAAATGAAGAGTCAAAGCATCTTAGGATAAAGGTGCATACATGACCTAATGCAGTTGTCTGTTACTTCCAGACGATGGAAGAATTGGTTGCTTCTATTCCACGGGAAAATCAGAGGCTGGCTTTAGAGGATAAATCCAATGCAACAAAAAGACCAGCACCATTGACAGGAGGATGCAGAATTGAAGGATATGTGCGTGTAAAGAAGGTGATAATTTTGGATACTGGATTAGACTCTGACCTTTGAACTTATTTACTCGTAATTAGCTTGTCCAATCATTTATGTTTACCCTTCAGGTAAACGAGCAGTAGAAATTTTAGTTATATCATCCCTTTGAACTCAAAAGTTTGCCAATTCAGAACTATTTTTTCTTTTTATACCTTGAACTTATGTTATTTATTCTCGGGTGTGAGTGTTGGATAGAAGTAAATGTCCGACATAGCTATATTTCATTTTTCTAAGTTATTTCATGTATTTGAAATGTCTTGGAGGGTCATATCCCTGTGCCTAGATCTGAATATACATTGTATAATGGTACTTAAAGAAAAGTGAAGAGTAATAGCATCATAGCTTTAAAGTAATGAGTTTGACTGAACCTGCAGGTTCGTGGCAACCTTATCTTCTCTGCTCGCTCAGGAGCCCATTCTTTCGATGTTTCTAAAATGAACATGTCCCATGTCATAACCCATCTTTCGTTTGGTAAAACAATTTCACCTCGGTTATTGAGCGATGCAATGCGATTAATACCTCATCTTGGTAGAAGCCACGACAGGTTGAATGGTCGGTCATTCATCAATCACCGGGATTCAGATGCAAATGTTACTGTAAGTTTGTTCTTTTATATCATCCTTTTCCGTTCAGTTGCTTGTTTTACTTCAACTTTTTAAGTGCGATGGTGTTGACTGCAAGCATTTTATTTTCGTCTTTGTCGAAGTAATCGATGCTTTACCTCTGTGGCTTTGGTTCTATGAAATGCTTCATAATCCAAAACTCATAAATAAACGCAACTAATTCCCGATTAAATAATGTGATTGGCGAAGTGAGTAGAGTCTATAATATTGCCTTTCTTAATTGCATTTTTCAGATAGAGCATTACCTCCAAGTAGTCAAAACCGAGGTGGTTACGAGAAAATCTTCCCGGGAACATAAGTTAATCGAGGAATATGAGTACACCGCGCACAGCAGTCTGGCACAAAGCATATACGTCCCTGTTGTGAAATTTCATTTCGAGTTATCTCCGATGCAGGTTATTCTTTCAAACTGCTTAATTATTTATGACAAGATTTTAGTCCATCCATTCTTCTTGTTTTTCAGTAATTCAACGAATTCTTCGTTTTTTTTTTGTTGTTATTGTTTTCGTTTTGTACTCAGGTTTTAATAACAGAAAATCCGAAATCATTTTCGCACTTTCTCACCAACGTTTGTGCTATAATAGGAGGTGTTTTCACGGTTAGTATCTTACCATTTATCACCCCCTCCCCATCAGGGATTTCAATTGCTATCACGGACCTGTTTCAGTGGCGTCGTATTTTTTTCCGATCGTGTAAATGTTGTCACAGTCAATTACAGTAAATATCAACAGTTAATAGAGCCGAAACCGCAAAATAGCTACTGCAATATTACATATTGTGGTTGCTATTTAAATCTGTGTCTCCTGTGGCCCTTTTTTTTTTTTTTTTTCGTTTTTAAATCTGTATTCTGTTAACCGATGGATCTTGCTTGTTGATTGCAGGTAGCTGGGATTTTGGATTCAATTTTTCATAATACAATTAGGCTGATGAAAAAGGTAGAATTAGGCAAAAATCTTTGATATACATGCAAAAAAGGAAAAAAAAAAAGTTTATTTTATAAAGAATTCTAATTTGTGAGGATTATTGTAAAAATGAAATCCGAGGATTTTATATCTAATTCTAGTTGCTATCATAAGAAATAAATGTCAGTTTAGTTAGATTTGGTAATTTTAAACACAATTAGATGAATAACAATATGTATAATATATGTAATATACAACATGAATATATTTTTAAAAATTTATTATACGAATTATTAACATATTAAAATTTATATTAATATAAAATATTTTAAATATTATTATAATATAAAAATATGAATATAATATAAATATATGTATGGACAAAGTTTAAGTTTTAGTACTTTAAACCATCTACTTGCACTGCTTCGATGTAAGAAGTCGGATCTTCTTTAAGAAAAATGAAGACGTCTTTTACCACTCTGGTTATCCAAGAAAATTTGTCCTTCAATTCAGCCTTTTAAGATGATTTACTTTCTTTATTTTATTTTTTAAAAAATATTTATATTTGATATTTGTATTTAATATATATTTTAATATTAATAAAAATATTTTTTTTAAATATATAAAAAATGTTAAATATAATAAATATATCTAAATTAAACATATATTTGTATCTAATGTTTACATTTGAATTTAGCAAAACAAGAACATTGAATAAAATGACAGATTGAACTAGTTAGTTAAACTAATTAAATAAAAAATCTGTGACTTGCTTAGCTTGCAAGTATATGAACAACGGGTAATAGTCAAATAAGTTCAACCAATTATATAAATAAATATATTTTTTAAAAAAATTATTAATAATCAGTTAAATTTGAAATTTTAACTTTTGAATAAAGATCGCATTAGTAAATCAAATAAATTTTTTATCAATTATTAATTATATTTATTATTAGTTTACATTAGATTTAATATTTAAATGTAATAAAATATCAAACAGTGTACTCATTTCGGTTGAATAAAAAATTGACTGTATGATCGGTTCGATTTTCTACTCGAATTCGAAGAGAAAGAAAGTCGTAAGCTTAATCCACACCGTATAAAATCCATTTATTTCTCTGTTTACAAACAAGCACACCAAATACTATGCAACTATCAGCTTATTCCTTAGTTTTTAACGATCAAATTATCAAGAAAAACCCAGTTGAACCCAATAAACAAGATCTGAGGAAAATCAAACAAACAAATATATCAAAAAAAAAAAAAGAAATCCAATTAATTCATGATGGAAATCTTCCTCTTAGAATGCTAAAACAAGAGTTGAAGCAGCAAACATTGCTCCCATGGAACCACCAACACTCATGAACACCGTCGAAGCTGCTGCCGCAGCATTATTTGGTGGATTAGACTCTTCACTCGGTGCTGGCGTCGGGTTAATCTCGACGGTTCCAGTTGGCGGAGACTCTGCAGAAGGTGCAGGAGATGGCGTTATCTCGACTGAACCCGACGGCGGAGGAGAAGGAGGGCTGGTTTCGTTTGTGGTCGACGAACGGTTGCTCCTATCAGCTAAGACGACAACCTCCAACTTCTCGTTCTTGTCACAGTTGTTTTTGTTTCCGCTGATGAAATAGTAAGGCCCCGAATGGTTCAATGGGAAAACAGTGTGGCCGTCGGTGTAGCTGGAGATTGGCGATTCTACACTGCAGTTTTTGTAATCCTCCTCGGTCACTTGAAGCACCGAATCATCGTTCGCCGTGTAGTTAAACACTGCGGCATCATCATGTGTTTGATTAGTTTCTATTTGTTTTTTTCAGTACTGCATTTGTCATTTGTGTCCGACCCATATCTGATGTGAGAACGATGATATATCTTTTTAGAATTTTTTAAATATATAAAAATTTTAAAAGAATTAAATATAATTATACTTAACGCATATTCCTGTCTAATACTCGAATTCAAATAGCTCCTGTCTAATACTCGAATTCAAATAGCTTAGGTTTCTATGACCATGTAATCTTTTGAATACCTATATTATCTATACTTGAATATAAATATCAAATATAGATAAATATTCAATATAAGTATGCTCAAATTTTTTTAAATTTTTTCGTATATTTGACAATTATTTTTTTATATTTAAGTATGTATCGAACCTAAATATTTAAAAAAAAAATGAAGAATTCAAATAATATGAAGTAAATCAGCAACGTACCAAGTGAGTCACCAATCTGAAATCTGTTGCTTTCAGCCCATCGATTGTAATTTTCCGCATTGGTACCATTGTGAAGACCCCAACTCACTTGGAATTCCCCTGCATAACCCTTTTGAACCATCATCATCTGCATGAGACAAAAGAGCCCCAACACTATAAAACCTTTGCTTTGATAATCTGATCTGAAAATGGAGTTAGCCATTTGCAGGAAAACACAAATAATAATAATAATAATAATAATAATGGAACAACAATGAAACTAATGATTTTTTTTTTAACCCAATATAAACTGAAAGTTGATGAACTGAAGGGGGTCTGGCAACAATGGGTGGCAAGACCCAGGAGGTTTTTGTAGGCCAAATTTGCATGAAAGCTTTACAAACTGTGACAGTGAAGCTTTTGCTTCCTTTTTTTTTCCCCCAATAGATTCTGTCCTTTTGCCTTTTGATTTCTTGGCTTCTGGTGCAAAGCATAAATCTTTCAGTTTGTTTATAGTCTTTATTTGAATCTTTGATCTATTACTTGCTTTATTGTGGGTTTATGCTTTG
The DNA here is from genome assembly GCA_038381775.1 of Adansonia rubrostipa. Classification (NCBI taxonomy): domain Eukaryota; kingdom Viridiplantae; phylum Streptophyta; class Magnoliopsida; order Malvales; family Malvaceae; genus Adansonia; species Adansonia rubrostipa. The sequence goes on along the minus strand of JBBYHM010000020.1, from coordinate 9,761,475 downwards.
CTTGGCTACTTGGTTAGTGATTAAAAACCGCACTGGCCTATCAAAATGGTTGAACCAATCGGCTGTCTGGTTCGGATTTTATATTAATCCGTAGAGGCATAGAACTGATTTAATCGAAAAAAATAATTTTTATATTTTTTTTCAAAATTTTATTTATAATTAATAAAATTTAAATTTTTAATCTATTAATTTTATATTAAAAATTATATAATTAAGATTTCATTTATAATTTCAGAAACTGATTCCACTGGTCCGATTTTTTTTTTTTTTTAAAATTGGGTTAAAGTTTAAACCATTGACATCTGGGAGTTTGCGTTCGCATTATAGAAAATATTTTTCCAAGAATGATTCATCCTAGTAATTTGCTTGAATAATGTATTTTTAGCTTTGGGTTTATATCAAAGTTCCTTTGTTCCCCCTTCCTCAAGTTATTCTTAATTTGTCGTACGAAATGATCTAATCCGAATCCATCCAATCACCGCATCTAAACTTAAAGCATTCGAATCGGAGCAGAGAAAATGCTTGAAATAGAGACAGGTTTTCACATCTTAAATCTGAAATTTACAGCAGTACGAAATGGTGACATAAAAATCGTTTAATATTTTTTTTGTTTAAAAAATATTCGCATTCGATATTTATATTCGATACTTATTTAAATAGGTATGTGTTTAACACTTTTTTTTAGATTCTATTGTTGCAAACTACAAGTGTAATCGGGTTGAGCTGAACTCAGGCAATAAGAAGTTAGAGTTCGAGTTTGGCTCATAATTCGGTTTAAGCTCGATTGGGTTTTATTTTTTAAATTTAAACTTGATTCCAAAAAAAAAAAAAAACGATTGCTTGAGCTAGTTCAATTAGACTCAATTAAGCCTTTTATCTAGTAAAATATGAGCTTGATTTTTATGTTTGACTTCAAATTTAATTATTTATGCTCAAGCTCAAATTTAGGTTAGAATTAAAACTACTTTCAATATTAATTAAAAGTACATATTAAAAAAAAGAACTCAATTAGGCTTACAAGCTACTTGAGTTAAGCATTATGATACTTGAACTCTGCTTTCTTGATAGCTCGAGCTTAAGCTACTCAACAATGATTAAGCTAAATTCAAGCTTTTTGGAACCGAACCCAAATAACTTGCAAGCATGAATTTTTAGTTTACACCTTTAATGTTACTCCAACTCTTTATTTTTTTAAAAGTATTCATGTCTGGCACTTGTCTGGAACATATTCGGACATATATATGGAAAATTAAATGTACCCACATAACACATATATCTGTATCCAATATTTACATCTAAATCTAAATAATATAACTACCGAAAATTGTTTTACGAGGGATATACCTTTATCATTTTGTTAGGCATTGGATGTATATACTTTGAAAATAAATAAATAAAGAGTTGGAGCAACATAAGTTCATATTAAGATTTTTTTTTTCAATTAACGATAATCTAAGTTACATAAAGATATCGAATATGAATACATCTTCAATAAATGTATAGCTTTTCGTAATTTTGAAAACATATCTTCATATTTTTTGGAGATAAATATCGAAATCTCTATTCATATATTTCGAAGATGTGCTTTAAAAGAATATTTAAAAAAAATAAAAGATTGGAATAACATAAAATATAAAAACACTCAATAAAGTATTTAATCTTTGTATCCATATCTTTTGAATATATAGTAAACACAAATGTTTGAGAAAAAATGATATAGTAGCATATATCTACTCATAATTGGATCGAGCCGTAACTTAAAAAAAAATTAAAATTCAACCCTAAGTCAATTTGATGGTCTGAATTTATTGTTTAAATATCTTAAAATATTAAAAAATTATAATAATTATTAATTTTATAATTAAATTTAAATAAAAATATTATTTTATTTGATAAATATTAATTTAAATAAACTTAAATCATAAAATACTATATTCAAATTTAGCTCAGAAGGTAAGAACTCCGACAAATAAATCACAAAATTTTGGAGAGTGGAAGTCAATCACGCTTCGTCTCCTTTACTTGCTTTGGGCCTTATCCTGGTCACCGTTTTACGACACCTTGCAAGGCGGGAATCGGTCAATGTTTTTCCTCCACGCGCCACCCGAAACGCGTTGAGTTCCTAGAAATCTTATTTTTTTTTTTTGGGTGTACAATCTCATTAATTTACATACATGAAACGAAGAAAACCATAGTAGTTAACATGAAATCTCAATGAATTTAATTCAAGAAAAAAAGTTAGAAAATTTTATTCATTTATCTTTACTAGGGAAAAAAAAAAAAGCGACAATTTATTCTAAAATCCAAACCCAAAGAAAAAAGCAAAAAAATAAAATAAAAAAATAAAATTAAAGAATTACACAAGCATGTATGTATATAGGCATTTAAATTGGGAAGCGAAATGAAGTAAAAGAAAAGGTCAAATTATATTATATGTAGGCAAAACTTAAGTCCACAAATTAAACATTAAAGAGATTAAAATTTTAGTAGGATAAATTTTAATTTTTTGGGGATTTAATTTTAGTTACATTAAAAATAAAACTGTGTTTTAAATTTAGATAAAAAAGAGAGGAAGAATAGATGGTTAAAATGTCCTTGTGATTGTGAGATGGCAGCTTTGCTTTGCAACAACAATGGCTGCCATCAAATAAACCCATAATTAACCAATAAAAGGAAAAAGAGTTCTTGTGGTTTATTTTTGTGCCCAAAGAAGGGGGGAAAAACCGAAGAAAAATAGTCCTTTTTTTTTTCCTTTTTGTTCTTTGAAGAACTTGACTTGGCTGGACCCTCCATTTTATCAACTTTCCCTTGCATTTCCTTGGAATTCTCCTTTCTGGGTTTTTCTTCTTCGATTCAAAGGTTTCGGCTTTTGGTGGTTCTGCTGCAAAGAAGAAAAAATTGTTTTTGTTTGGGTGAAAAAAGGGGCAAAAAAAAAAAAAAAAGAAAGCTTTTATTTATCTTTGCTTGGTAAATGTGGGGGGCTCCAGCAGAACCTGCTGATTCTTATTATCAGGTCCGGCCTGAATGTACTGATGTTCCAGTAACCAGATTTAAAATAAAGGTTTGTTTTTATAATTGAAAGGCAAAATGAAAATTTGATCAATGTTTCAGAAAATATTGGAAATGAAGCATGTTTTATGTAATGGGGTTGCTTTCATGTTTATTTTTGTATTAGATTAATGGGAAAAAAAAACCCTTTTCTTTTAATTTATTAATGGCTCTCATTTGATTGAATTTTAACTCCAGTAAATTTTTTTTTATCCAATAAAGGGCCTTTTATTGTGATTTTATTGTATGATTTTTAGAGATTTGATCTTGAATTCATGCATATGTAAAACGGTATAGTTAGTAGTTTAGGCAATGATCAAAGCACTGTCATGTTTTTTCATGGCTTCCATTTTAATGAACGTGGTTTCGTTTTATCTTTGATGTTAATGTAACCAAACTGAGTTCTGCAATAATTGTTAAAAAAATGGTGCTTTGATTCAATAAATTATTTGCTTATGCAGCCTGGTAAAACTCTAAGTGTAAGAAAATGGCAAGCTGCATTTTCCCCGGATGGGCATCTGGATATTGGCAAAACTCTACATCGAATCCAACGTGGGGTAAGTTGATGTTCGTGTTCAAATTTTAATGGCTGAGCCTACTATAATTGGGCTTGTACTTGATGTAAAACATGCAAATTGTATCCATGAAAGAGTAGTGATAGTTTATTAATGCAAAAGAACAAAAATAAACTTATTAATATGAGTTCTATGCAACTTTATACCGATCATGGTATAAAGCAGCATCACCAATATATATATATATATATATATATCCAGCAATGCAACGGACTGCATAGTCTGATGAGTATATATCTCTAAATCTTATACATAGAAGAGCATATATATGAAGTTGTATAAGGTTACGTTTATGCTAGTTAAATGCATGTACATTTTTGTTTTAAGTCTCTTTCTATCTACGTTTTGTTTTTGGTTGGCAAACATAGGGGATCCACCCATCAATTAGAGGAGAAGTTTGGGAGTTTCTACTTGGCTGTTACGATCCTGAGAGTACATTCGAAGAAAGGGAGCAGATACGGCAGCATCGGAGGTAGTCCAGTTCTCCTGTTTCATAGTTTGCTACTATTTTGGCTATTGAATCTTTGAGAGTTTCTTTTGCCGGACGTCTTTCCTCATCAGGTGATCATCTGAGTTGTTTTCTCACTTCTATATCTCAGGGTGCAGTATGCTAGATGGAAAGATGTATGTCATGAAATTTTTCCTGTTGTTGGAAGTGGCAAATTCATTACAGCCCCTGTAATCACCGAAGATGGTCAGCCCATTCAAGACCCTTTAGTACTTTTAGAGTCAAATCCAGGCAAATTACTGGCACTTTACCTGTTTCAAACCAATAGTTTGTCGAAAAGTGAAATAAACCAGGTATTAATATGCGACAAATTATGCAGGTGCAAATGCTAATAGCACAGAAATGGTGAAGGAGCTAACTAGTCATGGCCCTTTGGACAAGAGAGTAATCCAGTGGTTGCTTACATTGCATCAAATAGGTTAGTTTACGTTGTTTTCTATTTTAAAATGCATGTCTTTCTTTGATTTGTTGCTTTCTTCTCTGAGTTATGACCGCATCCCTTGTATTTATGTTTCTGTCAGGTCTGGATGTCAGACGCACTGACAGGACTTTAGTATTCTATGAGAAGCAAGAGAATTTGTCGAAACTTTGGGATATTCTTTCCGTTTATGCCTGGGTAGATACGGATGTTGGATATTGTCAAGGTAAGTAAATTACATGAAGCTTTATTTCTAAAATGGTAGTTATAGTTTCTATATTCTTAACTGCCTCAATCAAATGAGGATTATAGTTTCCATACACTTTGTAATCAATTATAAATCCAAGAGCTAAATTCTGTTACAATGTTTGAGCAGGAATGAGTGATCTATGCTCCCCCATGATTATGCTTCTTGAAGATGAAGCTGATGCATTTTGGTGCTTTGAGCGTCTGATGCGCAGATTGGTACATATATTTTCTTTTTCTTTTTTTCTTTTTCATTGCAAACTATGTCAGCATGATGTTTTATCTTTTCGTATGCACTAACGTCGATTTTCCAGTGTTGGACTAAGTTCGAACTTCTAGTAGGTTAAATATGTGTTTATGTATCTCTATAGTTGACAATATGTTCCTTTTATTTCTTAGGTGGAATTCCTAATCCTTCGGGTCCTTTTAGGATTCACATATATTGAGTGTGACAATGTAATTTGTAACTACTGGTTGGTTTCGAGATTGTCTGTTCTAATAATTTCCACTCGGTTGTTCTTCATGCTTTGTAACCAGTATGCATTTTGTGTCCCATTGGATTCATTAAATCAGAATTTTCCTATTATTTCTTATTTGCCAAGTATCATTGAATTCATTTCTTAATTGCTAGTTGACATATTTGATTGCCATGGATAGATCTTCTCCACATATCATTGGATTTTTTTTTTTTTTTGTGTCCCGTTGGACTCGGGTTTGAGTGTCGGACACGGATATGTGTTTGACGCGGGTATGTTTATTTCTTTCTATGCTTTCTCATGTATTTGAAGGGTATTTAACTCTTTATCCCCATACCCATGTCTTGATATGCATCAGACATGAATTTTAGACATGGATACTTCAAGAAAAAAGAAGAGACGAAGCAACAGAGTTTTGTCCTTTGTATTGCTTAGGGAGTGTTTCTCCATCTTTTGCTCTAAATTGTTACTGCTTTGCTAATTTATAGAATTTAAGCGTATTGCAGTATGATCAGGTGCATGACTCTTTGATTTATTCTCATTTCATTTTTTAGGATTCTCTTACTTTCAGCTTTATTACCGGTTTCTTATGAATCTTATTCCTATTTTAAATCTTAAAAGCGAGGAAATTTTAGATGCACCGAGAGTTCTGTCGGGGTAGAGACACAACTTTGTAACTTGGCTGCAGTAATTCAAGTTATCGATCCAAAACTTCATCAGCACTTAGGTACAAAATGAAAATTTTATATCTTTTCATTCTCTAGGTTATGCATTGCGCTTTCTTTGTGCTCTTTTTAGAATGTTATTATTTTTTTCGCACATTGGTTTACAGAAACACTGGGTGGCGGTGATTATCTCTTTGCTTTTCGAATGCTAATGGTTTTGTTTCGTCGAGAGTTTTCGTTTTGCGATTCATTGTATTTATGGGAGGTATGTTCCAACACTTCTAATCCTTTTGACCGGTTTTAATTCCTTGATATCAAAACTTTTTAACGTGATTGAGCTGTTCGTATGAGTGTGTCTCGCTTGTGATGTGTCCGGTGACGTTGAAGGAAAATCATTTTTACCTCTATGATGTTTTATTTTTTGTAATCGCTCGCGGGATAAAATAAGCTTAAGTGTTCAGTTCTGTTATGTTGAACATGGCCCATGTTTGTGGAATCCGTACTTCTGTGTTCCGGCATGCTTCACTGGAATTTTACTTATAAACTTGCTTTGTCTGGTTTACCTAAACTTTCTACAGATGATGTGGGCTCTGGAATATGATCCCGACTTGTTCTCTCTATATGAAGAACCCGAATTTGAGAAGGCTGAGGGTTCTAAAGGAAAACCAAAATCAACACGCAAGTGTGGGAAGTACGAGAGGGAAAATATGAAAATTAAAGGCTCTGATGCTCCCCTTCCTATTTCGGTTTTCCTTGTTGCCAGCGTCTTAAAAGATAAGAGCTCGATGCTACTCCAAGAAGCTCGGGGTCTGGACGATGTTGTTAAGGTGAGCTTAAGTTTTTTGTAGCTTTTACAAATAATGATAATACTGTTCTATAAATGAACGTATAAATTTAAGCAACAATTCACCAGGAAACAGCCGATTATGTGGCAATTAGCAGCTGCTTCCTAAACCGTGAAACATTTGATGAAACCTTACATGTATTTTATGTTGTCTTAAAGCTTTACATTTCTTGTTTTGTTGGTTTTATACTTTTTCTTCCAGATTCTGAATGACACAACTGGAAATTTGGATGCCAAGAAAGCTTGCATTGGGGCAATGAAACTTCATAGGAAATATTTAAAAAAGGTATTGCTATTTCGTTGTACCATGTAATAGCGAAATTTTGCAGTTTAGCCTAGTTAGCAGTATCCGGACTCAGGTGAGTGTGGGATATGAATGTGTCCAACATGGATATTCTCAATTTTTTAAAGTTTTTTCATATATTTAGAGGATCATATCATACTCTCATGCCATTGTCCAAATATGTATTGGACATATATGTCGAATATGGATACTTTAAGGAAAATAAAGAGTCCGGGTAACATAGAGTAGTAATACCTAATATGCCCATGCAT
>JBBYHM010000020.1:9688468-9730718 GCA_038381775.1 Adansonia rubrostipa | reverse complement strand
AAGGCATGAAAGTTATTTTTGAATCAATGAATTGTCAAGTCATTGATGTTAAGACAAATAAAATTGTTTTTGTAGGAAATAGAGAGGGAAATGTTTATATTGTGCATCTAGATGACTTATCTTCTCAAAAGGTTTGTTTTATTTCTAATAATGATGGCTTGCCTTGGTTGTGGCATAAAAGATTAGGACATCCTAGTATGAATGTAATTTCTAAACTATCTAGAAAAAACCTTGTTGTTGGACTGACAAAAATGAAATTTGATAATGATAGAATATGTGATGCATGTGTTCAAAGGAAACATAGAAAAACTTCATTCAAGCCAATTAATATTATTTCAATTACTAGAGTATTACAACTTATTCATATAGATCTTTTTGGTCCTACTAGGACATTAAGCTTAGGAGGTAAACAATATGGATTTGTTATGTAAATGATTACTTTAGGTTTACTTGGGTTCTCTTCTTAAGCTCTAAAGATAAAGCTTTAAAACAATTCATTACTTTTTGCAAAATTGTTTGAAATGAAAAAGGTTATTCTATTTCAAGTGTAAGAAGTAATCATGGAAAAGAATTTGAAAATCTTGATTTTGATAAATTTTGTAATGAAAATGGCATTTGCCATAATTTCTCGGCACCTAGAACTCCTCAACAAAATAGAGTTATTGAAAGAAAAAATAGAACCTTGGAAGAAATAGCTAGAACCATGCTTTGTGAAAATAATATTCTAAGATATTTTTGGGCAAAAGCCATTAACACTTATTGTTATATTATAAATTGAGCTATGGTTAAGCCAATCCTAAAGAAAACTCCATATAAAATTTTTTAAAGGAAAAAAAAAAACCTAACATTAGCTATTTTCATCCCTTTCGATACAAATGTTTTATACTAAACAATGGAAAGGATAATCTTAGTAAATTTGATGCAAAAAGTGATGAAGGAAATTTTCTTGGTTATTCAACAAATTCCAAAGCTTATAGAGTGTTTAATAAAAAACCTTGGTTATTAAAGAGTCAATACATGTTACTTCTGATGAAGCTAACTCAACGTTGAGAAAGGTATCTTTTGATAATGATGATGTAGAAATTTACCAAGAACAAGCATCACATAAGGAGCAAGGACAAGCAATGCAAAATCAAGAAGCTCCAAAAGAGTAAGAACTACATGAGCCAACACAAGTAGAAAGGGAAAGAAATCATCTTAGAGAGTTGACTTATGTCAAAGAAGGTGAGATAATTGGTGATCCTAAGCAAGGGGTAAAAGCTAGATCATCTCTTAGAAATACATGCAATTATGTAGCTTTTCTTTCATAAATTGAACCCAAGAATTTAAATAAGGCTCTAAAAGATGATAGTTGGATCATGGCTATGCAAGAGGAGTTAAACCAATTTGAAAGGAGCAAAGTTTGGAATTTAGTGGAAAAACCTAGTAATTATCCCATCGTAGGCACTAAATGTGTTTTTAGGAACAAACTTGATAAGAACGGAACGTAGTTAGAAATAAGGCTAGATTAGTAGCTAAAGGATATAGTCTAGAAGAAAGAATTGATTACGATGAAACTTATACCCCTAAAGCGAGAATAAAGGCCATTGGAATACTTCTAGCCTTTGCATGCTTTAACAACTTCAAGTTATATCAAATGGATGTCAAAAGTGCTTTTTTAAATGGTTTCATTAATAAGGAAGTTATGTTGAGCAACCTCTCGATTTTGAAAATCCTTATTTTCTTGATCATGGATTAAAGCAAGCACCTGGGGCATGGTATAAGAGGCTTTCAAAATTTTTAATTGAAAAAGGTTTTAATAGAGGCAATGTTGACAAAATTCTATTTATAAAAGTAAAAAATAAGGACATTTTAGTGATTAAGTTTATGTTGATGATATTATCTCTAGTGCTACTAATGAATCTCTTTGTCAAGAATTTTTTAAGTTAATGCAAGGTGAGTTCGAGATGAGTGTGATAGAAGAATTAACATTCTTCTTAGGACTACAAATTAAAGAAACAAAAGATGGCATCTTCATCAATCAAGCAAAGAACCCAAAGAATTACTCAAGAGGTTCAAAATGGATGAAGTATAGCCTTGTTCCACACCTATAAAGCTTGAAAAGGGTGAAAGAGGTAAACTTGTTGACTCTAAACTTTATAGGTCTATGATAGGTTCATTGCTATATCTTACCACAAACAGACCCGACATAATGTTTAATGCATGCCTATATGCTAGATACCAATCATCACTAAGGGAGTCACATCTAATTGCCATGAAAAGAGTCTTTAGATATCTTAGAGACACTCCCAATCTAGGATTATGGTATCCAAAAGAATCATCTCTTGTCTTACATGTTTATTTCAATATGAATTTTAATAGATGTAAAATTGGTAGGAAAAACACTTTTGGTACTTGTTAATTTCTAGGAAATATGCTTATATCATGGTTCTCCAAGGAATAGAATAGTGTTGCTTTATCCACGACTGAAGCAGAATACATATTTGCGAGAAGTTGTTTTGCCTAAATTTTATGGACAAAACAACAAATGGAGAATTTTGGCATTACCATAGTTCATATTCCAATTAAATATGACAATACCAGTGCCATTTGTCTCACAAAAAATCCAATTCAACACTCTAGAACCAAGCACATAGAAATTAGACATCACTTCATTAGAGATCATGTGCAAAAAGGTAATATAGTGCTTGAATTCATTAATACCTTGCATCAACTAGCTGATATTTTCACTAAACCACTTGATAAGGATAGATTTTGTACAATTAGAAGAGAAATTGGCTTAATGAAAACACCATAAATTCATAATTTGATCCACTCCTGATATTTTACCTCAATATTGTTTGCATCATACTTAGTTTAAGAAGCTAGCTTTACACACTTACTTGTTTGATGATGTTCACTTTTATGAATTTCTTATTCTTGGATAATTTTGTTGTCTCTTGATTAAATTTTGAATTGTCCATTCTAAATGATTTTGATGTGAAAATTTTGGTTCAAGATACCTTTTTCAAATGTTGTTCAAAGGACAATTAGGTCAAAGATATGCCTAATTTGATGCCATCTTAATGGAAATAACCCAATACTAGGCCATATATATCGATACTAGCACATTCTTCTTCCCTGTATTAAGACCAGTTTCCATTGTATCAATACAAACCCAGACCTATTCTTTGTATCGATACCTGACTCCAAGTATTGATACACCGTATTGATATTCCCCAGCTTGTGTAGATACAGATTAATTTATTCTAAGTCTCGACACCCAATTCCATGTATCCATACCATACCCAGCAATGTTCTTTGTATCGATACTGCTTCTTCTGAATCAATACTCATAGTTAATTTAGGACTTCTCATACATGGAAAGCTCATTGTATTGAGCACTATTTATCCTCACCCCTAGCATCCTCTCCCTCACTGAACCTGCAATCATTAAAACTCAATATCATCACACTTTTCTTATAATCTTTGATCCATAAACCGATTAACTTCATCACATTTCATTGAAACCATTTGAAAATCAACCATTATCATCCAAAACATAAACAATTCAAAACCCTCCATCACCTTAACTTTCACCATTTTCCTTTCGAATTCCATCAACTTTATCTAAATTTCTTCATAAATTTTGATTTTTTTTCATTCCTAAGCCTTTCCCCACTTTGTTATTGTGTTTGATTGTGGATTTACTTAAAACATTACACCAATTGCCACCAAAACTTATCGCCCACCATCTACTCGACCATTTTCCCCAACCAGCCTATCCTTAGTACTATACCTACTAGACCTGCTCGATCTATTCTATGACTACTGTCGACAAACATCATTGAAACCTAATCCCACCTCATCCGAAACCCACTAAATCACATCAAACACTTCACCAACACCAATTCGCTCTTCCCTTGTCAGAACCACCATCAAATTTTAACGTGCCACCACTTTCAAAAATAACCATGCCTCCTAAAACTAAACAAACAGCTCATTGTCAAGGTCCTGTCACCCATGCTTCCACCTCTTCTGCTTATCAACCACTTCCAGCCCAAAATCAATGCTTCTTTTACTTATGTTTTTTTGATGTAGAGTCCCGTGACCAATTTTCTGCCATCTATGCCCATATGCCTATGGAACAATGTCAAGTTATCGACTTTCTTTTTCTTCAGTGCATTACATATCCTTACCTTCCTATTTTTGATACCTTTAGATGGACCAAAGTTCTTTCTTTAAATGTTTCAGTTGTAAGAATCTTGTTCACGTATTCTTTAGCAATGCCTCTTTTATCATTGATGATCACGATTATGTCATTACTATTTATCCTATCTTTTAGGATAATATCTCATTGTTAACCTGGCTTCTCTTGTGTCTGCTTTTGGTTTCTTGAAATAAAGCGTAATCCATGAAGGTTCAACTTTCGTCACCTTGCGTACCCTGAATAACAAAGCTATCTTTTTTTCTCCCGTTGATCGCTTATACCATCTTATCATCTTATATGTGCTCTATCCATATGGCACCAAACATACTTTGATTATCAACATGGACTATTAGTGGCTTTATATGATTCAAACTGAGAATCTTCCAAACTTAGCCCACTTTTTTTTTACGGACCTTGTCTTTTCTATTTGTGGACATTATAGCCTCCTACACGGAATGAAATTGAGCTATTACTTTGACACTCATGGACTCAACATTTCTTGTGACCCAAGAATTATGGTATCATCTTATCGATACTTAGGATATAAATCCATAGGGCTCACTGGGTATGATATTCAAGGCATCGAGTTCGTACCCAAGGCTCATTGCTAACCAGCTCCACTGCTTTCATAGCTAGAGGCTCCCACTCCCTTGACCAAGATGATGATGCTATGGAGCATGATGCGCCTTCTCTACCCTCGACTCCAGCTACCTTATCATCCATAGCCATAGACATTCACACTATGTACGCTTCTATTATGGGCCTCTTGATACATGGGAGGAACGATTCGATTCATGGGATTATTACTTCGACACTATCGATGCTCATCTTTCTACTTTTGGGCATAGTCATCGGGCTTTGACAGAGCAATTCCATACATTTTTAGCTACTTTTCCTCATGCCCTTCCGCCTACTTCTTTGCCCACTAAGGATCCTCTAGCTAATGATGCTTAGTCCAATTAGGCTTCTTTTGGGATATCTCTTATGTTTTTAAGACTTTATGATTCTTAAACTATTTTGTATTCCTTTGAACATCTTTTGCTTATATATTTAACATATTATCCTTAATGATTTCGTATTTTCTTGTGCCTATTATGATTGCATTTCCTCTATTGCTTTGAATTACTCATCTTTGAATTGTGTTTTGATATAACATAAAGGGGGAGAAATGCCATAAATTTGTAATGTGTTGCTATATATATCTTCCATGAATTTATTATGCACTAAACATGATTATATTGTCATGTTGATATTGAACATTAGCTTGATTTTTTAATCTTAGGCAATATTATCAATTTAAAGTGTTGTAGCTTTAAAGGACCTTATTTACTCATATTAAAACTTTTGAAAACCATTTCTTTATTGAGGGGGAGTTGTTTTTCTCAAAAACAAGCAAATTTATCTTAAGTTTTCTTATATCAATAAGGGGAAGATTGTTAACTTCGAATTCAATTTTGATATAATAAATGACTTAAGCTAAATTAATTTATACTCAACTTGGTATTGGAGTTAAAATTGAAAAACATTTTGAAAAGTATTAAGTTTTTATTTTATCAAAAATATATGTTCTAAAATGTATACTTATACTTAGAATACTTTTAAGATATGTTTGAGTTAATATCAAGTCAAAAAAATCATTTTACAAAGGATAAGTGTATCGATACTATGCTTAAAACCCTCAAATGTATCGATACAAAGTGTGTATGCATCGATACAGTCTACTTGGTATTGATACTCACCCCATGTGTATTGATACAAGGCTTGGCAATAACACTCAAATGTATTGATACAATTGTGTTTGTATCGATATAGCCTACTTAGTATCGATGCTCACCCCATGTGCATCGATACAAGGCTTAGCAGTAACTAAGGTTTGGTTGAAACCCTTAAATGTGTTGATACAAGTGTGGCTGTATTGATACAGCTTGCTTGGTATCGATGCTTAAGTCTTTTCATTGATACAACAAGCTATAACAGTCACTTTTTTATTCCTGTATTGACACGATAGCATGGGTCTGAATGAAAACAAGCATTTATAAAGGCTACAACGGCTTTCCATCCACCACATTAAATGCCCAATGTCTATGAATCAATTGAAAGCTATAAATGGAGGTTCCTAGTAGCTGAAGAAGGAGAGATAGAAAAATCATTGAACAACAAAAGCTCAAAAATCTTTAAATTCTTCATTTTTACTTTATCAAATTTATGCTCTTCCGAGTCTATTTGTATCTCATTCATCTTGTACTTAAATTCTAATAAACATCTACATACTAGAGGTTCAATCTATTTGCAAAATACTTCATTCATATTACAAAAAGGGTTATGTGAAAATGAGTGAAAATATTTAAGAATTTGGGTAGAATTCTCAAAAGGATTAAAAGGTTCTATCTAAGCCTTAAAAGATAGTGGTGTAAGGTTATACCTTAGCCTTAAAGGTAACAATTTGTTTAGTGAATTATGGGAATCACTTTGGTAAGAAATTACCTAGAAGAGAGGACGTAGGTGCCAAGTTCAAGAACCGAACCTCTATACATTGATTGTTTGTTTTTCTTACCCTTAACTTATTTTTATTTTCAATTTACTTCAAATTTGTCAAGTTTTTGTAAGAACCAATTCACCCTACCTCTTGGTTCAATCTTTCCCTTGAGCTAACAATTAGCAAAGCACGAAAAGTTTTTGTCAAATGTCTTCCAAGCTAGAGAATTCACAAGATGCCTTAATAACCTATCATCTCTCCTTTCATCATGATGCCATCTCATAAAATTAGATGTTTTTGAGGACATGAAAAGTTATTGAAGTCTTGGTATTAAAGGAAAATATCTCAAAATTTTTGTAGGCTTCTTTTTTCAATATGCTTCGCCTTCAATCTCAAGCACATTATCTTCTGTATTTTCATCTAGCCATCGAGACTTACCATAGACATGAAAAAATTATTGATTTCTTCTATCACTCTAATACAACATGCAATCATTTGGGCAACTATGAATTTTCTCTTATCCAGGGCCTAAATCTTTTATCATCTTCTTAGCATCCTTACAAGACTTAGGGATTTTTGCAAAAGGAAACATTTCTTTAAGAAACTCTAATAATAGTGTCAAAGAATTTCTTGTCCACCTACTTAAGCATTTCAAGTGAAAAAAACGAATACAGAAAGATAATTTTGAATGCTTAGATCCCTTGTAAAGTTCTTCATTCATTTCTTTAAGCAACATATAAAATTTTGCCGCTTCTCTATTGGGCTTTTGATCACTTTCTATGCTAATTTTAGCAAAATTATTTAGTCTGATATTGTTCTCAAGTATATCCGAAACTTCTAATATAGAAGATTGGAAACTATGGTTATGCAAGTTAAATGCATCTCGCAACATGTCGTCTATGTCATTTTGTCTAATAGACTGATGTTGACTATTGCAAGCGAAACTTTGAAGAACTCTACAAGATGATCTAAAAGGTATGCACTCTCCATCAAAATACGACCTTATGTACCCCTAGAGAAATCCAAAACAAATTAAATGTTCATGGACAATTTCATGCATAGGCCAATCAATATTAACACACCTCAAACAAGGACATAGTATTATATTATCTTTGTTTGCATTATAAAAAGCAAAGTTAAAAAAATTTTGTACTCCATCCAAGTACTCTTGACTTAGCCTCAACTTTTGCATCCAACTTGTATCCGTTTCCTACTTGAGAAAGTTCAAATACCAAAATATTATGTATGTAATTATAATTTAATATAGCCAAAGTCAAAAGAAATAACAATTAAAAAATTTGCTAGAAAATAGCAGATATAATCCATTTAAAACAATCTATATTCATAAAGCAATCTATACCAAATAATATGGATAGTATAGATTCAATAAATGTTATATGATGTGCTTAAACAAGGCCTTAAAGGTAGACATATCTTAGAAACCATGATGTCATCCTTCAAAAATTAACAAAAAGGTTACAAACCTTAAAGTTAAATCTTTGTATTGCAATTGTTACTGATCAAAACTGAGGATAATCTTTCAACTTTGAAACAACAAAAGATCTCCTAAGCTATATAAGAACAAAATAAAATGAAAATTTAACTTTTAACTTTAATAAGTTAAATATGACAGGAGAAAGTTAAATAAAGAATGACTTTGATCAACAACATAACATAAAAAATAATGTATATATATTATGATATTTTTACCTTTAATATATGAAGAAATAGAACTTTTCCTTCTTATTGTGCCTTTTGACTTTTGATGATGATGAAGTAATAGGATGAATGCATGCATGTGGCTAAAAATCAATGACATCAAAAGTCTCACAAGTTAATTTTCAAGATTTTATTTGATTTTTTTTACTTGATAGGATAGCTAAGTTGCTTGCCTCTTTAATTAGGTTGCATGTTCTAAATCTATTTTGCCAAATATAGATGTTAAAAGTTCTAAATTGCCTACCTCAAACTAGGTTTTGAGGTTGGTTTTAGGTTTACGTGAAAACATGGATTGAACATAGCGGTAAATTTACAGCAAAAAAAAAAAGCAGAGTTAAAAGACACTTGGGCCAGATGTACCAAGATGGGACTGCAAAACCAAGCTTTAAATTTCATCATAACAGAGGATTTAAAATTTCAACGATAAAGTAATAATCAATCATGTATTTTTATAGAGAAAAAGAATAATAAAAAACCATTAATTAATGCTAGAAATAAATAAGAATCAAAAGTAAATATAAAGCATTAGTTTAACTTTAATATAATAGTAAGTTGTATAATTAAAATTTTAAAAATTTATATAACTAATTAATTATATATGTAATTTTATATTTTTATGATATCATCAACCTTGTAATATCTAATTGAAATTGTAGCAATTTAATAAATTAACTTACAATTATTTATATATAAGCCTAACATAGTTACAGACCTCTTATCTGATAAATTAACACAAAAAAATATAAATTCTAGTAATCCATACTATAAACTGATTATGCATAGAAGGTTGACCTAAAGTACAGGGAGGGCGTGAAACATATAAATATTATAAATATTTACAAATATAAATATAAATATTTTAGATGCAAGTACGTTGTTAATTGTTAAATTCTATTTTAAAATACCTTCTTAAGAGTTTTCCAATTTTTTCTCAAAACTTGAGGTAGCAACAAGTAAATATATATATATAAATATGTATATATATTTCTGATATCATGAAATACTTAATACTAAATAAAAGGGTTTGGTCAATAATTAATTAAGTGGGGTAGCCGCCTTAACCTCAATCTATAGTTTTTACTCCTTAGTTTGCATAGATTAATTGTAATTGAAAAAGCAGTTATATATAGCTAATTAAGGAGGTACGTACCTTATAAATATAATAATTAAAATTTATACCATCTTCCCCATAATTTATCTATTTTAAGGCCTCCCAAAATTAATATGTTTTCTACTCCATACTGTTTATGCATGTATATATTATATTCTTATGTATTTTTTTAATTTCATTTTTTCAATAAATGCTAATCACTAAAAATATTATGTGTATATATACATACATTAGTTGGGGTAGAGGTAGAGGTTAAGGGAAATAAAAGCATTGTAAAGTAAGCAAGCAAAAGAAAAGCAAAGAAATGCAAGCTGTCATAATTTGATATTTAAAAGAAGATTTGATGTCAAGAAATGCAAATGCAATTGCGATTTAACATAATTACTGTTGATGTAGAGTTCATCAGGTCCTATCAACAAAAATTAGCATTTCTTGCTACCAATTCATCTGAAATGCTATATATTTATATTTGCATTTTAGGCTTAAAGCTTTCACATCTATGGGGATGTGCGCAGTGTGGTCTTTTCCTCTGTTAGCAGCCTAATTGTGACAATTTTGCCTTTTTTCCTTAATTTTTTTTCCTATTTCTTTTTGGGCTACAAAGTGCAAAATTCATGGCATGCCATGGGGCTCTCAGTCCCGCACACAACTAAGCCTTTTCAATTCTTGGCCATACATGATACAATCACACCTTCAAACACACTTCGTTTCTTTCTCTCTCTCTCCTTCTCTCTCTTTTTTTTGTTATAAAGGTGTGAGCATGGGATACAAAAATTTATAGATGGGTAGGTGACCCAAATTCTCTATTTTATGCTCTCTCTTTGGAGATAACATGTTAGATTCTTGACTTGATAATACAAATTATGGCTGAAACATCAAGAAGAAAAGTTTAAATGACTATGAAGTGAAACCATGAAGATAATGGATGGCATATATAGATAAAATTACTAGCTTTTCAGAAGATATATCTGCTAATCATAAAAGTAAAGCTAACGTGCTCAAAAATTAAAAATAGTCAAGTTAAGAGGTGATTGTATCCAATAAGAGAAGGAAAGCCATATTCAAAGATGATTAAACCTTCAGATAAAGAAACAATAATTGGACTTGACCATGGCCAGTCTGAAACAACCAAACCAAATCATTGGAAAAGTGAAATACAATAAAATTTACCTTAAAAACAACCCACTGTTCTAACCTTAGACAAATCACGAGAACTTTCTCCATCAGAGTCACTAGCCTGCAGGAACAAAACATCCTAACATAAGAAATATGATGGATTGAAACCAAATATTATTTTTTTTTCCAAAATATAAGTATTTAGTAGACAATTTTTTTAGAAAATGAAAATTTACATTCTAATATTTATTAGTAAAAAATAAAGAAAATAAAAAATGCATGGACAAGCTACATTATCCTTAGTGTTGGCTCTCACTTACTTATCAATTATTTGGTAATTCACCAAACAAAACCAAGCAGAATAATCTAGAAAATAGGCTCATGTAAAGCGAGAAAAGGACAAAACTGTAGGATTTAAGTTGGGGATGGTAGTGGGAGTGGGAGTGAGAGTGAAAGTGAAAACGCGAGTCAATGCATTTAGAAGAGTCAATGATCCAGTTGCAGAAACTGTAAAAAATTATATGATTCACGAGATGCCTGCTTTTTTCCTTAGTAACTTTGAGATTGACAGCTGCACCTTTTTATAATAATTTAATAATGAATAATAAAAAAAAGTACAAAAATTTAGTTCAGACCAAACAACAGAGTTGGTTCAAGTGATTCTAATTAGAGCTTTGATCGAGCTACGAAAGAACCTGAATTACGAGATTGTAAATATGGAAACTAAAAAAATTGAATAATAACAAGAAACAACTTTATTCCACCATGGCTACATCCTTTAATTTTATAATCCCTAAATTATAAAATAAATCTTGTAAAATCTAAAAATCTTACCTTTAAATCCCTCATGCTGGAGAAAAAGGTCAACAGAGATGCAACCCACCATGGTGAACAAGGAAAAGAGAGAGAGATAAAGAGAGGTGGAAAAAGAATCAAGTTTTGTTGATATCAAACAGAAAACAGAAAAAGAGAGAGGGATGGAGAAAAAATCAAAATGGGTGGCTAAATTAGGACATTTAGCGGCATTTTTTAGCCAAACCCCGCTATATAAAACAATTTAATGGCATTTATTTATAAATGCTACTAAATTATATTAAATAGAGGTGCTTTTACTTAAAAACATCACTAATTAAAGAAATATAGCGGCTTTTAAAAATACAAACGCCGTTAATATCAACTATGTCATCTTTTTTCAAATAACGAGATATTTTTTAGCAACCAAAAAAATATTGCAAAATTATAAACAATAATTGGTGGTGTTTTACTAAAAAATGCCATTAATACGAAGATATTAGTGGTGTTTGTATATGAAATGCTGCAAAATTCATTTTTGTATTTAAATATAATATTTTGTGGTAAGTTTTTTAGAAATGTTGCGATAAAATGCCACTATAGCCCTAATTTGCTGTAGTGCTTAAGGCTATTATATTAATAAATGTGTGTTTTGTGAGGAATGGTAATGGTTTTGGAGGGTTTTAGGGTGATTTTTAGGGGCTGAGGGAAAGTTATGGAATGAATGTTTTCTAAATATAGTGGCTAATGTAAATGTCTGTAAATGTCCTTTTGGCTGAGCTCATAACATATCTTATATAGGATTCAATCTCAACCATAAAAAACCTAATAAAGGTAAGGCATTTAAGACATTTGAAGTGTACTATATGGTGAGTCCTTATACCAAGAAGCATCCTTTCAACATTTGATTGGTTGAGGTACAGTTTTGGTAGTAGTAACAAACCATGCATGATCTAATATGGTTAGTAATGTCAAGCTTTCCCTTTATCAATCGACATTATAGCATTAAATGCCTTTGTAAACAACTTAATAGACCACTTCAAAATGTTATAACCTAATATTTAAAGCCCAAAAATGAAGTCCATATGATTTTTAGAAGTTATGTCTAATATTGAATGATTTTTTAAGCTAAAGTCATGACCAAATTGGTGTTCTAATGTAGTAGGGCTAAAGGGTGAAAAATGCCATGAACTAGGCAAAAGACACAAGATATGTCAACATTTTACATATTATATCGATACATCTGGGCAAAAAACCCATAATGTATTGATATAATGAAGATTGTATCAACATATAGTAGGATGTATCAATACAATCACTAGTGTATAGATACATTTTGGCCAAAAATCAAATTTTAGCTCTAACATAACCCTATATTGATAATTAACCCACTTATCAATGCATTGACTCATGTATCAATACATTCCCCTTTTGTATTGATACAAATAGTGGAATTTTGAATCTTGGTGATGTTGAGATCTTGCATCGATACAGATAAGCAATTATTGATACATGCATGCAAAAATATAGATTTTCGTAACTTTGGCTCTTTGAGCACCTCGCCATAGCTAGAAATTTTGGGTGACTAATCCGTGATTGCTTAAATGACCTTGACAACACCTCGAATAGTGACCTTTGATGCCTTGAAAATAGACGTAGACAAAATAGTGTCTACAAACCAAAAGAAGGGGTGAATTAAATTTTTAAAAAATTTAATATCAAAATTAACTTTAATTAAAAATTAAATTCAAAAGATAAAAATAAGTTAAGAGTACGAAGATCAAACACTCGACGTATAGACGTTTAGTTCTATTTTGAACCTCTATTTATACCTAAAAAGTAAATTATGGGTGTCGGCCATTAATTAGGATGGTGGAGAGTTGTTATGAGCTTCATAAATACTTGTTTACGTTCAAACCAGTGCTAATGAACAAAAGTGTAGGTATCAATACATCTCATAAAAAATATGACATCTACAAGCCATTGTATCTATACAAATTTGCAATATACTGATACAATCAATAATGTATCAATACATATTAAGCTTTTATCGATGCAATCAAGGGTTTTAAAGTTATTAAGCTATTATCCAAAATTGTATCAATGCAAAAACTTAAGGTGTCAATACATTTATATGAAAATCATTTTTAAATGTTTTTCTTGGCTTTAAGCTTGTAAAACTTATCTAAAAAATATTTTATATTAGGATATGCACTAAGAACATATTTTTTAGTATTTAAGAGAGTTTGAATATTTTAGTCTTTTTTAATGTACTTTTAAATTAATTTAAGAAAAAATACTAAGTCCAAAAACATTGAAATGCAAGCCAACTAAGCTTAAGTTATTGTTATATAAAAACTGAAATCAATTCAAAGCTGATAAAGTTAACAATCTCTCCCTTTTTGATATATCAGAACTTAAGATAAAATTTCTTCTTAAAAACTCCCCCTAAAATATTTAAAAATTTTTAATGAAAACTTTCCTTTGATAAAAATATTATTTCAAAATTTTGAATTGGAGAAAATAGTGGTTTTTTTGAAAGTGTTAAAGCTACAATAATTTTAAATCCATAATTTTGTCCACAATTGTCACAAGTAAAATATTAAGCTATAACATGTCAATATATACCAATATTCATTATTAACTTAATCAATATGCTATTTGATCATCACAACAATATCCACATCATGTACATGATTTTCATAAAAATATTAACATTCAATATTCATCATGTTCATACTATACTAACATATTAATATATTTAATATCCACAATATCAAGATATCTATGTATTCAATATCAACATATCAATAAAGTCAATATCCCTAAGCATATTTAGCAAATTCATAGCATTTCTTCCCATCTTTGTTATATTAAAAAGAAAATGGAAATTTAAAGCTAATAAGGGAAAATGAGTACAAGCCAACTGCAAATTGATATGAAAAGATAATTTCATTAAAAAAGGGTGCATAATAAAAGATGTCCAACGTTAAGGGTATGAGTTTTAGAAAACATGAAAACTGAGAAATAAAGGACTAAAAGTCTACAAATGATCCAAAAACATCATAAGTTAACTAAGTGTTACCAATCGGAGGATCATCGGTTGGTGGAAAAGGAGGCAGAGCAAAATGATGAAAATTATTTAAGAAAGTACAAAACTCCTTGGTCAACTCTCATGGTCAATACTTGATAGTGGTAAGTTAAGTATTGATACAATGCTAATTATATCAATGCAATGATCAGAATCGAGGATTTTTATCATTTTGATGATTGTATCGATACAAGTAATATTGCTTTTATTACAACGTGTTCCCTCATCTTAATTGCTCAAAATGGACAAGTGCAACTTAAAGGTATGACTTTAGAATTTCCATTGATCAAGTTTTGGATTAGGTGTAATGAGATGAAAGTAAAAGAAGGATCATTAGACAAATCCCTTATCCAACCAGTCTTGGATAGCCACCATAAAGTGGCTGAAGATTTAGAGTTGCTGATAATAATTTGGGCTAGGTGCGATCATATGCCTATTGAAAATAATGTTTTAAGTTATAAAAATTGAAACATTGATTCCAAGGTCTACAAGGTCTAGATATCCGTCGATTAGGTTTGGGAGTTGGTTATGTGTAAGGAAAGATTAGCACCCACATAATGCCCAAAATCAGTACCTGCTAGCCATGTCTTACATGAATTTTAGTTCCCTTGGTGACTTTTTATTATCTTGATAATATCCCCTTTTAATGTATGAATTTTGTATAACATAGTAAAATTAAGTTTTAAAGAAAGTTTGAATCTTGTATGTGCCCTAAAGAGGTGGGAAACATAGAGATTTTTGATCAAAAATGATTTTTAAATTTAATTTTAAAAATCAAATATTCTTTGTCAAGCACTAGAGAGATATCGACAAAAGAAATTACCTTGTAATTTTTAAAAACAATTTGGAAATATTAATACACACTAGACATCACAAAAGGGAAACATGTTAGTAAGATGAAAAAAATATAATAAATATTTAATAGAAATAAACACACAAAAGAATGGAAAATAAGGGGTAGTCAAGAGTGTATCTTGTAATTATCTTGAATTATCGAGGAGTAATCAAGATGACTATTTTGAGATGCATTTAGACTCGGTGGTCCCTTAAGGCATAAAAAAGAAGGTTTTCATTAAAGGGCTCAGAAAGTCTGAGAAAGAAAAATTTGGATTTTTAAGTAAAAAACAAGGCTGGAGTATCCCTTTGGAAAGTGAGATTGACAAAATTGTAGTAATTTTTGAAAGTAGCAAAGTTCATAAAAGTAAGGCTCAAGTATCCCTAAAGATGAAAAAATTAGATATTTAAAAAAAGGGGATATTTTAGTGAAAATAAATGCATTAAAATTAAAACAATAAAAGATAAAATTATTTTTTTTTGTTTTGGCCCTGATCCGAGCCTTGTGGAACTTGTTTTATGACACATCACTCCATGAAGAGTTAATCCGGTGCATTTTGAGGTGTTTGAACGTTTCAAAATAGTGGTTCAGGAAAATTCATTAAAATTTTCTTAAGTCTAAGAACTAGGGATAGCATTACACTGTCACCCTTCCTGAATTTGTCCTGGGCTTATTTAAAGGTTCAGGGATAAATTAGGCACCATTGGAAAGGTAACTTAATAAAGATTCATATAAAAATATCTTAAAAATTCCTAAAAATTTGCTTTATAAGTGGAATTAATTTTTAAAGTTGAGTTTAATTAAGCACTGGCAGCATATGCAGGAGAAAGGGTGTAACAAACTTTGAAAAATCGCTCCAAGCTCATTCAAAATAGTTAAAATTGCAAACAATAACTTTCTTTAGGAAAAATATTTAAAAATCATGAAAAATCATTTGGTGGTCGAAATGGACTGAACATAATGTAAATCATTAATTCAAGGGTTCTAGATAGCAAAGGTTTGAAAAATTGTAATTCCTTCATCTAGAATGGTCCAAAGGCAAATGAGATACCTTAGAAAGGTAATTTGATGCCTTTTAATAGAAAAATATCAAGAAATTCTAGAAAAATGTTTTAAGACTCAAAAATGAATTTTTAAGTTAAGGACAGTGCTACCAAGGTGAAACAGGGTAGTTTTTTTTTTAGTTTTCCAAGACGAGGCTTGGGTTACATACATTCAAATCACAAAAAAAAAAGGTTAGTGGTAGTGGCTTCATAAGGTTATTCACATAATCTCGAAGTATTTTGGGATGATGGAATAGCCCATTAACCTAGTCACTAGCAATGGGTGCTAGACCTCCAACTCAAGGCTCAAACACTTTAAGACAAGTAAAAGGGGATTTTATTTTGAAAATCATAATATTTGGACTCGTTTAACCATGGATCCAGACATGGAACGCTTGATTTTCCCAAAGATTATAGGAGCAATTAGTGAAAACATTCAATCCATGTTAATGTCCATTTATTGGAGGTGACATACACTTGGGGGTTTTTGAAAACAATTTTTTTTGCAAGAATCATAGAGACATTTTAACAAACTATAATAAATTAAATAAAGGTAGAAACATCAAACATGAATAAGCATTTAAAACAACACCAAAAAATAATTTTTAATTAATCCAAACTTGCTAGAAATACAAACAAATGCATGATCAGACTTAAAACATACTAGAATGAATATGTAAACATAAAATGAGCATGTGAGAAAGAATGGAGCATGGTGAAAATGCATGAATAGGGGCTATTATGATGGCAAAAATGAAAGAGGGCATGTTTAATCACCCAAGTAACATCAAAATGTTAAAAGGATCATCAAAGTCATTGAACTACCACAACCAAGGCCATAATAATGCATAAGAGTCCTAACAAGGCCATGGTAACATTAGTGATTTACTAAGATGATGTAAATGATGAAAAACAGAAAACAAGTGGAGAAGGGATGGAAAAATATGCCAAAAGCTTTAAACCTTAGCCTTGCCTTTGAGCAGAAAACAACTTTAGCTTTAAGCTCACTTTTTCCATCTCTTTACTATTGATTAATGAGAAGGGTATGAAAAAAAGGAACCTTTAGTTATGGTATTAATTGATCCCTTAAATAGACTTATCAAAAATACATAAATCCAATGCTTAAAGCACAGAAATGAAATCCACATTGTTTGTATGAAATTATGCTTAATATTAGATGATTTTTAAGGCCAAAGTTGTGACCAAATTTGAGTTTTAATGTTATAGTACAAAGGGTGAAAATGTCTAAAATTAGGCCAAAGCATCCTTGTGTTTCGGTACTATGTGTTTTGTATCGATACATATGGGTAAAAACCTTAAATGTATTGATACTATGAACTTGGTATCGATACAAAGCATGTTGTATTGACACTATCATATTGGTAAAAATTCATGATTCTAGCTACAACTTAAGCTTTTAGTAATATAAAAACCCTTGGTAACAATACCAATAAGCCTGTATCGATACACACACGTTTGGTATTAATACCAACAATGAAATTTTGAATTTTGATGACATAAGGGTCTGGTGTCAATATATGAGGGTTGTGTGTTGATGTATTTGTGCAAAAAAATGCAGCTTTGATTTTTCAAACACCTTATTTTAGCCAGGAATAGTGGCAAACTGATCCATGTTCATCCAAATGACTTTGATAATGCCTTAATAATGACCTTTGATGCCTTAAAAGTTTACCCAAATGAAAAGAGGTTTCTACAGCTACTCATGTTTGGCTGTTGCTAAGTATCGGAACATGGAAAAGATAAAATAGATAACATTTTGTCCAGGGTAGAATAATGCTTTTTGAGTGCTATAAAAAAAATCTAACTAATGTTTCACCATGATAGGTATAATCTATTGGTGGCAATCTTGATAAAAGTCTAAATAAGATTTTGTAGGGTTTAACATCCTTATTGGGTTTTAGGTTTTCTAGGGTTTAGCCCCTTAGATAGGCACCACTTGATATGAACTTTGACTCACTAGGTGCCCAACTCTTTATGGATAAACTGACATTTATAGAGTTATTTAGTCTCACTATGCATATCCAGTTAGCTAAGTCTTAGAGATTTTTATTTAAAGTTCATTTATAGTAGTATTATTTTATTTAAATTTTATTTATTTTTAGTAGTTTTTAACTTATTATTATTTACTTTCCTTATATTTTAATTACTTAGTTATTTGAATACTTTCCATATTTTTGTAAGCCAAAATGCAAAAGAGTTTCCAAAAGTGCAACAACTTAGGAAGTAAAGTGGACTTAATCAAGCAAAATGATTAAGTTGGGCAATTTCCAACAATAATAGGTTCAAGATACTTGGAGACCAAGTTTTTACCTTCAAGATTTTGCCTATAAATAGAACTCCTAGGATTAGACTTAGAAACATCTTAGATACTCTATAATTTTATTTTTCTTTCGTTTTCAAAAGAGGAGAATATCCACCATAATATTCAAGAAACTAGAGAGATTTTAGAGAAATTTGAAAATAAACAATGGTCAATGGTCATATAAGGAAATTGAACAAAGGAATGCACTAAATGCCATATATGTACAATTGGCTACACTTTTCAAGAAGCCTGACAATTTGAATGCACATGCTATCCAAAGCCTATTCATAACTTGTGAATTATGTAGGGGGCACATACTAGTGATCGTTGCCCAATTCATTTTAAACCCATTTAATATGTTGGAAGCTACAGTACGTAGTAGGATTATTTTTATTCTGATAACTATCATTTGAATTAGGGTAAGCATCTAAATTTTGCTTAGTGTAACCTTCAATGGCCTTCATATTCAGTTGATCCAACTTTTCATCAAGTTTTCCACCATAAGCTTAAATTCTAATCTTAGAAGGGAAGCCACCATTAGAAGAGATGTTTGTGAATATTTGGCTAAAACTAAAAGCCAAGACACTATCATTTAGACTCTATCAGTATCTTTAAGGAATCTTGAGACACAAGTGGGCTAACTTGCTGATGCAATCTACAATTGCCTTCAAGAAACTTTACCATGTAATATTAAAACCAATCTTACAAATTGTACATAGATAGAAAGGGATAGCGAGGAGCTAGAATTGCCTAACATATCATTTATAGATCAAATTGTGATTAATAAACATGATGAAAAGGCTCAAAAAGAAAAAACCATTCTGACCCATCATTAACCTATCCTAACAAATTTGATAAGCATTGTATAGTCAATTGGATGGAAAATGCATCCAATGAGGTGTTCACAAAGAGTTATTCCATCGATCCATTCCAGACATCTTTGATTTCAAAATTTTAGTGGGATAACATTGACTTTATTTGGTGTTCAAGGTTGTTAAAGACACAACAATGTTCCATTAGTTTCACTATTTTGTTTGAACCATTGGAATTTTCAACTAATACAACATCATCTTTAAAGCCTCATATTCAAAAACCACCCTCAATAAAGTGTAAGCCCTTGCTGATACACTTAAAAAACTAAAAAAGGGCATTGCGATGGTCAATGGCTGGCATAAAATGGCTGAGGAAATTCTAGGTGAAAAAGCAACATGTCAAACATCTTTGGGGAGGCAAGTTTTGTTGTTAAAGGTCCTACAAAAATTTAGCCTACCCAAAACAACATCAAAGATAATCAAGCTAACGACTATAAATCAAGCACTTCTTGGAAGGCAACCTAAGCTTTTCAAACTTTTTTATTTAATTTTATAATTTTTATTTATTTTTTTATATTTAATATTTTTCTTTTGTTTTTGTAACTCTTAAAAAAAGGGTTTCATACGTTGTAATGAGTAAAAACTATAGTGCCTAAGACCTAGTGTTATGACATCAAGTTATGAGAAAAAAAAGAGAATAGGGCACTACAGTGCTTATGAAGGGTGTTACAGTGCCTCGATATTCAAAGGTCGATGCTATAGTGCTGGGATCTCGGTGCTAAAGTACCAGCTGCCCCTTTCCCCTTTTTTTAACATTTTTTTGTATTTCCAAACCCCTATTTTACCCAGTCACTAGGGCTGACATGATAAGTTTTAAATTTTCATTTTTAATTTTTTAATTTACTTTTAACTTAAAAATTTTAAAAATAATTTTCTTTAGTATTATTATTTTTTAGGATTATTTCTAATAAGTTTGTTTTATCTCATTTTCTTTTATAGGTTCCTACCAACTTTGACAAGCATGATAGTTCAAAGAGAATGATTAGAGCTTCGCTTGATTTCTTTCATCATAAAAAGGGAGTTTCTTATTCTTTTTTTTATTTATAAACATTAGGGACAATGTTTTTTTAAATTTAGGGGCGAGGTTATTATTTTGTTAGTGTCTAGTTAGTCTAGGTTAGTTGATTTTTATTTAATTTCTTTTCTTTTATCTTTGTTTTTGCATTTTTTTCTTTTTTTCTTTGTTTTTGCATAAATTGTTTTTGCTAAGAATATAGTATGATTGAGATGTTTGTACTTAATATGATAAGATCCTTATCCAATGATGAGAACTTATTGATTTATCTTGATTCTCAGGAAAATATAAGCATAATTTAATTTTATGATTAGATTATTTTATTTTTCTCATTATTAGGATGTGATTTTTGAAATTTTGAGCACTTAATCTCTTACATTGATTTGTATTGCTTATTTAAAGATTGTTTATGTTGATGTAAATTGCAATTATATTAAGGCCTAGAGTTTGTTTAATTCTCTCTTGAGGTGAAATCTTAGGCAGTATTAAGTTAAAGAAATTATTTAAGTCACCTTTGGATTGTTTGAGACTTTTTAAGCCTACCTTTATATATTTATATCTGTAGTTACCCTATTTAAGCCTAATTAATATATAACCTTTTCTTTCGATTGCCATATATTTTAGCCCATTCTAATAAGAAAAACCATGGTTAACCTTCATTACATAGGTATTACCATAAAATTGTTTAAAAAAATATTATGAGTCATGTTCAAATTGTGTTGTATTGGTGAAGCATGAAAGAAGAAATTGAAAAGAAAAAAACTAAAAAATTGAAAAAAAAGAAAAAATAAAAAAACATAAAAAAGTGTAAATAAATAAATTGCATGAAAAAGTAGATGTCATGAAAAAGGGGTATACGCCTCAAACTTGATGTGAAAGGCTCGATAAAAGATATTGACATGAAAAGTGCCTATTGGTAAATTAACCAAAATATATCCTTTATCCTACCTTGACCCTAGCCTTTCATTGCAAGCTTAATGAACTCCTACATGATCTTTTGATAAGGTGTTGTCTACATTAGTGGAGAGAAAGATGAAAAGCAAACACATGAGAATCTAGTATTAATTCATAGTTTGCATTGGAATAAACTTATTCAAATCATATGCAATGATTTGTAAAGAGATTATACATACACACATACTAGAAATCCATTCCAAGCATTAAGCTTATGATTGAGTTGAAGCATGAATTTGAATTATGTTTATATCTATCTTGAGTTGAGATATTTTTGATGAAAATTAAGGCAATCATCATTTGAGTACATTCATCTCAATTTATGTTTCATTTTATTTTGTTTCATTTGTTTAGTTTTGTTTCTCTCTTTTGTTTTGTTTTCTCGAGGACTAGCAAAATCTTAAGTTTAGAGTGTTATAACTCTATAAAATAGAGTTATTTGATATGGTTATGCATATTAAATTAGCTATGTCTTAGAGATTTTTATTTAAATTTTATTTATATTAGTATTATACTATTTAAATTTTATTTATCTTTATTAGTTTTAAATTTATTATTATTTACTTTCTTTATATTTTAATTACTTATTTATTTGAATACTTTCCATATTTTTATAGTTTAAACCCAAAGGAGTCTCCAAAAATGCAACAACTTAATTAAGAAGTAAAGTGGACTTAATTGATCAAAGTGATTAAGTTTGGCAATTTCCAACAATAATATGTTCAAGCTACTTGGAGACTAAGTTTCTACCTTCAGGGTTTTATTTATAAATAAGACACTTAAGATTAGACTTAAAAACATCCCATATACTTTCTAGTTTTATTTTTATCTGGTTTTCAAAAGAGGATAGTAGCCACCATAATCTTCAAGAGGCTAGAAAAATTTTGGAGAAACTTGAAGGTGAAAGATTCGGCCAATCTTAGTTTTCTCTTTCTCTTTAGTCTTTTTATCTTTCTTGTATTATTTGTAATAGTAAACCTCCTTGGTTTTATATTTTTATAATTAATTATGAACTAGAATTATTTTTCTAGGGTTGTAATGGAACTCAACATGCAATTGGATTATTTTATTTTTTTCTTGATTTAATAATATTTGAGTTGTTTGTTCAAGCTTGTTCTTGATGCTTCTAATTGTTTGATCACCAATTAGATTGATTTGGTAACCTTAATGAACTTGAAAATGGAATTTTGTGTTTAGATGTAGATTAAATGACATATGTTTCATATTCATTTATTAGGATGAATTAATCTGTATGTTAGATAAGAATATACGAGCACGTCACGTGTAATCAAATTAGAGTTTAAACTTAATAAGTTTTTCTTAATTTAATTTATACAGGAATATAGTAAATTGATTAAGAGAGATACTAAAACCTTTGGAAAATATTTATAAATAATTTAGAACTCTAGGTTAACAACTCATTATCATTAGCCAAGTTGAGAGAATAGGGTTTTACTTAAATGAAATGTTGAGGGAAATTATAATCCTTGGCTTCTACTACTACTATTATTATTATTATAGTTAGTTTTAAGTTATAATTTTTAATCATTTGTTTGAATAAGATTGAGTTTCTTTACTTTTAGTACTTAACAAATTTAGTTTCAATTCCTTATAAGATTGACTCTCTACTTTATGACTATATTACTTGTTGCGATATATGCACTTGCGTGGCTAATTTTGACAACAAAAGTGCCTAGGTTTTTTTGGATAGACTCAATAGATGCCCTACCTTTTATGGATAGACTTGACTAGTACCCACTTCTTTGTGGATAAACTCGACTGGTGCCTGGCTCTTTATAGATAAACTCAATTGGTGCTTAGCTCTTTGTAAAGAGATTCGACTAATGCCTAATTCCTTATGGACAAACTCGATTGGAGCCCATCTTTTTATGGATAGACTCAATTAGTGCCCAGCTTTTTGTGGACAGACTTGACTGGTGCCTAATTTTTTATGGGCAGACTTGACTAGTGCCTAATTTTTTATGGATAGACTCAATTGATGCGTAGCTCTTTATAGAAATAAGTGATATGTGTTTAGCTTTTCATAGACTACAGGGTATGCATCTAACCTTTTGTAGACTAAATGGATAGGTGTCTAGCTCTTTGTGGACAAAAGGATAAGCATCTAGCTCTTCACAGACTAAAGGGATAGGTGTTCAACTCTTTATGGACTAAAAGAATAGGCATCCAGCTCTTTGTGGACTAAAAGAATAGGTGTCTAGCACTTTATTGACTAAATGCATAAATGTCCAGCTCTATATGGACTAAAATAATAGGCATCTAGATCTTTGCGGACTAAAGGGACTTGAATTTAGATACTTTAACTAGATGGCTTTCTGATTCATGAGCTCATGGGGTCAAGGTTTCTTACTTGAAGTCCTTCAGCGATTTTTGACGTAAAAATCTATATCTGGGGTTCTTTATTAAACTAGAACTTTTGGAGTCAAGAGTCTATACTTGAAAAATATTAATTGTTTCATGAATGATGCATGAGGCATGCTTAAATGATGCAATGTGATGATTTAAAAGCCTAATTTGGTAATTAGCCATGACATTTTGAGTTGCTTGCTCATCGAAGAGTTCTATCGAGCGTCCTCTTATCCTAAGGTTTACTAATCTTGTTCTTAATGTTTAGAGGCTTTGAATGGTTAAAGTTGTCTTTAAAAGTTATAGTTGGCTATAATTATGGAAAAAGGTCCCTAAGCTGGATTGTCTTATATTTAGGATTCTTTTGTTGATCGAGTTTGCCAATGAATTGGTGGATTCATTTTTCAGTTTGATTCTGAGGGAATTTTAGATAGTCTAAATGGATTAATCAGGGGTTTTTCTAGCACTGATGCTAAAGGAAGCAAGTAGACTTTAGTCTCCTATCTTTCAATGAAGGTTTGTTAAGAAGAAAGTTTTGAGCATGTTTTTAGAATGGGAAGGCTTGATGGTAAGACTGACTGTGGTTCCAAGGTTTATTCTTGATCTTTAGACATGAAAAGATGTTCCTATAAAATTTTTGTCTTATTTAAAGCAATACTAGGAAATCCTATTATCAATTTTGTACATTTGTTAAGCATTATCAACTAAATGATAAACATGATGCAACATGGAATGCATGTATGATGAAAGGCAATTAAGAGAGAAACAACTGATTATATTTTATTCACAAGAAAAATAGTATAATTCATGGAAAATTCTAAGATATACAAAGATGTTAAGGATAGATTTTCTAGACAGCTAATGCCCTTGATGTTAATGACATGAATATTCTACCGAGTGCTTTCAAAAACTGTTATTAGGTACTCAATCTTTTCAGTGTTGGCAGATCTTCAAAAAAGGCCTTCATATTGTCCTATGATGTGATGATTGCCTCGGGCTTAAGTAGATATCGGCTTTTCTCTCTAAGTTTGAGTTTATGTGTGATTTAATAGGCTAGGCTAAAGTAGGGTAGTTGGATTAAGATATGGTTTAATGTTTTGGTTACGATGTAGCAAATAGGCCAGGTTAGTGCTTGTCTGGGCTAGTGATAACCTAGATTTGGTTCAGTTTGGGTATGGGTAAGCTTTGGTTACTTAAGCCATCTTTTTAGGTTTTTAACTTAGTCAAGTTCATTTTTTATGCCCTTTTGGGTTTCCATCTAAGGGTTTTTTTTAAAAGATTATAGGATGACTTTTCAGGTTTTCATCCTAAAATCCCTTTCGGGCATAGTAATTTTGACAGAATTAGAGTTGATTAGTTTGGGTAAGTCACTACCATTCATCTCAGTTAAGTTTAATGTTCCTCTAAAAAATAAGTGTTTCACTATGTATTACCTTTCTTAGTCTGGGATACATTTTTCTTAAGCATTTTTATGGATTGGGAGAATCTGTTTAAGCACTAAATCACCTTCTCAAAACTGATAAGGACAGACGTTCTTGTTATGTGCTCTTATCTTACAATTTTGGTATATTTGCCTATAAAATATACCTTTTACTCTTTTCTTGTCGATGAGATTAACTAGCTTGTATTGGTCCCTAACCCATTCAACTTCTTCAAGTTATGATTCCATCAATACCCTAAGTGAGGAAATCTTAACCATAATAAATAAGATAGTTTCCATACTGTAGACTAGGGAAAATGGAGTAGCCCCTATAGAAGTTTGAACTGAATGCTATAGGTGGTGCAGTGCAAAATACAGCTTCTCCTGGCAGTTTTTATATATGTTAGCCATTTTCTTGACTATCTTCCTAATGTTCTTATTGGCTACTTTGACTATCTTGTTTATTTTTGAATGGTATGACACCGAGTTACGATGTTGAATTTTGAATTGAGAACAAACTGCTTTCATTATCTTGTTTTTGAAGTTGTATGCATCATCTACAATGATCTATTCAGGAAGCCCATATCAGCAAGTGATATTCTATTTTGCAAACTTACGCACACTTGGTGACACTACCATATGAAGTTGTTTCTACCTACTTGGTAAAATAATCAATGGCAACTAGGATGAAACAATGCCCGTTAAAGGCCTTAGAGGTGATTGGTCTGATCACATCCATGCCAGACATAGAGAAAGGCCATGGAGCTGACATGACATGCAAAGAAGATAGTGAAACATGAATTTTTGCTATATTAGACCTTGAATGTGGTGATAGAAATCATGTGGGGGTGAAGTGATTTCTTAAAAACATTTTCAAATGAAAACTTTGAATATGTAAGTTAAGAAATCTAGCAGTGAATACTTTAGAGTTGTAAGCTAGTAAAATAAATAAGTATGAGTAAGGGATAGAGAAGTAACCATAACAATTTATAGAGGTTTGGCCTCACTTGCGTACATTCTCTTCCTTAGCCTCACTTGCCGAGGAGTTCTCAATTCACTACCTTGAATTATCTACCTTTCAAGGATAAGGTATAACCTTTACAATTCCCTAACTTTCAAAGACAAGATAGAAACCTTTTCCCTATCTCTTATGGTTGAGATAGAACCCGTTATCCTTTATGATTGAGATAAAACCTTCTCTTTATTTTGAAATGCTATATGGAAAACTCTCTATCTTTAAAGGCTAAAATAGTAACCTCTCTATGTTTTAAGGCTAAGATAGCAACCACTTTATCATTTAAGGCTGAAATAGGAGCCTCTTTATCTTTCTAGGATAAGATAGTAACCCCTCTACCTTTTAATGGTTAAGGTAGTTATCTCCTCTTTTATATAAAGGTTTTTGGGTGTAAATAAATAAGACCTTTAAAAAATTTGGTGTTACAGATTTGAGATTTAGAAAGGATGTTTACAATGATATAATACAAAGAATACAATGAATGATAGGAAGAATTAATCCTATATAATGAAACAACTACTGTAAAGATTTGAACAAATGAATGATATGGCTATATGCACTTTCTCTTCTTGATTCTAAGCTCATAGGGGTGTCAAAGAGGCTTATTTATAGCCTCAATCTTTAATACGGCCATTGGTAATGTTTGAGTAAGATTTGAAGCAATTGGAGCTTCATAAATTCAAGTTAACATTAAAATATGCTCCTTTAGTCTCGAGTCATACGGTGCGATATCAATACAAGTTTAAACTTTTTTGCCTTTCTTAAAGCTTGGTATCGATACTAGGTGAGAGGTCTCGAGACTTTGTAATTTTTCAAGGCTAGTATTAAGACAAAGAACATCTGTATCAGGACTATGCTTTTGGTATCTCTACATGGAGCCATTTATATCAGGACTTAAAAAGTTGTAGCGATATAGGGCATATTAGTATCGATAAAAACAAGGTTTTCATGCAAACCTTAGCTACTGTGAAACATTATATCGATTCTTGCATAATGTGTATCAATACTCAACAAATGGTATTAATACTTAGAGTATTGTATTCATACTTTTGGGTTTTTAAACAAGGTATTGATACTAACATGCATTAGATCGATACATACATTTAAAACACTTTGTAAAATGATTTTTCTTGACTTAAAACTTACTATAATAGGTCTCAAACTTATTCTGCATATCAGTATACATTTAAAATATCTTTCTTTAGAAAATATGAAGTCTTAAACAATTTAAGGAAGAAAACTAAATTGAAAATATTAACTTGAAAACATTTAGTTACAAGCTAAATAAACTTACATTTTCGTTATATCAAAATTGAGATTAATTCAAAGCTAATAAAACTAGCAATTTGCATAGATGTCATAGTTGTGGAATTTTCAAGCATAGTCAATTCAATTTTCTCATAGGTCAACCAACAGTAGCCTCATCTCATGACCTACTTTACCATTCGGTGTATATTACCATGCATACTACAAATTTCTTCAAAAATTCTTTTAGGATTTTTATGGCTTCACGAGCATCTATACACCGTAGTTGTATTTGATCCTAGCCTTTCTTA
Source organism: Adansonia rubrostipa (assembly GCA_038381775.1). Taxonomy (NCBI): domain Eukaryota; kingdom Viridiplantae; phylum Streptophyta; class Magnoliopsida; order Malvales; family Malvaceae; genus Adansonia; species Adansonia rubrostipa. The sequence continues at coordinate 9,702,824 of JBBYHM010000020.1, read as the reverse complement.
TTTAAAATCCCATCGTCCAGAATGAAACTCATAGCTATTCTTTAGATAGTTCTCTTATCAGTTTTGGTATCATATTCAAGGTATTGTTAGTCCTTAATGTACTGAAAATATCATGTAACCATGATAATCCATCTCTTACCTCTTTTATGCTATGATAATAAGCCAGAGCTTCATGGATGCTCATTTGAATAGGCATGGCTCAGGCTCTTGATTTACTTTGAACATGGAGGCCAACGTTGCTAGAGCATCGACCATTTGGTTTTCCTCCTGAGGTAAATATTAGAAGATGATTTCCTCAGATAATTATCTGAGTTCAGAGATTAGCTTCCCATATTAAACTAGCTTAGTATTTTAAATTTCTCACTCTTCTTAAAGCTGATAGATTACTAAGGTTTAATCCTTGAATACTTAAAGAGTTCATATACCTTTTCAATAGTGGCTTAGAATCTCGTGACCTAGGCTTTATAGTGGCTATCTTCCTAGTATAATCAAAGTTTAATCTGGTAGTGAAAGGGTAATAGTTTCCATCAGGTAAGATCAGAATTACCCTAATCCCAAGCCCTAAAGCATTTGAAGCTATATTAAAGCACATTTTCCAAGACTGACTACAATTAGGATTATCTTCTGCCTTCAATATGCAAATTAAATCTTCATCTAAAAATTAGAAATCTAACAACTTATAGTCATTTGCTGCTCAGCTTGCCAGAAAGTCAGCTATTGCACCACTTTTAATGGCTTTGTGATTCATGTAAATAATATTATTCTTGAAGAGCAAGACTGGCCACTTAGCTAATCTTCCTAAGAGGGCAGGGGCCTTGCATAAATATTTGATAGGGTTGAGTTCGAGGATTTGCCATGTGGTATGGTGTAGCATTTTTTTACTTTAACTTCTAAGTTATCCAAGCAAGAGCGTAACATAGTTTCTCAATTGCTGAGTAGTTATTTTCGCTCTTCGTGAACTTTTTGCTTAGATAGTAGTAACCTATTTTTTCTTACTTGACTCATCATGTTAGGGTAACACATAACCCAGACTTGTCAAAAACTAATAAATATGGAATTAAAGGTCGATTGTGCATTGGTGGCATAAGTATTAGCGAGTTCAGTGGGTAGTATTTGACCCTATCCAAGGTTTTTTAGCACTCTTTGTTTATTCTTTAAGGTTTTGTGTTGGAAGTAAGCAAAAAATTGGAACATATTCAGCTATTAGTTGAGATAAGAATTTGGCTATGTAGTTCAATCTTCTTAGGAAGCTTCTCACTTTCCTTTGGGTATAAGGCAATGGCAGATTTTGAATAGTCTTGATTTTATTGAGATCAGCCTCTATTCCTCTTTCATTCACAATGCAGTCTAATAGCTCGTTAAAAGTGACACTAAAGTTGCATGTAGCATAATTTAGTTTGAGTTGATATTTATGCAACTATGCGAAGAGTTTTCAAAGATTGATCAAATTTTCATTCTTTTTTGTTGACTCAATGACGGTCATGGAACAATATCACCATTGCGCTCTGATAGGTTGCCCTAGTGTTCTTGAGTTTAAAAGGCATAACTTTGTAACAAAAGGTACCCCACACGGTCACAAAAGTGGTTTTCTCCATGTCCTTAGGTGCCATTTTAATCTAATTGGAGCATGAAAATCTATCCATGAAGGAAAATAGTGGGTTCTTAGTGGTATTATCTACTAGAGTGTCTAAGTGAGGTAGAGAAAAGTTATTCTTCAAATTGGTCCAATTTAAATCCCTATATTCCACATACATCTGCACCTTGCTATCCTTTTCAAGGTTTGGGATACTTGGCTACTTCAAGAAATCCTATCTCAAATTGCTTTTTCACTTTTTTTTTTATCTTAAGAAGCATCTTTAACTTCATCCTCTTGAGTTTTTATTGTATATGGTTACATTCAAGCATAATGGGAAGTTCATGGACCACGATGTTGGTGTCCAATTTGGGCATGTCTTGGTAAGACCAAATAAACACATCCCAATATTTTTGGAGAAGGTTTATCAATTTAGCTGTGAAAAGGTTTATAGTGGTTTCGATCTTGACTTCTTTTCGATCTTACATTGTTCTAAGGTTTGTGGTTTCAATAGGTTCCTCATTATAGACACCTAATTTTGTCTGGGTCCTTTTTCTAGTAGTCCAAATTATCTGAGATGAGAACATAGCTATCATCTTGATTGGAGTCAACCTTTCCCATGGTACTTTACACATTTTCGTAACTTATTCTATCACACATGGATGGTCATATTGGCATGGGACAAAAAAGTGCCATTTGATGTTAGTTTTTAGATATTCTATTGTCAAAATTTGAAAATCATTTTTACAGATAATATCATGGTCAAATTTCCCAATTTATACATTTTTTGAGATTTTTTTGTAAAACTCAGAAAGTTGACTATCGTATATTTTTATTGACACTTATGCAATATTTACGATGATATACATTCCAAAAAAATTGAAAATTTTTAAGAAAAATTATACATTGACATTTTATACCACAAGATGTCAAGTTCTTAATTTTGTCTATTATTTTTGAATTTTTCATGCCATTGTTAATATTTTGCTTGTAAATATTTTTGGCAAAAACTTGTTCCAAACTTCGGATTTTCATCTTTACCATATTTTTTAAAATTAATATTTTGGATAATATGTTGTATTTAATTTATTTTATAAGTTTCAAATACATTCTTTAAAATTTTTCTCGATTCTAAAATACGAGCCTTTTTTTAGCTGTAAAATTTTTAATGGAATTTTCTAAAGTTTTGAGCTTCAAAATTCTTTAAATATTCCATTAAATTACCATAAAATCAGTTTGAAAAATTCTAATCAATTTTATGGATTTTTCTCATTCTCAAGTTATGAAGTTTTCTACTTGATAAATTTCTGTTAGATTTTTCTGAGTCTATAATTTTTAAAATTCTTAAAATATTATTATTAAATTCATACAAATTATTTTTTGAAAATTAAATTTATTTTATGAGCTTTGAATTTATATATATATATATCAATTTTCTTCCATAAGGATTTGTCTTGTATAATTTTACGAGTTTTGGATTTTCAATCAAGATTTTTTTCGTTATTTCATTTTCAAAATTTTGCTTATGATTACTAATTTTAATTTTAACTTTTATATATTTATTATCATTTAAATTTTATTTTAATTATTGATTTTTTCTACTACTTTTATGGAAAGTAGTCTAAATAGTTTCTAACTTTTCCCTTATCCTATTTAGTTGGATTCTTATTACCCATTTGGTGATATTATCTATATAATCATGACAAAATATTTTGAATGACTACTTAGAGCTTGTCAAATTAATGCATACAATCTGTTAATGCAAATAAAAAATTTTAATTAAATAAAAAATTATAATGAATTTTGACCAGGGGGATTTTTCAACCCCTTGGCCAAACCTCTGGGGAGGATTTTTAGCTTGAGAAAAAAAGTTACAAAAAAAAACCTACAAAAATATTAAGTTTTTAAAAGCTTTGAAAAAGTAAATTTCTTCCTAAAGCTTCAGTTTTTCTTTATTTTTGTTCTTTTTTTCCTCTTGTTGGTAAGCCAAAATCTTGCTTAAGTTCATGGATTTTGATCCATGTTGAAAGACTAAGCATGATTGCCATGAACCTTTTTCTTTGATCTAATTGTTTTGTTTAATTTTTCCTGTTAATAAGTTATTTTTCTTCATGAATTACGTTTTTGTTGATATGATGTTAATTTTTGTGTTACATTTGCCATATATATGATCATATTTATGTTATTTCTTATAGTTATTTTTTGTTATTATGTTGAGATAATATGTTAAAATGTTTATTTTTTATATGATGACGTTGATTTGTGTTTACACTTGAGTATGTAATTATGGAGTTGAAATAATTTGTTGGTAGATTATTGAAGGTTGGCCGAACCTAAAGCACATATATATGATGATATTTTTTTGGATTTTTATGGCTATTTGGTAAATATAAAAAATTTAAGGTCTAGTTTGTAATAAACTAAAAAATTTTCTAGCCATTCCATGCTTGTTCAAAACCCACAACACTTTTAAGAGTGTATTTTATGCATTTTATCAAGTAAAAATACATTTTTTGGATTTTTTAGGTCCTTTTGTAATTTTAGAAGGTTTAAAGACTTTTGTGTAGATATTGAAAATTTTGTTTTAGGGTCAAAGGAAATTGGTCGAACCTTGCTTATGAATTATGTTTTATGATTATTTTAATTTATTTGATGTTTATTTTTGTGTTTTAATTATGTAGTGACTGATTTGCAAATTTAGAAAAGTTTAAGGACCACTAGGAAAATCTAGCATTTTAGCTCAATATGGTTATCTCTGACATGAAATCATTCATTTAGAATATTCTAGAATATTTCTATCATTCCACTAGTCTTCCAGTGGGGTATGCAAAATATTAAAACTTTTCATATTTTTTCGATCCTCTATTGGGGTATGAAATGCAATTTTGACAAATTTAGCGACTTAATTGTATTTTTTTGCATTTTAGGTCACCTTTGATACCCAAACTACCCATTTTTGGTAAAAATTATCATTTTTACCTTTATCGAGTCTTTTAAGGTTATCAAGATACTTCATGTCAAAGGTATACCCTAAAAGCATTTTGATAATTTCCCTAAAGTCGAGTCCTAGTTAGTCACCAAGATGCTTTTATGCCAAAGGTGTGTATTTATGATAGGTTCATAATTTTTATTAAGTCCTTTAGGGTTACCGAAATACTTTAATATCGAAGGTGTATCCTAAGGGCATTTTGGTAATTCTTTTAAAATTAAGTTCTATGTAGTCATCGAGATGCTTCTATGCCAAAGGTGTGCATTTATAGTAGGTTTATCCTTCTATGATCTTTTTTCACGTCCTTTAAGATTGTCTAGATATTTTCATGTTGAAGCTGTACCTTAAAGGTATTTTGGTAATTTCCTCGGAATTGAGTTTGATGTAGCCACCAGATGCTTTTATGCCCAGGCATGCATTTAGGATAGGTTTACCTCTACATGATCATTTTTTATTTCTTTTATGTTGAAGGTATAACTCAAGAGCATTTTCATAATTTTGCATTAAAAACAAGTCTTATGTGATTGCTGGGCTATTGTCATGTCGAAGTGCAAATTAGGGATAAGTTTGTCATTTTAGACAACTCCAGGTCTTAGGATACTCTACTAGTTTTTTTAATAAAATTAAAATTTATATTTAAAAAACTAAGGCAATATCTCCGAGTTAAAATATTACATGAAATTTCTCTCAGAATATGAAAAGGGTTCTATAGATTATTTTAATAACAAGATAACCTTTTTCAAAATGAAAATCAAGATTTTTATAAATTTTAAAAAAATAAAACTTTTCGCATTCCTTCTGTCTTCTACCAAGTACAAAAGATAGTTTTATTTTTTAAAACCTTTTATGTTCCTCTGGGTTTTCATGGGATGCAAAAGAGAATGATAAAAAGCTTTCATGTTCCACTGGTCCTCTGCTAGGGTGTGTAAGAGGTTTTGATTTTCAAAAATTTCAAAAACCCGATTTTCCTAACATGGAATAATAAGGTACCATATGTAACTAAAATATTATTTTGGGAATTACAATTAAATATCATATGTGAAACTGGATAAAAATTAAAATTCAAGTTAACTTGTAATTAATAAGGTATCAATTTTTTAGCATCACAAGAGGATCAATCCTTACTTATGATTGTAATTGACTCCTGGACCCCTTTATATGATTTCTAGCATGAAAGTGAACCTCAGATTTGGTATTCTAGGGTTTTATAACCCTCAAAATGTGAACTTTGGTAGGTGACTAATCTCACCTAGCGTAAACAAATTGGTGGTGACTCTAAATGGCTATTTAGGGTTAAGTTGAATAAACGATTCATCATGACCACCCAATCCCCCAAAATAAGAAAATATTAATAATGATATGGTTCATAGAAATAAGAGAATATAAAATAGTGATATATCAATAAATATAGGCATGAAGGCCCTTTAAGTTGGGCTTGGTCAGGATTCATATCTGGGCCACGTTGTGACACTCATATGGTAAGATCTGCTTTTCTTCTTGTTCAATTAACCTTAACAAATCTAGCGGCAAAGGGCTTTTCTCAAAATCCCTCTCAGACTCACCTTACTGGCGCAAATCAATTGCTCAAAATCATTTCTAAAATCTTAACATGAATATTCATGTCACTTTCATTTGGTACCTAAAAATATGGAAAAAGAACAATATGGGTGGAAAAATATTATAAAAAGGTCTAAGAGTTGAAAAAGAAAATGGGATTGAGACACAAGGGATAAAATGCATCATGGTTTGTCATTTTTATTAACAATACATAATAAAAAGGACACTCATACAAAAGATCCTACTATGTTGTTGAGTAGAAGCATGTAGGTTTAGTCTATAGTATTACTTTGAAATAGACTTAAATAGTATAGGAATCTTAGTTTCGGTCTAAATGCTCAGAACAAATCCTGAAGGGCATAAACTGATCCCATGGCTTTTTGCTAACATTTCTGGCTCATCGATTACGTTAATAGAGAAACCTCAAAATGCCTTTCCAGAATAATCATCCTCCTTAATACGGGTTAATGTGTCCTCTTAAATGAAAGCTTTCCTGTATTAGTAGAAATGACATAGGTTTTTTTCTCAACTCTTTACCCGATAGTTGAGCTATTTTTTCTTAGGTTTTTAGTTTGTTTAGTCTTCTGCTATGCATTAGGCTTATTTTGTCAATCTTATTAGTGACATTCATAGCTCTAGCTATCCCTCAAAGATGTTTTCTGAGTCTTCTTCTAGCCAGCGCACTCTTGTCGACAGTCATCTTAAGACACATGTAAGTATTTCCTTAAGAAATAAGGCTCAACATTAGCAAACCCTCCTTAACTTAAGTGGTGTTGATGAATTCAAAACATTGAAATAAGGTTTTTAAAACATCATCGTTGCACTCAATATATAGGGCAATAGTTGAAATAGCAGTAATAATGTCTTCCTCTCTTTCAATGCTGACAACCTTGTTCTCTATGGCAAACTTTAACTTTCGGTGCAATGATGATAGTGCTACCCTCGCTAAGTGAAGCTAGGGCCTTCCCAACAAGCAGTTATAGGATGGAGTGATATCTATCACATAAAAATCTATTCTGTAAGTGCATGAACCCTATTTGAAAAAGGATAATGATGTTCTCAACAACCTCTCTGCATGTCCCTTCAAATGCTTGCACAATCATATGACTATGCTTGATATGAGACACATTGATAGAGAGCTTGTTTAAACAGGACATGGGCATTACATTCAAGGATTGTCAATGAAAACCTTAGGTAAAGTGTTGCCTTTGCAATGCATTGTGATGTGAAAGGCTTTAGTTTCCTTTCCTCCATGGGGGATCTCATCATCATTAAAAGATATGTAGGTAAACGATGATATTGCTTACTAACTAATCCAACTAGCCTATTTGAACATCATACAGGAAGTACGCTTTATTCAAGATCTTAAGGAGAGCATCCTATAAGCTTTAGAATTTAAAGGCAATGACAACATAGATATCTTCGCAGATTACTTGTTCAACTGATCGACGTGCTATATTCATCGTGCTTGATGAATTTGAAGAATTCCATAGCCTCTTTCTCACTTATTGTTTCCTTGGCAGACCTCTGATTGTTTCATTACCGCTCTTGGTATTTAAGAGGCTAAAGAAGCATTCTCTTTTCTGACTTCAAATTTTGGTGTAGCTAAGGCATTACATATGCTGTTGCAAGCTAGATGGCTTATTCCCATGAGATCAGTAGCGGTTACTTGTTGGATAAATTCCCTAGTGATTAAAGTTTTGCTTTCATATTTCTAGAGTTTTTAATCAAAACCTTATTTCAAAAACATTGAAAATGTTCACCATTGGGGACACACCAACCCTATCAAAGGGATACTTCAGCCTTACTTTCCATTCAAAATCTAAAAATTTTCTCTCTCCCAAACTTCCCTAGGCCTTTTAATCAAAGCTTTCTTATTTATACGTTAAGCAACCATTGAGTACAAATGCATTTCAAAATTATCATTTCGATTATTCCTTGATAATCGAAGATAATTACATATATTCTGATTATCCCTTCTTTTCATGTTTTTGTGCATTTATTTTTATGCAATGTTATCATATTCATTTTCATCTTACTAACTTTTGTGGTGTCCACTGTGCATTCATACTTCCAAATCATTTTTGGAAACTAAAAGGCAATGTTTTATGTCGATATCTCTTTAGTGCTTGATAAGGAATATCTCATTTTCAAAATTAAATCCAAAGCCCATTTTCACTGAAAATTCTTATGTTCCCCACATCTCTGGGGTGCATACATAATTTAAATTTTTCTTCAAAACCCAAACAATTTTTTAAAAAATTCATGCCTTAAAAGGAGATTATATCAAAATAATGGCAAGGCAATACCATAGAAACTGAAACTAATGTAAGACATGGCTAATGGGTATCGATTTTAGGCGTCATCCAAATGCTAATTCTGTCCCATATGTAACCAACTCCCAAAGCTAACCCATGGATCTTTGGACCTCGCAGATCATGAAATTGATGTTTCACGTTTCAGAACTTAAAATATCATTTTCAATAGGCATCCGATCTAGGATCATTTAGATGAGTGATTCATCTAAAGATCTTTCCTTTAGCTATCATCTCATTATGCCTAATCCAAATCTAGAAGGATAGCCTGAAGGCAGTTTCTAACAATTTAATTCCTTCTTTAAGTTGCACGCATCACTATCCAAGCGATTTGAGTGAGGGTTATGCCAAGAAAGTGCTTGTCGTGACAGCTTGGCAACTCTTTTAGGTTAAGTTAGAGAGTTAAGGCTACAATAAGCCATGTTTTATTTCTTGATTCCCTTGATTTTCAATCATTATTTACATATGATCCCCTTTTATTTTTGTTTACCATTGTTTTTATTTTTCTAAGTTCATCAATGATTGTCTTGTTCCTAAATAAGTTCTATTTCAACAAGTATGGTAATAAAAGGTAAACAAAAAGGTTTGATTGTTTCCCTAATGCACACTGTGCACTGGCATTTGCATTAGATTCTCACCAAACACCATAGCAAGATTAGGGCCATAAATATTGGGAGGAAATGAGCTATCCAACTTCATAAGTGACCCTTCACATAAGCATAACAAGACCTTCTAGGGTGTAAAGTACCTATGCCTTTCATGAGTAGCCTTTTGCATTTGCATAGGGAAATAGATCCACTAGATCGAACCCATTCTGTCAAGCCTAAGATAGGCCTAGAAGCAGGGTGCCTCGACTATCCTTACCAAAAAAAGGAGTAATACGAATATTGATTTAGACGTCAACTCGAACCTATATAGTAAGCCCCACGAGTCTAACCATGCTAAAACTATATCATGATGTTACTAGAATAACCACAAAAGTAAGGATACTTAGAAAAGCACTTCTTACCTTTACTCTTTCTTATCGTTATTTTATGAAGGTGATGATGAACATACATCGACACCCACATTTTTGATTTTGCTCTTTTTATAAATTGCTAGGGCATACTGTTATGCTGTTTGATGGATAGTTGATGCTTGCATTCTTTTGGATGAAACACGTGAGTGTTATAACTCATGATATTTTTAAGACCCTCACATTGCTTTTAAATCGATAAAGTTAACGTAATCAAGCTTACATTGTTTAATTAATGGCTTAACGTATCTTTGCAAATAAGTGACAATGGATAGACATCATTACCTAATTGGTCAATTCCACTCGAAAGGTTTTGTATCACCTTGTTAAAGTCAAACTTAATCTGGTTAAGCTATTATGCTATCCGACGGGCAGCTAACAATTGTTACACTTGTAGATGATGGATGCAAAGTTCATCATCTAGAATTCCACTTAAGGCTCAGTATTGCTTTCAAAAAAGTAAAATTTAATTCGATTAAGCTATCATGCTGTTCGATTGATACTTGGCACTGATCACCTTTAGATAATGTGAACAAATATCATCACAAGGGTTGCTAGTTTTAACCTAAAAAATATCATATCATCATAAGATTTTGACTTGGACAACTTATTATGTTGTCTGGATCAATTTGTACCATGAAGGAACAGTAATTCTTTCTTTGATCCTCTAGGGTTGCCAAAAACATCATAACACCTATCATCGGAGTAATTTCCATGATTTACTGTTGCTACTTTTCTTCTTCTTACTATATTCTCTAACCTTGTGTTACCTTATTGTTTCTTATGTTCATGTCACACGTATTTTTCTTACATTAAAACATGTAAAGATAATTGATATAAGTCAATAGTGAACGAACACCATAATGCCCAAAAGATCTTCACCACATTGGCATCATATTTCTTTGATAAGGTCGAGGGCATAATTCATCCATTTATATGGATCCTCTCCCATCAAGAGCCATACTAGGTGCACTAGGGATGCAACATGGTGTAGTTCATACATTCCATGTATCACTTTTGATACTGTTTGCAATCTTAAAGATAGATTTTCATGATAACATTTTCATGCTTATAACATCTTTTCAAACATTACGCTAATATCCTTATTGCACTTACTTTCATACATATGTGCATATATACATGCACAACACATGAACCTAGGGGGTTAGAATGGTAGCTTACGTGAGTGCAGGTACTCTTCTAAAAGAAGTTTTATTATTCCTTGAGAGGTATCATGGTCAACTAACACAATTTATCATGGAGGATAAGCACTCAACTAGAATTGAGAGGTTGAAGCTCACGTATAAAAAGATCAAAAGCACATGCTTCATAAAAATAAGGAACTGCAAGCCCAAACAGTCTGGTTTATAAAGATAGTATTGGCCGTCATGAAAGAAAAAAAGGGCAAGCTAGTGTAATTGATATTAGGAAAAGGTTAATAGATTTCAAAGAACACCTCACTGGTAGCACCAGAGTCGTACCTATCCAAGAAGGAATAGTCTAATAGCAACAATCTCACACATCACTAATTTAACTAATGCACTAATTATCTGTGTGAATCAGATCATATTTATCATGATGTGCCTTCACACACACATGCATGGTGACGACACTACGACTTAAAAAAGAAAGAGAGAAGGAGCTCACCTTTGGATTATCCTTTGATTAGGATTTGAATTAGGCATGATAGAGTGAAAGTTGAAGGGAGGACCATCGAACGAATCGCTTATCCTACTAGTCTTGCATGGTCATTACGAAATAACCATGACTTGGAGTTACCACTGATCATTATGGGAAAAGTATGACCAGATACCTATTACAATCGATGATTTCGAGTTATGAAACTCTAAACATTGATTTATGGATTATGTATACCAGTGTTTGCTTCAAAAGGGTCTAAGACTCGATTATGTATGGGAAGGATTAGCGCCTTCATGACCCAAAATTGGTACCATATAGCCATAAATTATCAAAATCTTAGTTTTCCTTGATTTTTCATGCGATCATTATTTATAAGTAATCTCTTTCTTATGAATGCAAAATTTTTAATATTAGATTCGAGTTTTTATGATAAAAGTTTAATTAATATCTTTTTATGGAGCCCAAAAGAGAGGAGAAACATAAAGTATTCGGCAAAATAAGGTTTGCATTGATTTAGAAAAGGATAGTCTACATATAGTCTATGTCAAGCACTAGATGGATACTAATGTAGAACATTACCTTGGTTTTAATGAAACTTGATTTTTTTTAAGTATGAATGCAAATCATCATCGAGAAAAGAAATAGGTTAGTACGGCATAAATGAATATAATAAAAGCTAGAAATACATGAAACAAAAAAAAAGGGGCAGTGAGATGTATCTTGTAATTATGTTAACCTTGATTTCGATTTTGATATAACAAATAACTTAAATTAATGCCCAGATTGGTATTTATGTTTAAATTGAAAAGTCATCTTTAAAAATACTAAGTTTGTAATTTGTCAAAAATTATATATTTATACTTGAACAATTCTTGAGATGTGATTGAGTCAACAAAAATCATTTCACAAACATTTTTGAAGGTTAGTATCGGTACAAAGAACAAATATATTGATGCTATGCATAAAACCCCTTAAATATATCGATACAAGTGTGTATGTATCGATACAGGCTGCTTAGTATCGATACTCACCCTATGAGTATCGATACAAGGCTTGGCAGTAGTCAAGGTTTGGCTGAAACCCTTATATGTAATGATACAGGTTGCTTCGTATCGATACTCACCCCATGAGTATCGATACAAGGCTTGGCAGTAGCCAAGGTTTGGCTGAAACCCTCATATGTATCGATACAAAAGTATCTGTATCGATACAGCTTACTTAGTATCGATACAACAAGCTGTAACAATCACTTTATTATTTGTGTATCGATACTATTAGTATTGTATCAATACCATAGCGTGGGATTGAATGAAAACAAGCATTTATGAAGGCTACAACGGCTCTCGAACCACCACATTAAATGCCCAATGTCTATAAATCAATTTCCAACTATAAATAGAGGTTCCAAATAGTTGAAGAAGTAGAGATATAGATTTCATTGAATCATTAAACAACAAAAAGCTCAAAATCATCAAATTCCTTATTTTCCACTTATATCAAATTCATACTCTTTAAGTCTATTTGTATCTCATTCATCTTGTACTTAAATTCTAGCAAACCTCTACCTGCTAGAGGTTCAATTTGTTTGCAAAATACTTCTTTCATTTCATAAAAGGGGTTATGTGAAAGTGAGTGAAAATATTGGAGAGTTTAGGGTATAATTCTCAAAGTAATTGAAAGGTTCTATCTAAGCCTTAAGAGATAGTTGTGTAAGGTTATACCTTAGCCTTAAAGGTAATAATATGAATTATGGGAATCACCTTTGTAAAAAAGTACTAAGAAGAGAGGACGTAGGTGCCGAATTAAAGGACCGAACCTCTATACATCCATTGTTGGTTTTTCTCTTCATTATCTTATTTTTAATTTCCAAATTTACAAAGTTTTTTTTATAGAACCAATTCACCCCCTCTTAGTTCAATCTCTCCTTTAAAGTTAACAACATGGTATCAGTGCTTTAGTCTCCTTTATAGGTCTCACAACCTTGAGAAAAGATCTTTGATAGCTTAAAAATGAAGAATGCAAACATTGTAATCAAAGCCTCAAGAAGCCCATAAGAATTGAAAAGCCAAGATAAAGTTTGTCTTATGGCATTTAAGATAAATGCAAATGCTATAGACTTGAAGGGCATTCCATCATGAGACCTTCACTCTTCAATGGTGACAACTACTCATATTGGAAGACAAGGATGAGGCTCTTTACCTAAGCAAACGACTATGAAGTATGGAAAATCATCGTCAATGGACCACTCACTCCAAAGAAGAAAGTCAATGATTGCATTGTGCCAAAGGAGGAAAAAGAATGGGATGAACAAGACACCAAAATGGCATAATTAAATGCCAAGGCCATGTACACATTATTTTGTACTCTTCGTCTAAGTGGAGTCTCATTATGTGACAATGTAAAGCAAGTGTGGTATAAGTTAGCAACCACACATGAAGGAACAAATCAAGTCAAAAAATCTAAAATAAGCATGCTCACATTTCACTATGAATTATTGAAGATAAAGATAGATGAAACCATTAAAGAAATGTCAGATTGGTTTACGGATGTCATTAATGGATTGAAGGCACTTGGAAAGACCTATCCAAATAAAGAGATGGTAAAAAAGTGACTCAATAGTCTTCCCAAGTCTTGGGAAGCAAAAGTGACAGCAATTAAAGAATCCAAAGATCCTAACATACTTTCTTTGGATGAACTCATAGGTTCCCTTCTAACCTATGAAATGAAGATAAGCATGGACAAAAACCATCAAAGAAGGCAAGTGTTGCCTTTAAATCAACCACACCTAGTGATGATGATAAAGAGGTCAAGGAAGATGAAGAAATAGCCATGTTCACGAAAAGATTCAACAAATTCATGGGAATGAACAAAGCAAGAAGACCTCTTAGACAAGAAATGATGAAGGGAGACTCAAGAAAAAAAGAGAAAGAACAAATTATTTGTTATGAGTTCGAGAACCCAGGACATATCAAATTTAAATGTCCAATGTGGAAAAAATCAAATTTGAAGAAGCAAAAGAAGGCGGCTATGGTGGCCACATGGAGGAGCTATAGTGACACCTCCGATAATGATGATGCGGAAGTGGCCAACCTATGTCTCATGGCTCATGATGAGCCCAAGGTATCTTCTAATGCTAATACTTGCTCATTTGATGAATTACCACATTTGATAAATTAGCACTAGAATTTAAAGTTATGAATTTGAAATACAAGAAAATGAATTCTAAACTTAAGGAAGAAAATAAAACACTAAGCATGACAAATAAT